>JAKWJA010002490.1:18649321-19146821 GCA_027704765.1 Solanum habrochaites | reverse complement strand
GTAACAACCATCTATCGTAAGAGTCAATTCAAAATTGAAGATGAGTATGTCATAAATAGTTTACCAAAAATACGGACAACTATAACCAAATAAAAAAAACGCCTTCCAATAAAAACAAAACAGACTGGGAAACGCAGGGAAAACATCCACTAGCTATGGTTTAAAAACACTAAGTGAGATAAAACTGTTGGATTCTCGAAATAAGGAGGACCAACAAAATGGTCTAGAGAATACTGATGTCCAAACCGCTGCAAGTGTCATCAATCTATCCTCTGACCTGCACCTTTAAAAATAGTAAATAGAAGGGGGTTAGTACACCACTTGTATTTAGTGTGGGTGTATTCACATATACACATAAAACTATGCATGATCAATGAAAGCTCTTCCTAAGAAACAATTTCTTGAAAGTCTAGTCATTAGACATTCCTAATCATTAATTTTGAATTGTGGTATGAATATGATGTATTTTAACATATCTAGTCCGAAATATCTTCTTTGGTGTATCATCACCTCTCACCCTAAGTTGGTTATACCATGACCTCAAGTCAAACATAGAAAAGTAGCTTGACCCTTGGAGTTGATTAAACAAGTTGTCAATCTGAGGGAGATGATACTTGTTCTTGATTGTGTTTTTATTGAGTTGTCGACAATCAATACACATTCTTAAATACCCATCCTTCTTCTTCACAAACAAAAGTGGAGCACCCCATGGAGAAATAATAGGTCTTATGAAGCCTTTGTCTAGGAAAACTTTGAATTGTTCCTTCAACTCTTCAATTCGGCGATCCCATAAGGATGAATTAAAATTGTATTTGTATTCGGTAGAAAATCAATACGAAAATCAATTTCCCGTTTTGGTGGATTACTGCAAAGGTCATTAAAAAAGACCTCCGGAAATTCATTCACTACGGGGACCGACTCAAATAGAGGAATTTCAGAGTCTACACATCCTTGGGAATCTTACAATCGTTATAGACAACACAACAAAATGATAGAACAAAAACTATTAGATGTGGGGTATGTTCTTAAGCAAAGAAAATAATATTACTCAGAGCCAATAGCGGTCACAACCCCCTTACTTTACAAACGAGTTCATTAGATACAAGCACAACAAACACAACTTCACCACCCAAGTGTAGTAAATCAATAGAAGCACCAGCATGCAATCTATCCACTAACAAAATATAATATCAAAATACCACAACCCAGACCATATCGGAGTACAACACTAGATTTCAAAAACATAAACAGAAACCGTATTGGGACAAAAGCTAATCACATACAAATTTCTATCACCCTCTTTGCAACAAAATTACTACCATCCACCCGCCGTAGCACAAACACCTTATAAAACAAGTTCATACCAAAATATCGGGCAAAAGATCAAACTTTTTGGCTACTAGAAGGGGAGAGTAACAAATGATAAAGTAGACACCAAAGATCAAGTTAAGAACCAGTATACATATATAAAGAATCCTTTCAATATACCGGCCACCCATCGGGAGACAGAGTCTTTTGCTCACCCTAGCGTGGAGCGCATAAAGGTGGGGGGGGGGGTTTCTTCTTTTACAACCTCATTTGAACCACTTAGTTGACGATTTAACGACAACCACCATTTCTTGACCCTTTATATTAGGAAATCCCTAACCTTGTGTCCACTCTAATGCAAAAAGCCCAAAAAACCATTCCCCGTTCTAAAAACCAAGCCCCAATCACTACATGTAATGGGTGCAGGAAACCACACTACACCTTGCACATAGATCATGTAGGCTTTTCATGAGGTAAGTTTCCACTCCTTCCCTTTTGGGATCTAGGTTTATTAACCTTATCATCACTAGCCTTAGGTAACTTGTATAGAACTTGATTATAAACCCGCTTCTTAAATCTAGGCTTGTATTGCATCTCAAGCCTATTCTTTGACGAACCCCTATCAAAAGATCTCGCCCTCTTAGCATCTCTACTCTTCCTCTTACCCCTTGCCTCTTCCACATGCTTGGCACGCAACATAAGATTAGAAATGTTCATGTTGTCATGTAACATAGACAAATGACATTCTTATTGCAAATCATTCGACATGCCTATCACAAAGCAACTCATTTCGTCTCTAGGATCGGACACCAAAGAATCAGAACATTTCGATAATTTGGTGAATTTCAAAGATTATTCATGAACACTCATACTTCCTTGGCAAAGGTATATGAACTCCACCACTTAGCCCAGAAACAATCCCTCAATAAAACATCTCTAAGAAAGAAACCCAATATAGAAATCCTTCTTCGAAGTCTCCCAAGTACCGAACCACCCCTATGTGGGCCTATTATCTCTCCCATGTACATACCATACTTGACTTAGTCTTGATCTTGATAGGTGGCCCCCAACCCCCCCCCAACCTTGGATTTCTCCAAATTGTGGAAAACCCCATAGCCAAGACCAGTATCTTTCGACTTCATAAATGAAACACTATTTTGGGTCTTCTTCACAATAGCGACATCTAAAATCCCAAGACGACGGAGAGGGCTTCATCCGATCAACGTGAAGTTTCCTAACTAGACGGAAGCAACACACAAAAAGTAATAACTTGTTGATGAGGACAGGGTATAACCTCTCGGTTTTCTTTGGCCGTCATAGCTTGGGCTTGAATAGTGTCGGTTTGCACCAGATAGATGAGGGAATCCCTTATATCACCATCCATCAAGGGTGGAGGATTGACCGGATCTTTTTCAATATTAGCATCTTATTCATGCGGAGGAACTTGATCACCATAGGGAGGAGCTCCCGCATAGGCAATCTCCTCTTCTAGTCTTCGTGCCACATTTCATTGAGTGTTCATTCTTCCTATAATCACAAAAATAGTATTAGATACAAAAGCACATCATAAATATACTCTTATGACATGATGTAGGATTTTCAAGAAAATAAGAGTTTGCTAGGCATCATGTAGGTTCCCATCCATAAGTGTGTCGCGCTTCACAATTATGAACACAAACTTACACTGACGTGGTTGAAAGAGACATTACTCTAAGATACTTTAACCTCATGCTCTGATACCAAGTTTGTCACATCCGGGTTTCCCCCTAGACGTAACTGACGTCTTCATCCTCTTTGAGGACTAAGACTAGCCTCTTATCTTACATCATCACATTCATAAGTCAGTTTTAGTAGAAATTGAAACATTCAGTACTTCACTGGAGTTTACATAGACCTCACAGTTACAAATAGGGGTGTGCGTGCTGTGTGTAAATAATGCTATACATAGACCGTTGTATAGGGAGGTTACATGCCTTTTACTTCTATCGTTCTCATCTCATAAAAAAATATATATACTATATGTATATATTATATATATATATCTATAGGACCATTCGTATCGGCAGGTTACATAGCCGTTACTTTCTATCGTCTCAGTCTCATAACCATCTAATACAATTCGCATTTGGGAATAGCCCATACATTAAAGTAAAGCAATCCCATATCGCCTTAGCATTCCGTACTCACTCCCACACCGTAGATAGACTATCAAGAATCTTAGTACTTCACCCAAACCTTCGCTCGATCTTGGCATCCCCCTCGTACACTGCGGACTCCCCTCCTTGGAGATTCAAAGGCTCCTTCTTCTTCACGTACACCAAGACACACATCCCCCCACCCCCCTTCACCTATTGTCCCCTCCACACTGTCTTGCCCCCATGCCTCACGCCCTTTGTTCCGTACGCCACTTGACTCATTATTTAGACCATCTGTGCAATACGATTAAAATTCTGCTAAAAAGGACATTTTTATCAAAACAATGCTACTTTATACATTTGAAAAACCTTACAACATGCATTATCAAAGAAAATACAATTCAAAACTGCATATTCACCATGTCAAAGAAAGAAAATAACATACTTTGTCAAATAGAGTTAATCATTATCTAATACCAACTCTTCATCAAGTAATTTTGTCACGACTCGGATTCTGGAATTCGAACTGCCATCACTGTTAAACCTCTCAAAGGTCTCGAAGACAGCCTCATTGCATTCATCAACATTCATCTGGTTTAAATTTTTTTGCGTGGAAAAGTTTGAACTTTTAAACGTATGCAAGCATACCACAACAAAACAATAGAACCAATGAGACATATAATTATTAGTATTAAAATTATATTATATAAGATCAACATAAAGTAACAAACCATCTATCGTAGAGTCATTCAAAATTGAAGGATGCGTTATGTCATAAATAAGTTACCAAATACGACATATTAAAAAAAATCTTCAAAATAAAAAGTACGACTGAAATGAAACGCTAGGCAACATCCATAGTATGTCTAAAAACTAAGTCTAGACTAAAAACTTTTGGATTCTCGAACGAAGGAGGACCAACAAAATGGTCTAGAGACTTACTGATGTGCCAAAAAACCGCTGCAAGGGTCAGCAATTATCCTCTGCCTGCACCTTTAAAAAATTGTAAATAGAAGGGGGTTAGTACACCATTGTATGAGGTGGGGTGTATTCACATTTACACATAAAACTAATGTATGATCAATCGAAAGCTCCCTTCCTAAAGAAAAACAAATTTCTTGAAAAGTCTAGTCATTAGACATTCCTAAATCATTAATTTGGAAATTGTGGTATGACATAGGAATGTATTTAAACACATTAAAAGCACACAACTCATTTTCTATATGATTACAAGACATATTCATCATCATATAATTTTAGAACCACTTGGGCGGATTTGACAAAATGCTAACCCAAACTCGAGAGTGCTTCATTGATCTTTACTTAGGTTCTTATTTTCCAGTCTTTTTCTTCTTCTTGTTGTGTAGTTCAATATTCCGGTCTCCTATGTATTACTGTTACAAGAGTGAAATCTTTCTTACCCACATTGTAGGTCCCATACCCACAATGAATTCCAAGTAAGTAATACAAAGACTAAGGAATGATTCCCTAACATATAGTGAGTCATAATTACCACTACTTTATTTCTTCTGTTTCATAAGCCAAACTAATTGGTCATGCCATTTTATTTAGTACCATTCATTTTAGGAAAAGTTAAGTTATGAGGCATTAATAAACACGCTTTTTACTCCCGTTGTTGGACACCCATCATATAAGAAGTCCGTATAAGGCAAATCTTATTGAGTTTGCCAATTATTTGCTTGATGAAAAACTTCATTGGGTGTGTTATTGGCCACTTGACAATTAATAAATCTTCATCTTTGTTACATTGGAATACGCTTCTATCATCATTCATCATTTTCCCTTTTCATAGTGACAATCATGGAATAAGATCGTGCGAGCTTAACATGAATTCAATTGTCTCCCCCCACACTCTGAAAGAGTGACTTCAACGATTTAAATGAATCTTTAGCCCATGTGATCTACTCATGGATGGAATCCGGTGATTTCCCACACATGAAAGGGGTGTGATCCAAGGCTAAAGCGAATCATCTTAAGTGTTCAGTTCCACAACAAAAAGGAGGGCTCACGGCTATTAGTGAAACAAAGACGTATCGTGAGCATTAGACGAACATAGATCATGTGAGATAACATGAAATCCGGTGTCTCCCCACACCGAAAAGGGTGGAATCACCGGCCAAGGTGAAAACCCGTACATGCATATAGTGCTAGGTGGAAAACACGGGCTAAATTTCTTTGTTTGCTGACATAGTTCGAAGATAGGGAATTAATCAAACTACTTATCCACCTCGGTGGTTAGGCCTCATCACATTAGACTTACATGTGCAGCACAGGGTCATAAACTATGCTATCGGTTGGTGCTATGCTTCACTTTAATTATTTCTTTATATTTAAAGTGACGCAAATTTTATGGAAGCCTTGCTTCTAGATTGAGATTTACTTATTTTGTGGTGACTTGTCTCCTACTTAATTTATGAATGTGAATTTGTCCCTATAATCATCTTACTTTAAATTTGATGAAATGTGATATACTGTATATATCCTTAGGTGTTAATGAGACTATCTCACAATTCTAACACCTTAATTTGTGAGTAATATTTTAACATAGTAGCTTAGGTGTAAGTAATACTTGTTTCACTTTATTTAACACCCCATTCTGGTAACTTACTTAATTTAGACCCCTTTAATCATGTTATAACTCACGTTACTTCTTTACTTTAGTGTAGTAGCTTCATTTAATCGTTTTTGGACGATGAGCACTCTTTCAATGAATTACATATGTTCATAGTTCATTCATTCACAGAATGTTGGGAGTTGTACCAATGAATGGAATGCCCTTGGTTATGGTTTCATTTTTTATTTTTTTCTTCGATGATTGATACTCTAACTACACAAGATTTGACATATGATTAGTATTGGCTCAAGATTTGGGATGTCAAATTAGTAATCTATTTTTATTGGCACAAGACAATGATTTACGTATGTTCAAATTTAAATTGAATATGTAGGAACCACTGGACAATCTTTAAATCATTTAAATAAACTCACAGCCATTGGCATGCATCGTTTTTGACAAAGTAGTGTTAGCCATTTTGTTGACATACGATAGACAATTCATTCAAGATGTGATTTCATAGATGTCCTTTAATCCATTCGTAGTTTGTAACTTTAGGGTTATGTTTTAAGACATATTGGACAGCATCATATTAACATTTGATGACTTTAATATCTTCATGATGTCACAACAACATCTAGTCAACATTCGGCCAAAACACATAAATCACTTAAGACAATCTAAGACGTAACTTAGCATATCATTGATTCTAAATTTTCATGATAGTATTAACTTAATACAATCAAAACTTTATAGATTAATCGACAGTCATATTTCAAGAACATTACAAGTAAGATCATAAAGCACTAACATGAATTCTAACTCATTCAATACGGAACTGAAAAGGATACTAGGGACAAGGAGTTTGATGAGAACACAGGAACAACCCTAGTTTTCAAGATCTTTGAATCATTGCAAAGAAAGTTCTCTTGGAGAAAGGATTCTAGGAGAGAAATCCATATCTATGTAGAATTTAAACTACAAAGATCACCTTGAAGGAAACCTTGAATTCGCCTAAGAACTCTTTAGCATTCTACATTTTCTTGTGGCTTGTCGCCTACTGCCTTAGCGTCGTGAGTCTCAACGTTTTGATCATGATTTTTAGGTTTAGGAAGTGATATTTAATTATAAGTTATAGTATTAATAAGTTAATTAATAAACTAATAAACCAGTTACAAAAATTACCCTTCTAAGTTTACTAAACATAAGAGAACATAACACCTAGTCAAATATGAAAATTGGTGTTGTCAATGGTTTCGGTCAACATTTTAACATTATATTAATTATTAAACCTAACTTAATTTAATTTATGGACCTAGGGTAGGAATAAAAGTACCAATGTCATTAAGCATTGGAACTATAATCAACCCCTTAGGGCCCATCCTAAGTTAAGTTACTTGATGTTCTTGAAATTATACTAGGTTAGTGAAAGGATTTCCTTTTCACCATTTAATTAATTAATAAAATGAATAATTTAATTAATTAGGTGACCTAAGGTAATTACTAAATTAGCCATATGTGTTAAGGACCTTAACTAACTCTTTGGACCATCCTAGGTTAGGTACTAGGTTATCCCTTTCTTGTCCTTACTGAATTCTTGAAATTGCCTTGTAATTTATGTTTTGCACATTTAAATTAATTAATTATGTTGCTAAATTATTTTATTAAGTATCCTAGGTTAATTACTAAAGTATACCTAGGTTTTAATCTAGTTAGGACAGTTATCTAGGACCTAGAGTTTGTTAGGAAGTTATGCCCCACATGGAGTGGTCCCTTGGGCACGTTTTCCCCCATAACTACCTTAAATGAATTCGGTCAGGGTGGTCCCCTCATTTGGTCGCTTCTTCACATGTTTTGCGCATGGGTTGCACATGGGTTTGTTGTACTTTCCTAACTAACTATTATTTATGGTTCTTTTGGGAATGTTTAGTTATTGCCCCAAGGATCCTCACTATGTCCTTGGGCACTACTTAATCTACATGATCATTTTAATTGATCATGTGCCATGGTATCTAGACTTTACACTTGGATGCCTCATACCTTTTTGTGAGTTTGATGAAATATATATTTTTTTTAGCTTAGGGTCTTCATTGCAGGTACATTTCCTAAACAAGCTTATTAAGACTTAGAAAAAGTGGCTAACACCCTTTAAACCATTATTTTATAATATGCCCAATATTTTTCTTATTTGGGTATTTTTATAGGGAATTGATATACCCTTAGACAATTCTTCCATCTCATGCCAAATCATCTTCACTCTAGGCATTGGAATGGTCTATGTATACCAAATGCATTCTTTATAGACTTATTGGGCTCTTGATTAGAAATGTAATTTTTCGGAATGTTACATTATCCCTCTTTAGGCTCGTTGGTCCCGAATGACATACACATCATGTACAATAAACGAGGGTGATTTAATAACTCTTACTTAACATGCTTAATCTTTTCTCTTTTGTGACTATCTTGATTCACATTAGTTGGCTGATGGAAAGAGTCCAGCTTACCTGAAGTTAATAGTTGAAGATGCAGGAATTTCTTCTCAATCCACACTTAACTTAATGCAGACATCCCACAACATGCAACACAAAAAAATCAGGTCTACGCATAAAAAAACTGTGATGCCTTGAAATGGGCCCTTAATTTTCTGTTAATTCTGTATGGGCGCCTAAGCATGTTCGGGCGTAGCTTAGCACTATATATAGACGTAGGGGACAATACCCCTTATTTGTAATATGTTTTTTGCCTCTCCATAATAGAACTGCTCCCCTCTTACCGTGTGACGTAGCCAAATTTATTGGTGTGAACCACTGTAAATCTGTTGTATTGTTTTTCTCATTTATATTTTTCGTATTATCTCGAATGTCCGCATAACCAAATGGTATCAGAGCTCCTCGGGAATCGGGTTCTTGAAGAATGCGAGATGTGGCTTTGAACGTGAAAATTGACAAATTTAAAGGGAGAAACAGTTGTCAGTTATGGCAGATTCAAGATGCGCGGGCTGTTTTGATGAACGCACGGCTTCTGGGCGCGTTTGTAGAAAGTAAGAACGCCGTCGTTAACTCCTGAGATGGCGATTCTGGAGGAAAGGCTCGCACCGGACGATCACTGCTGTGCCGCGGATGACGTCATAACGGAGGGTCTAGGATTGAAGAGACTACTGGTGGTTCTGTGGTGAAGCTGGAGAGTTTGTAATGACAAATCTCTACCAACAACGCTGCTTTGCAAACACCGTGTAATTCGGTTTACGAATGGATGAAGGTACACAATCAGGGAACATTTAGAGCAATTGATACTTTTTATTAGAATGCGTTAATATCGATGTGATGAAGATCGAGGCTAATGAAGATGGCTGCCCTGATTCTGTTAGTATCTCTCCAAATGTCGTTTGAGAATTTTGTTAAATAGTTCATGTTGGGACGGGAAACGGATTACTGTCTGTCGCTGGGCAGTAGGAAAGAAGTACAGATCGGCAGTAATAGCAGGGAATTACGGCATAAGGGCTAACGGCACAAGTACGGAAATACAGCCTTTTGGTTGTTCAACAGTAGCGGATAAGGGAAGGAAAAATGGCGGGAAAGAAAAAATAAGACGAACTGTCGGAAGGTGATTGAAGAGTCGGATGAGTTTCTGTAATTACTGCAAGGAGAAGGGACATTGGAAATTTGATTGTCCGAAGAAGAAGAAGCAACGGAAAAAACTCAGTTTCTTGCGGTGTTGATGAAGAAGACACAATTCTGAAAGAAGAGAAGACCATTCTCTCGGGCGGTATGAGCACCACTATCATTCAGATGTGTGGGTTCCGATCTGGGGCATCCTATCACATCTGTCCTACGGGAGAGTGGTTCACGACTTATGAGCAGATAACGGCGGCCAGCATCCGATGGCAACCGTTCTGCCTGCAAGGTGGTTGGGGACAGGCTCGATCAAGATAACGACACATGAAGGGAGCTTCTGCACATTGAACGAGGTCAGGGCACGTTCATTGATGACGAAAAAATTGATATCTCTCAGTTCTTTGGACAAGAGGGATTCAAACGGTCGGGAAAAGATGGAGTTTGCGGGTCTGGACGGGTTCTAAATCTGGATTCTGAATGAAAGGTGTTAATGCGTGAGGACTTTGGATTTCTACAAACGCTTCTACGGTTTACAGGTTCTGCCCAGTGCTATCGTCAAACGTTCACCAGGAGGATATGACAAAGTAGCACATGGACTTGGCATATGTGTGAAGAGGGATGGCAATTCTGTCAAAAGAGGATCTTCTTGTGGTCATAAGGTTAAGAGGCCTAGAGTTTTGTGAAATTGTGTCTGTGGACACTACATAGCAACAAGTTTCCAAAGGCCATTCACAGAAACAAAAGGCACACTTGATTACATCCATTCTTATTGCTGGGGTCAATGCCGAGAATGTTGAGTCTTTGGGAGGCGCAGATTTTTTTGTGCCATTATTGATGACTAGATCAAGGCGATGACTTGGGGTGTTTTGTACATGATCAGAAGCATAAAAGTGAAGTTTCCAGAAGTTTCAAGGAGTGGAAAATTTTGATGGAAAATCAAACAGGGAAGAAGATCAAGAGGTTGCGAACTGATAATGGGCTGGATGGTGGAATTCTTTTTGTTCTGAATTTGATCAATTCTGGAAGGCTGAGGGACTTTGCTCGAAATCGTACAGTAAGGAAACTACAACATCAGCAGAACGGTTTGTATTGTAAGATGAGCGGATGAATCAAAAAACTTCTGGAGAGAGAGGAAGGTGCATGATCTATAATGCCACCTGGGCTAGATAGAAAGATTCTGGGCAGAAGCGGTTGTACAGCTTGCTTACCTGATTAACCGCGGGACCACAGACATGATAAAGGTGCAAAACACTATGGAATGTGGTCAGGGAAAAGTTGTGGATTATTCAAATCTGAAAGTTTTGGTTGTACGGCTCTTACTATCACGTCAGTGAAGTAACGTAGAACCCAAATGCTAAAAAGGGGTTATTTGTGGGCTACGGGAGATGGAGTGAACCCCGTGTGAAAAGTGAAAGGTTTTAGAAATCGGTCTCCAGTAGAAAAGAGGGTTATTATGAGCAGGAATGTTGTCTTTCGATGAAGTTTCTGCTTAGAACCATTGTGAAGACTAAAACTAGTCAAACACTGGAGTCTGATAAAACAGGGGGTTGTTTCAAGTCCTTCAGAACGAGAGCGAGTTGAAAGAACCTGAAAGCGGAGGATCAAGAAGCCCACAGCAGAACTGATATCCAGAATCTATGCATCAGATAGTCCATCGAAAGTTATAGCTCACAGATAGACAAGGAGGGTTGGAGTTCGGCACTACGAGGTATGTTTTTGAGGCATGGTGTATGGGTTATGACTGCAGGGATTGCTGAGAGTAGAGGTAGCTACATCTGAGCCGGCTCTACTTACAAAGAAGGACATTTTAAGTTTCTGATTCTTAAAATTGGTTTGCAGCTATGGGAGATGAGATGGAGTCCTACACACAGAATCAGACATGGATCATGGTCATACAGCCTTCGGGGAGAAGATTATTACTTGCCAAAATGGGTTTTCAGAAGAAGGAAGGGATATAGCCAGAGAAGGACGTCCAAGTATTAAACGCCAGGGTTGTTGCCAGAGGTTCTCAACCAAAGAGAGGGAGTGGACTTACAATGAGATCTTCTCACTAGTGGTAAGACATACTTCCATCGAGTGTTAATAGCGATACTTACACCATCGAATCTGGAGCTTGAACAACTTGATGTGAAGAAACGTTTCTTACTGGAGAGTTGGAGAAGAGATATACATGACTAGCCAGATGGTTTCCAAGTGCCAGGGAAGGAAAATCACGTCTGCAAGTTGAAGAAGCCTTATATGGACTTAAGCAGTCTTCCAAGGCAGTGGTACAAAAGTGTTTGACAGTATATGGTGAAGTTGGGATATACTCGGAGCTTCATATGATTGTTGTGGGTATATACATAGGCTCAAGATTGATTCATTAATCTATTGGTGCTGTTATGTAGATGATATGCTGATAGCTGCAAAGAAGAAAGCTTAGAAGTATGACAATTCAGAAGATGGAAGGGTTACTTCGTGTGAGTTTGAGATGAAGGATTGGGAAGCCGCTCAGAAGATTTTAAGGGATGGAGATCATTAGCCAGACAGGAGAGAGAAGGAACCTTTTCTTGTCATAGAGAAGCTACATTCATAAGGTATTGCGAGGTTTGGCATGTCTTCATCTAGCCCACTTTGATACCCCCAGTCGCTGTGCCAATATCCATCTCACTTGACATGGTCGCTCACCATCAAAAGAAGAAGGAGTTACATGTCACGGAGTCCCTTATGCCAGAGTGCCGTAGGAAGTTTGATGTCTCTGCTATGGTCTGCACACAAGGCCAGATTTGCACCGCAGTCAGTGTAGTGAGTAGATTAATGGGAAAACCAAGGAGGAGAACATTGGCAGGGCTATGTATGATGAAGATGGGTGAAGAGAATTTTGGTTACTTAGGGTAACCATCTGGCGTGGCTCATTTAGTGGAGGTATACTAAGGCTGTTACTGGCTATTCTGATTCTAACATGCTGGAGATCGTTGGACACAAGAATATCGAATGACTGGTATGATGTTTACCCTGGAGGGGATCTGTCGTCAGTTGGAAGGCAACTTTGAAACCTACCGTGACTTTGTTACTACGGAAGCGGCAAGTACATGGCCTTGGACAGAGGTTGCAAAAGAAGGGGATTGGCGAATGAAAGGGCGGGGAGTGATCTTGGTCTGCATCATTGATCAGGCTACGTGTATTGTGAAGTTTGAGCGCCCAATTTGTCTGCCAGGATCAAGTCCATAGAGAGAAACCAAGAATAGGACGTGAGATTCATTTTAGAAGTGAGACAGAGAATTCAAGGTGAAGAAAGTAGGAACTGTTGCTAATCCGATTATTGTTCACAAAGCCGGTCCACAGAGCAAGTTTAAACACTGTTATTGAATTGCCTCAACATCAGAAGGCTCGTTAATTGCCCTGCGGGGCATCTCTGAGGGAAGAGGGAGAGGAGCTGGCCACTATGATAGTGCATAGAAGAATCTGTTTGGGCTGAACAAAGAAGGTGGAGATTTATTGAATGCCTTGACTTGGGCCTTAATTGTCTGTCATTCTGTATGTTGGGCCCAAATCCTGTTAGGGCGTTGCTTCTTAGCACTATATATAGACGCTATGACAAAACCCATTTTTGTTAATTCGGTTTTTTGCCTCTCCATAATAAAAATGCTCCCCCTTCTTTCCCGTGGATTGTTAGCCAATTTAGTGGTGAACCACGTAAATCTATTGTCTTGTTTTTTATCGTTTATATTTTCTCGTATTATCTCGAATTCCGCATAACAAAAAACAGCAAATGAAAGCCACACCAGACCTTTATTTAACCCAACATAGTGCTATTATAAGACATACTGATTAGTGGCCTACCACACCTAATAGACTAAAAGCACCTAAATTAGATTTTCTTTAAATAAACTATATAATTTAGGAAGAGAATATCTAACATTTAAGAGCTGAACAAATGAGAGAGTACGAGATTCATATCACCCTTAACCGTTGCCAGTTCGGACACTCTTCCACGACTTAAGGAATATATCTCTTATGCCTTTTCACCAATAGACCTCTTAAGGGATTGGTACCTTTGTGGTTGAAACTTGATGGATGGAAATATCGGGGAAACCCATGAGCTTCTAACCAAAATACTGACCTCAATCATTCACATTGGGAAACCATAATTGGTTCTGATATTAGAGTACACCATCTCAATACTGAGTCAGTCAAACACATGAGTAAGGGATCAAGATGTTGTTGGCTTTAAAAATACAACAAATGAGGATTCAAAATTTGATGATGAACGGAAAACACCCACACTTCGTTGCATCTGTTAAAGCCGTAACCCAATACTTGCAAATTGCTGACCTCGTTAAACTAGCTCTTCTTCTCTCATCAATATGTGGAACTACCATGCTCAGTCTGCTCAATGCATCGGCCAACCACCATTGGGCCTTACCTACGGGATAGTTAACTCATGTCATAGTTCCTGAAAAGTTCTAGCCATGTCCTCTGACGAAGATTCGACTCCCTCTGCGTGAATACATGCTGAAGACTCTAATAGTCTATATATACATCAACATGTACACCATATAAATAATGTATCTACATCTTAACACAAAGACAATTGCGGGCTATTAGTTCAAGGTTGGTAGTAGGAAGTTGTTTCATAGATATTCACTTGTAGTTGATGTGTATGCAAATACTTACCATCTTCCATGAGAACATTAGCCCAACTACTAGGGAAAAGAAATAACAAGATACCAAGTACCCCTCACATCTCGCGGGCAAGTCAATACTGGGGCCGAAGGAGTCGGCCTCGAGTTCTTGAAAACTCCTTTCTTTACAAAAACCCACTATTTACTATGGACACAAAGTCTAGGAAAGGGGGGACTTCTGTTTCTAAGTCATGACTCTAACTTTTGGACGAAGTATCCTTAGATAAAAATCTTATGATTTTTAGATTGAAACTATTTGTCTTGTTAGATTTGGACCACGCCTTTTGCATCTCAACTCTAACTCATTTGGAAAATGAAACATTACTACCCTATTTCGACTATATATTGTGGCATAACACTTGTGAAGCCAATCCATACCTAAAATTATGTCAAAATCGAGCATGGATAACTCCACTAGAACAACGTGAGTGACTATATCAAGGACATTAATTGGGAAATTTTTGTACACCTTCTCAGCTCTAATGCCGTCCCCTATGGCAGTACTTACTAAAATTGGATCATGCGAGATTTAAGGCAGGCACAACAATCTACTAGCTATTAATGGAGTGAAAGTGAAAATTGATAGAGTGATCCCGGATTAATAATGCGTACATAGGGAAAGTAAAGACATGCAACATTTACCCGTGAACTACTCAACTGACTTCTCTTGCTCTTCTCACTTGCCTGATGATGCACCATGAACCTACCCAAATTCCATATTGTCATGCATCATGGCTGGCCTGTGAATGATCTTTCAAGTCTCTTTTTTTTATGCTCAAGTCACGAACCTGCTCATTTCATCATTGCTATTGCATAGGAGAAAAGCAGCATACTTTGAAGTTAAAAAAACATAAGGTAATTCCGCCTTGACTGCCATGCCTCCTTGTCTTAGGTTGATAAAATCTTCAACTGGTCTTTCCTTGCTCCCTGGGAGTAACTCTTCAGGAAAGGAAGTTGGTAAGAAAAGAACATCCAAGTGATCGAACATCTCCTTTGTCGAAATCAGCCTAGATAACGTACCAAAGCGGTTCACATCCTTGAGTTTATATGTAGTACAACTCAGCCTTTGCCCTATTGATAAACTCCCAATGGCACCAAGATCTGTGGGACATCATCTACGACCGCTGAGGATGCTCACTAAATTGGACGCGTAAAGTAAATGGGGAGTCATTCCTGGTTAAGTCCCTCAGCCTGCTAGCCATAGTACTAACATGCGGGTTTTCTCTAGGAGCACCCTCTGTCACGGATTGGGCCTGAGTCGTGATAGCCTGTGCCATCTGTAGTAAAGCATTCCTCACTTCACCATCTGTCAACACTTCTGGGTTAACATGCACTTATTCAGCGGCAGCTGGGGCTTGAGGAGGAGCTTGATTTCTATCCGCATCTGCTTTCTCAACTCTCCTTGTGTTAATTTTGTACATGTATATACAAAAAGAGAGTTAGATCCTAAAAATGACATAAAATGTCACAACTCTATATGACACGATAAAGAGTAGAAGGGATAATTTCCTATAATTGAGTATTCTCTAAGTCATGATTCTGGTGGCTTCACAACCATAAGTCAGAAAATACATAACGTGGTTGTTTTGAGCTTTAGTTCCTTGGTAATTTAACCTCATGCTCAAATACCAACTTTCTAACGACCCGATTCTGGAATTCGGACAGCCACTAGATCGTGAACCTCTCAGAGGTTGCAGACAGGGCCTATCGTGATTATCAACTTCATCTCGTTAAATTTGCCAGAAAAAATTTCCAACTTTTAAATGTATGGAGTATACTGAGAATTCATATAATTATTATGTATAAATCATTATGTACGTTAATTTCAAACTAAAGAAACAACCATTATGTAAGAGTCAATTCGAAATAGAATATGAATTATCATGAATAGTTGCCAAATACGTAATCACTACAAGCTTTGAAATGAAAGTACAAAGAAAATTAGGTTACAACTCCACTAACTCTATATAAAAAAAGGCTCGATAAAACTGTAGCACCTCGAAATAAGGAGGGATCCAACAAATGGTTGGAGAATGCTGATGTCCAAACTGCTTGCAAGTGTGTAATCTATCCTGACATGGACCTATAAAAATTCTAAATAGTAGGGAGTTAGCACACAACTTGTGCTAAGTATGTGTGTATGAACACATACACATTAATTTATTCATGATCAATGAAAGCTCTTCCTAAGCTACATGCCATTTCTAGAAAGTCTAGTTATTAGACTTTCCTAATTCATTTATTGTGAATTGTGGTATGAATATGATGTATTTAATGAATTAAAAGCACACACATCATTTTCTATATGTTACACAAGACATCAGTATCATCAATAATTCTTAGAACACTCGAGCGAGGTCTATTTGAAATTTGCTAACCCCAACAACTCGAGAGGCTAATTGATCTTTATTAGTTATTTTAAGTCCTTTTCTGTTCTTTTTGTTGTAGTTCAATAATTCCTTTGTCATAGTTTTACTTAACAAGTTTAATGATTTCATTGTATTCCATACCCACAATGAATCAAGTATGTAATCCAAAGTCTAAGGAATGCTATTGTCCCGACCTTAATAGGGAGTCATCTACAATATACATTTCCTAGGGTTCAAGCCAAACTATATGGTCATGCCAGTTATTTCATTACATTCACTTTAGGAAAATTTATGAGGTATTTTAAAATATTGATTCTACTTCCCTTTATTGGATCATATTAAGAAGTCATTATAACCAATTTCATTTGGCTTGCCAATTATTGCAAAAAAAATATTGGGTGGGATATTGGCACTTGACGTTCTTAAACTTTCAAATGGCGCTAATGAACCATACGGTCAATAAGTCATCATGAATTATCACTTCATAGTGACATATGAGGAATAAATCACATAGTGCTATTATAAGACATATGATTAGTGGCTACCACACCTAAAGACTAAAAGCACTTAAACTTAGATTTTTCTTTTAAAATAAACTATACTTAGGAAGAGAATATCTAACCTAAGAGCTGAACAAATGAGAGTAACGAGAATCTCAATCACCCTTAACCATGTTGCCAGTTCGGACACTCTTCCACGAAACTTAAGGATATATCTCTTATGCCTTTTCACCAATAGACACTCTTTAAGGGCTTGGTTTACATTGTGTGAAAACCTTGATTGGCATGGAAATTCGGGAACCATGAGCTTCTACCAAAATACTTGACCTCAAATTCATCACATTGGGCACACATAAGTTGTTCTGGATCATTAGAGTACACCATCTCAATATGAGTCAGTTCAAACACCATGGAGTATGGATCAAGATGTTGATTGGCTTTAAAATATACAACAAATGAGGATTCAAAATTGACGTGAACGGAAAAACACCCCCACTTCGTGCATCTGTTAGACCGTACACCCAAATCTTGCAAATTGCTGCACCTCTTTAACTAGCTTCCTTCTCTCATACATCATAATATGTGAAATTCTACCCATGCTCAGTCTGCTCAATGCATCGGCCACCACATTGGCCTTACCTACGGGGGATAGTATACACTCATGTCATGTTCTTGAAAAGTTCTAGCCATGTCCTGACGAATAAAGATTCGCTCCTGCTGCGTTGAATACATGCTTGAAGACTCTAATAGGTCTATATATACATCAACATGTACACCATATAAATAATGTATCTACATTCTTCAACACAACGACAATTGCGGCTAGTCAAGGTTGTGAGTAGGGAAGTTGTTTCCATAGATCTTCAAATGTGTTGATGTGTATGCAATCACCTTACCATCCTCCATGAGAACATTTATGCAAAACCTACTAGGAAAGAATAACAATAACCAAGTACCCCTCACCATCTCGCGGGGGCAACGTCAATACTGGGGCCGAAGTGAGTCGGTCCTCGAGTTCTTTTGAAAAACTCCTTCTTACAAACCCCATATTTACTATGGGACACAAAGTCTATGAAAGGGGACTTCTTGTTCTAAGTCATTGACTATTAACTTTTGATCTGAAAGTATCCTTAGATAACATCTTATGATTTTTAGATTGAAAAACTATTTTGTCTTTGTTCGATTTGGACCACGCCTTGCATCTCAACTCTAACTCATTTGGAAAAGAAACATTACTACCCTATTTCGACTATTATTGTGGCAATACACTGTGAAGCCAATCCATAATAAAATTATGTCAAAATCGAGCTGGATAACTCCACTAGAACAACGTGAGTGACTATATCAAGGGCGGTTAGTACATCTTGCTACTTGCATTAACCGCGGATCCAATACATGCATACAGTGCAAACACTATGGAGATGTGGTCCAGGAAAAGTTTGTTGCATTATTCAAATCTGAAAGGCTTTGTTGTTACGGCTTACTATCACTCAGTGACGTGTAAGTTAGAACCAAATGCTAAAAAGGGAGTTGTGTGGGCTACTTAGATGTAGTGAATGGTTTTAGAATTGGTCTCCAGTGAGAAAAGAGGGTTATTAGACAGTAATGTTGTCTTTGATGAAAGTTCTTGCTTAGAACCATGTGAAGCCTACAACTACGTCAAAAACTGGGAGTCTTTGAATAAACAGGTGGGTGTTTCAAGTCATTCAGACGAGAGCGTTGAAAGAACCTGAAGATGAGGATCAAGAGCCACAGACAGCAACTGATATTCCATAATCTATGCCATCGATAGCCATGCGAAGTATATCTCAAGATCAGCCAATGAAGGGTTGGAGTTCGGCCCACCTACGAGGTATGTTTTTGAGGACATGGTTGGGTTATGCACTTGGCAGGTTGCTGAAGAGGTAGATACATCTGAGCCGTCTACTTACAAAAAGACTCTTTATTCTGATTCTTTAATGGTTTGCCGCTATGGGAGATTAGATGAGTCCCTACTACAAGATCAGACATTGGATCTGGTCATACAGCCTTCGGGAGAAAGTTATTACTTGCAATGGGTTTTGTCAAGAAGAAGGAAGGATATAGCCAGCATAAGGAGTCCAGTATGAAAGCCAGGGTTTGTTGCCAGAGGTTTCAACCAAAGAGAGGGAGTGGACTACATGAGAAGATCTTCTCACTAGTGGTATACATACTTCCATCCGAGTTTTTACTAGCGATAACTTACACATCAGAATCTTGAGCTTGAACAACTTGATGTGAAACAACGTTTCTACATGGAGAGTTTTAGGAAGAGATATACATGACATTGCCAATGGTTTCCAAGTTTTCAGGGAGGAAAATTCACGTCTGCAAGTTGAAAGAAGTCCTTATATGGACTTAAGCAGTCTCCAAGGCAGTGGGTACAAAAGGTTTGACAGCTATATGGTGAAGTTTGGGCTATACCTCCGGAGCTCATATGATTGTTTGTGTCTACTACAAGAGGCTCAAGGATGATCATTCATCTATCTGGTGCTTTTATGTAGATGATATGCTGATATCTGCAAGAATAACGTATGACCATTCAGAAGCTGAAGGGTTTACCTTAGTGCTGATTTGAGATGAAGGATCTGGGAGCCGCTCAGAAAGATTTTAGGGATTGAGAATCATTAGAGACCGAGAGAGAAGGAAACTTTCTTTGTCATAGAGAAAGCTACATTCATCAGGTATTGGCGAGGTTTGGCATGTCTTCCAATCTAAGCCCTTGATACCCCCCAGTGCTGCCAATTCCATCTCACTGCCAATGTTCGCTCCACAGTCCAGAAGCAGAAGGAGTACATGTCACGAGTTCCTATGCCAGTGCCGTAGAGTTTTGATGTATGCATGGTCTGCCAAGCCAGATTTAGCACAACCAGTCAGTGTATGAGTAGAATTCATGAAAACCAAGGAAGAACATTGCAGGCTGTGAAGAGAATTTTTTGGTACCTTAGAGGTTACCCTTCGTGGTCTATTTATGGAGGTGAGACTAAGGTGCTTGGTTACTGGCTATTCTGTTCTAACTATCTGGAGAATGTTACACAAGAAATCGTGACTGGCTATGTGTTTACCCTTGGAGTTGTCGTCAGTTGGAAGGCAACTTTGAAACCTACAGTGACTTTGTCTACTACTGAAGCGGAGTAACCTGCCGTGACAAGGCTGCAAAGAAGGGATTTGGCTGAAAGGGCTGGTTTAGTGATCTTGGTCTGCATATGATCAGCTACGGTGTATTTGTGACAGTTTGAGCGTTCATTTGTCTAGCCAAGGATCAAGTCCATCATGAGAGCTCAAGCACTATTCACTGAGGTATCATTTTCTGAGGAAGTGAGAAAAGAATCAATGTGAAGAACGTAGAACTGTTGATTAATCGTGCTGATATGTTCACAAAGCCTGGGTTCCACAGAGCAGTTTCAACACGTTTATGACTTGCTCCACTCAGAAGCTGTTAATTGCCCTGCGGGGCAATTCTGAGGAGCGGGAGAGGCCTGGCACTATGATAGTGCATCTGAAGATCTGTTGAGAATTCAAGTCAAGTTGGAGATGTAATTGAATGCCGTGAATTGGGCCCTTAATTTTCTGGTCAATTCTGTATGTTGGCCCAAGCCGGTTAGGGCGTAGCTTAGCACATATATATAGACGCTATGCAAACCCTATTTTGTTAATTCGGGTTTTTGCCTCTCCATAATAAAACTGCTCCCCCTCTTCCCGTGGATGTAGCCAATTTATTGGTGAACCACGTAAATCTATTGTCTTGTTTTTTCTCGTTTATATTTTCTCGTATTATCTCGAATTCCGCATAACAAAAACAGCACATGAAATGCACACATACCTTTATTTTAACTCACATAGTGCTATTATAAGACATATGATTAGTGGCCTACCACACCTAATAGACTAAAAGCACTTAAACTTAGATTTTTCTTTAACATAAACTATACTTAGGAAGAGAATATCTAACCTTAAGAGCTGAACAAATGAGAGTAACGAGATCTCATATCACCCTTAACCTGTTGCCAGTTCGGACACTCTTCCACGAACTTAAGGATATATCTCTTTATGCCTTTTCACCAATAGACCTCTTTAAGGGCTTGGTACATTTTGGTGAAACCTTGATGGATGGAATATCGGGAACCATGAGCTTCTACCAAAATACTTGACCTCAAATCATTCACATTGGGCACACATAATTTGTTCTGATATTAGAGTACACCATCTCAATACTGAGTCAGTCAACACCATGAGTAATGGATCAAGATGTTGATTGGCTTTAAAATATACAACAAATGAGGATTCAAAATTTGAGTGAACGGAAACACCCCCACTTCGTGCATCTGTTAGCCGTACACCCAATCTTGCAAATTGCTGCACCTCTTTAACTAGCTCCTTCTTCTCATCATCAATATGTGAAATTCTACCCATGCTCAGTCTGCTCAATGCATCGGCCACCACATTGGCCTTACCTACGGGATAGTATACACTCATGTCATAGTTCTTGAAAAGTTCTAGCCATGTCCTCTGACGAAGATTCGACTCCCTCTGCGTGAATACATGCTGAAGACTCTAATAGTCTATATATACATCAACATGTACACCATATAAATAATGTATCTACATCTTCAACACAACGACAATTGCGGCTAGTTCAAGGTTGTGAGTAGGGAAGTTGTTTTCATAGATCTTCAATTGTGTTGATGTGTATGCAATCACCTTACCATCCTCCATGAGAACATATGCCAAACCTACTAGGGAAGAATAACAATATACCAAGTACCCCTCACCATCTCGCGGCAACGTCAATACTGGGGCCGAAGTGAGTCGGTCCTCGAGTTCTTGAAAACTCCTTTCTTACAAAACCCCATATTTACTATGGACACAAAGTCTATGAAAGGGACTTCTTGTTCTAAGTCATTGACTCTAACTTTTTGACTGAAGTATCCCTTAGATAACATCTTATTGATTTTTAGATTGAAACTATTTGTCTTGTTAGATTTGGACCACGCCTTTTGCATCTCAACTCTAACTCATTTGGAAAATGAAACATTACTACCCTATTCGACTATATATGTGCATAACACTTGTGAAGCCAATCCATACCTAAATTATGTCAAAGCGAGCATGGAATAACTCCACTAGAACAACGTGAGTGACTATATCAAGGACATTAATTGGGAAATTTTTGTACACCTTCTCAGCTCTAATGCCGTCCCCTATGGCAGTACTTACTAAAATTGGATCATGCGAGATTTAAGGAAGCACAACAAATCTACTAGCTATTAATGGAGTGAAAATTGATAGAGTGGATCCCGGATCTAATAATGCGTACATAGGGAAAGTAAAGACATGCAACATACCCGTGACTACTTCAACTGACTTCTCTTGCTCTTCTCTACTTGCTGATTATGCACCATGAACCTACCCAAATCCATATTGTCATGCATCATGGATGCCTGATAATCTTTTCAAGATCCTTTTATGCTCAAGTCACGAACCTGCTCATTTCATCCATGCTATTTGCCACTAGAGAAGAAGCATACTTTGAAAGTTTAAAAAAACATCAAGTAATACTCCTTTGACTGACATGCCTCCTTGTCTTAGGTTGATAAAATCTTCAACTTTGTCTTTCCTTTGCTCCCTTGGGATTAACCTCTTCAGAAAGGAAGTTTTAAGAACATCCAAAGTGATCAGAACATCTCCTCTTGTTCGACCATCAGCCTATAACCGTTACCAAAGCTGTTCCACATCCTTGAGTTGATATGTAGTCAACTCAGCCTTTGCCTCTTGATAAACTCCCATGGCACCAAGAATCTTGTGGACCTCATCTACGAACTCCTGAGGATGCTCACTAAACTTGGACGCGTATTACATTGGGGATTCATCCTGGTTAAGTCCCTCAGCCTGCTAGCCATAGTACTAACATGCGGGTTTTCTCTAGGAGCACCCTCTGTCACGGATTGGGCCTGAGTCGTGATAGCCTGTGCCATCTTAGTAAATCATTCCTCACCTTCACCATTGTCCACACTTCTGTGTACATGCACTTATTCAGCGCAGCTGGGCTTGAGGAGAGCGTATTCTATCCGCATTGCTTTCTCAACTCTCCTTGTGTTTAATTTGTACATGTATATACCAAAAGAAGTTTAGAGTCCTAAAAATGACATAAATGTCACAACTCTATATGACCTATAAAGTAGAGAAGGGATTAATTTCCTATAATTGAGTATTCCTAAGTCATGATCTGGGTTGCTTCACAACCATAAGTCAGAAAATACATAACGTGGTTGTTTTGAGCTTTAGTTCCTTGGTAATTTAACCTCATGCTCAAATACCAACTTTCTAACGACCCGAATTCTGGAATTCGGACCGCCACTAGCATCGTGAACCTCTCAGAGGTTGCAGACAGGCCTCATCTTGCATTTATCACATTCATCTAGTTAAATTTGCAGAAAAATTTCAAACTTTTTAAATGTATGGAGTATACATAGAATTCATATAATTATTATGTATTAAACATTATGTACTAATTTCAACATAAAGAAACAACCATCTATCGTAAGAGTCAATTCGAAATAGAATATGAATATATCATGAATAGTTTGCCAAATACGTACTCACTACAAAGCTTTGAAATGAAAGTACAAAAGAAAATCTAGGTACAACATCCACTAACTATATCTAAAACTAAGGCTAGACTAAAACTGTAGCATCCTCGAAATAAGGAGGACCTAACAAATGGTCTGGAGAATGCTGATGTCCAAACTGCTGCAAGTGTCGTCAATCTATCCTCTGACCTGGACCTATAAAAATTCTAAATAGTAGGGAGTTAGCACACAACTTGTGCTAAGTATGTGTGTATGAACACATACACATTAATTTATTCATGATCAATGAAAGCTCTTCCTAAGCTACATGCCATTTCTAGAAAGTCTAGTTATTAGACTTTCCTAATTCATTTATTGTGAATTGTGGTATGAATATGATGTATTTTAATGAATTAAAAGCACACACATCATTTTCTATATGATTACAAGACATCAGTATCATCAACATAATTTTAGAACCACTCGAGCGAGGATTTGAAAATTTGCTAACCCCAAACTCGAGAGCTCATTGATCTTTACTTAGTTTTATTTTCAGTCCTTTTCTTCTTCTTTTTGTGTAGTTCAATAATTCCTTTGGTCATATGTTTTACTTACAAGTTCAATGATTCATTGTATTCCCATACCCACAATGAATCAAGTATGTAATCCAAAGTCTAAGGAATGATGTCCCTACCTAATAGTGAGTCATTCCTTACACTATACATTTCCTACGTTTCATAAGCCAAACTATATTGGTCATGCCATTTATTTCATTACATTCATCTTAGGAAATTTATGAGGTATTTTATAAATATTGCTTTCTACTTCCCTTTATTGGCATCATATAAGAAGTCATTATAAACCAATCTTATTTGGCTTTGCCAATTATTTGCAAAAACATCATGGGTGTGATATTGGCACTTGACGTTCTTAAACTTTTCATAATTGCTTACTTTGAACATACGTTCCATCATCATCATCATTCTCACTTTCATAGTGACATATTAGGAATAAGATCATGCGAGCTTAACATGAAATCAATTGTCTCCCCCACACTGAAAAAAGAGGTAATTCACCTGTTAAAATGAATCTTAGACCATGTTATATACTCATGGAATCCGGTGTCTTCCCCACACATGGAAAAGGGTGATCCAGGCCTAAGGTGAATCCATCTCAAGTGTTCAGTCCACACCTAAAAGGAGTGGCTCACGGCTATAGTGAACAAAGAACATATCGTGAGAATTAAACGACATAGATCATGTGAGATAAACATGAAATCTTGTGTCAGCCCCTCACCGAAAAGGGGTGGAATCACCGGCCAAGGTGAACCCGTACTGGCCTTGCTCGCTTAGGTGGAAACACTTGCTAGTTCATTTGTTTGCTAGACATAGTTTGAATACTAGGGACTTAATGAGACTACTTATCCACATCGGTGGTAGACTAATCCCATAAAACTTACATGTGCACGCACATGGTCATAACTATTCTATCGGTGCTATGCTCACTTTCATTATCTTCTTTACTTTTAAAGTTGACTAAAACATTATGGAAGCTTGCTTCTAGATTGAGATTTACTTATTTTTTGGATGACTTGTCATCCTTACTTTACATTGATGAAGTGTTAATTGTCCTTATATATCATCCTTACTTTACATTGATGAAATGTGAATTGTCCTTACATATCATCCTTAAGTGTTAATGAGAGTAGTCTCACACATTCTAACAACTTAATTTGTGAGTGTTTTTTTAAAATACTAGCTTTAGGTGTAAGTAAGACTTGTCTCACTTCCTTTAACACCCAATTGTGGTAACTTACTTAATTTAGACCCCTATAATTATGTTATAACTCATGTTACTTCTTTACTGTAGTGTAGTAGCTTCATTTAATCGTTTATTGACGGTGAGCACTCTTTCAATGAGTTACATATGTTCATAGCTCATTCTTTTAGAGCATGTTGGGAGTTGTCCCAAATAATGGAATGACCGTGGTTATGGGTTCATTGAATTACTTTAGAAGTGCTTATAATATCATTTGATACTCTAACTGCACAAGGTTTGGCATATGATTAGTATTGACTCAAGATTTGGGATGCTAAACTAGTAAGCGATTTTTTTTGGCATAAGCAATTTTTTTACGTATGTACATATTTAAATCGAATGTGTATGAACCATTAGCCAATCTTTCAAACATTTACATAAACTCATAGACATTTGCATGCATCCTTTTTGACAAAGTTGTGTCAGCCAATTTGTTGGCATAAGATAGGAAATTCATTCAAGATGTGATTTTATAGATGTCCTTTAATCCAATCTTAGTTTGTGACTTTAGGGTACATTTTTAAGACATATGGGACAACATCATATTAAAATTTTATGCTTTTAACATCTTCATAACGTCACAACAACAACTCAACATTTGTCTAAAACACATAAATCACTTAACACAATCACGGACGTAATTTAACATATCATCGATGCTTAATTTTAATGATAATATTAACTTTATACAATCACAACTTCATAGATTAATCGACATTCATATTTCAAGAAAATTACACATAAGATCAGACAACACCACATACCAACACCGTGATCTCTAACCTATTCAATATGGAATTGAAAAGTATACTAGGGACAAGGAGTTCGACGAGAACACAGGAACAACCTTAGTTTTCAATATCTTTAAATCGTTGGAAAGAAAGTTCTCTTGGATAAAGAAGTCCAGGAGAGAAAACCATACCTTATGTAGTATTTAATACGTGAATATCACCTTGAACAAATCCTTGAATAAAACTTTGAATTCGCCTAAGAACTCTTTAGCATTCTATATTTTCTTGCGGTTTGTCGCCTACTACCTTCGCGTCGTGAGTCTCAATAATTTGATCGTGATTTCCAGGATTAGGAACTGATATTAAATTATAAAACGTAAGTTTAATAATTTAATTTAGTAAACTAATTAACCAATTACCAAAACTCACTTCCTAAGGTTATTAAACATAAGAGAACATAACACTTAGTCAAATCTTGTAATTGGTGTTGATTATTGTTTCAGTCAACATTTTAACTTTGTATTAATTAATTAAAGCCTTAAGTAAATTAATTTAGGGACCTATGGTATGTACTAAAGTAACCCAAAGTCATTGGAACTATAACCAACTCTTTAGGACCATCCTAGGTTAAGTTCGAGGATGTTTCATGAAGCATACTAGGTTAGTGAAAGGATTTCATTTTAACCGTTTAAATTAATTAATTAAATGTCTAATTTAATTAATTAGGTTACCTAAGGTAATTACTAAAGTACCCTTAAGTCGTTATGACCTTAACTAACTCTTTAGACCAATCTAGGTTAGGTACTAGGTTGTCCTTTTCTTGTCTTAACTGAAATCTGGAAATTGCTTTGTGATTTTGGTTTTGAGCTTTTAAATTAATTAATTAAGTTTCTAAATTGATTAATTAAGTAGCCTAGGGTAATTACTAAAGTATCCCTAGGTTTTAAGCTAGTTAGGACAGTTTGCTAGGACCTAGAGTATTTTAGGAAGTTAGGCCCCACATGGAGTGGTCCCTTGCGCACGTTTTTCCCCCTAACTACCCTAACCTATTTCGGTTCGGGTGGTCCCCTCCTTTAGTCGCTTCTTCACATGTCTTGAACATGTTTTTTGAACATGGGTCGGTTGTACTTTCCTAACTAACAATTATTTATGGTTCATTTGAGAAGGTTTACCTATGGTTCCAAGGATCCTCACTATGTCCTTGAGCACTTCTTAATCTATATGATCATTTTAATTTATCATGTGACATTGTATCTAGGCTTGTCACTTGTATGCCTCATACCTTTTGTGAGTTGAATGAAATATATATTTTTAGCTTAGGGTGTTCATTGCAGGTACTTTTCCTAAGCAAGATTATTAATATTTAGAAAACTTGTCTAACAACATTTAAGCCAAAATTTTCTAATATGCCCAATATTTTTATTAAATGGGAATTTTATATAAATTGGCTAATACCCCTTAGCCAATATTTTATACTATGCCCAATATTTCTTAATATGGGGCATTGGATTGCCTATGTATCCCTAATATGCATTCTTACAGACTTACTCGACTCTTTATTTGACATGTAAATTTTCAGAAATGTTACGTAATAACATCACAGGCATGGATAAGAGTTCATTATATCACAATAAAGCAAGACTACTACCCATGAATCCTCATAAAGCCAACAAGTACAATAACCAAGCAAAGCCCCATAACCTTACTCAATCGAGTGACTTAACAAGAATCGTGGCTAATATTCAACTTCATATAACATAACCTTTAAGGATATACAACATCATACTTTAAAAAACATAAACAAATTACATGTTCATAAGAGTATCCATCACCATATAGTTTCATTTAAATGTAAATTCATCATACTAGCATCTTTTGCATTCATTATCATATACATACATAAATATCAACTTGTTAGAGCTTCAATCAAGGTAAAATAGTGTAAGACGAAAGTGGAGTCCCATACCCATACCAAGGCTAAGTCAAACGTGTCAAGTCACCTTAGTCTGTCTTTCTTTATTCAGTTTTATTTTTGGGGACACTTGTCTTAACCGACTTAGACAACAAGAGCCAAGTGTGGAATCTGGTGTTGTGAAACCTTACACCGATGGAAGGTGGTCTACTGTCCAAAAAAAAACCAAACATAAATGTAGCTTTTAAGGTGGATCACTAGCTAGTCTTCCTATGGGGGCAACGTAGTTCAAGAACTAAGAGATAGGTATAATCCCTCTACATTCCGTTTGGAAATTGGGGCCTCCTCTCATGGGAATCCATTGGATGAGTATACCTCTTTGGGGAGTGAACTCCACGTTTAGAACTATAGGGTGAATCTTCCTCTGTGGGAAGTCATAACATCCCATTGTTAAGTTCACTCGGTGCTAAGGTGAACCCCTTTATTGAAATGTATTTAAGCCTTTAATTATCAATCATAACTTAGTTTAGTTCATATTCTCTACCCTTGTATAATCATCATCATCATCAATAGATCAATAAGAATTGCATGAGTATAAATCCTTTCATTATTATTAAGAGAAGTGAGGTAAGCACATTAGTATACTGATACGATAATAACGTACATTTGATAGTCATCATCATCCTTATAACAGATAACCTTTAATCAACCTCACAACATAGTCAAGACATTTCGATTCAACATCATAACACTCTATCAATCCTAATACAAGGCTTAATCCAATATAACATTATGACCTAGTAACAACTAACCACAATTTGAAGTAAAGGATAGAGATTTCAGACTTACCAAGCCTCCTCCATAGTTCATTATCAAGGATTTGCCATAAAACCTCAATTCAATACAATTTAGGTCTACATCATTATAATTAAATAATCAACTTGATTAGAAGACCAGAAGAATCACTACATTACAATTCAATACTAGATCATAATGTAAAATAAGATACCTAGGTCAATTCACTTCCTAACCAAGATCATCTTCTCAAGAACTAGCATGAAATACTAGAAATCACTCTAATTTTTTCATGATTAGTGTAACAACATCATTTAATATCAATTCAACCAACAACCAAGTCAATTGAACAAATTTCAAGTTAATTCATATCAATATCAAACCTAGGGTTAAGGGTTAATGATCATCATCTACATAACTAAACCAAATCATCAAGATATGCCATAATTAATTTAGAATAAATGTTAATCTATTCATATTATCAAATATAAAAAATAATTAAAATCTATTCATAACCTAATTTTTCTAGATTTAAAAGAACCCACATGAAAACCCATCTTTTAAAATATTTTGAAAGAACCCTTTGTGTAAAGAGGTCTCAAAGGTGAATTAGATCCCATACCTCAACATTTGATGAATATTTGATGGTGAATTTATCCATCTAATGACCCCAAATCCCTCCCCTAGCTATTCTTCAATGGTGTCTTCCAATAGAGAGAGAAAGAAAAGAGAAGGAAGAGGATTTGTTTTGGGAGTTATGTTTAGTCTAATGAGGGTTGGGGTCTTTCTATGGGGGTGGTATTGGTTTAATTAACTTTATTAGACTCCCTTAAAACCCTAATTGACCACCTAAACCCTTAACTAATTAAATGAAACTAAGTTAAAATTTGAAGAAAATTTGACCCTCACAAACGAGACAGCAATCGATGGTCCGTCTGTGAGTCGACAGTCACTGTATCCTTCCGTGCTTTATATACGTTGTTCTTATCAAAGACTATAAAATTGGGGTTATTTAACAAAAATTCTATGTTTTGATCGACGGTTGGCAACGATGACCTATACATCCGCTCGCGTATCATCGATTTTGTCTCGTGGTTACATACTGCCCAGGCAGTGTTGACACCAATGTGCAAGGGTCCTCCACAAGGGACCTTTGTTGGTCCTTGGGGAGTTGTACCCAAACGTTTTGATAACGAATTCTCTTACACACCTCTTAAATACACTTCCATCAATTTTCATGGATTTTCGACTCCTGAAAGCTCATTAATTAGACTTAGGCATAGTTGTACCTCCAAGAACTAGTTTCCGGACGTCATGGACGTTTTGGTTCTTAAATTTCCTAAATGGCCTATATCCTTTAAAGTAGGCCTTCAAAACAGTGTTTGGACATCATGAAACCTATGTTAGGCTTTAAGACACGTCTTGGATTTTTGAATTTTTACACTTGCTCGGCACAATATGATCAAGGAAAGCTACAGACCTTCGCCAAAACTCTTATTTACTAAACATTGTTTACAATTGATGGTATTTAAGGACATGAAATACAATTCTCAACTGATTCACATGTTACCATCATTCATTGAATAGATAAAATTATTACTAATAAAAATGATCACAAATATATCAAGGTATTGTCGAAACACACTAGTCATTAGGTCCATGTATGTCGTCAAGGAATTAGTGAAGGCAAATGACATCACATGGAATTCATAGTGATAATACGTAGTTAAGAAAGTTGTCTTGGGTGTATATACCCCTCTTACCCTTAGTTGATAGTAACCTGAATGAAGGTCAATCTTAGAAAAATAGCTAGACCCTTGGAGTTGAAAAGACAAATAGCTAACCCCCTAGATTTTTCTCCAAGGTCATTAGGAGACTTGCCTAATCTACCTTGGTTTCTCCCACTTTAATAGTAGCCCGCTTTTGGGGGCAGTGCATTAAGTGATGGAGGGGTGAAAAAAGGCGACACCCCTGGTTAGCAAACTACCCTTATTTCCAACCGTTGTTCCATAATCCTAGACAAAATTCAGTAAACTAGGTGTCCATTAGGGTATATGGATGACTCGCCCAACACCCTGGGAGATCAAAACAACCCCTCGCCAAACAGCCCCTAAAAGAACAATGCTTCCATAACCCTCACTTGCAAGCCTAGGCCCTTCGTTTCACTCAAAGCTTAAACCATAATTCATTAAGGTTCTAAAACAGCCTAGACATAGACCTAAAGTCACACTAACCCATACCTCAAGGATCTAGTGTCAGTAGTTAATTTTAAGGGTCGTAACATTGTCTCACACTTGGAAAATATTCATTTTCGAATGACACTTAAAAACATAAAACACTTAAAGGACTCAATGAATCTCCTAGAATCCCACATTCATGCATAACATATCATATACAATGCACGTACGTTGGAGGAACACCATGTCAACATAAAAAGAATCATTCATCTTCATGCAATTCAAGAAAGTAGGAACAAACCAACCAACTCGTTATGCATCATATTTTACTATTTCTCATTTCATATTCGGAGGAACTTTATTCGCCACATTATATCATGCTCATTTATACATCACCTTAGAACACCATTAAAATTTCTCATTGCACAATTCTGTAACATTTTGAAGACTACACTTAGACAATTTTCTCACAGACATTCAATATGTAATTCCTCAATAACACGTTCGGCATGTTCATAATTTCACTTCATGTAGAAAATAGACAATTTATACTACATGCACATGAAAAATAATGAATGCAATATATGAAGAATCATTTTCTCATTTAACAGGAATTCAACCAAAATATACATATCTTAAGGAGAATATTTGGAAATTCATTTTTTTTACAAAAGACACCGACATGAGCCAAGCTACTAAGATATCTTATTTTTATATGCTATAATAAAATAATTATAATGTGTCATGACCAGAAAGCACCCCTAGACATAACCAACAATGTCGTCCTAGCAGAGGACTTAGACTAGCCCTTGACATTAGTCAATACATGTCATAGGTCAAAAATTTTGAAAATTTAAAACTTTTACATAGTGAGGTATACATAGACCTCTCACATATCATATATGGAGTTTACATAGACTCTTCACTTAGTGAAGCTTACATATGCTTTTCGTTTACACAACATAAAAAATACATAATATATGGTCTAATAACATCATCTCACATTGAACTATCTAAAAGGAGTACATCAATATACATAGCCATTACAAATTCAATATGCAATTATAGGCCTACATCAATAGTCTCAAATGATAAAGAAATGAAATATTGTCTTAGACATATGAACTTCATAGCTAGAATGGAGAAAGGTAAAATCCATGAACATTGAGGACCTACCAATAACTTGGAGAAAAATCTCCATGTCTTCTTGAATTAGCTTCAAAGTACTTCAACGTCCCAAACCTACATTGATTGAGAAAAGGGCTAGAATATGGGTTAGTAGAACCACTTTTATTAAGTATTGAAACATATGCAAGTAAAACCATTGAAATCATGATCAAAAGGACACTTTGTTCAAAACCATGCTAAGTCACTTTGAAAAGCCTTTATGCACATTAAAAAACATATACAAACGAATAGACGTAGCATAACTTAAGACAAGTCCATATTCAATACAAAGCAACATCATCATAAACTCAAGTCAACATGGATATAATAAACATAAATTTATATAAACATGAATGGAATCATATTAGGATCATATGGGTATGTATAACTCCAACATAACATTATAACAAAAATCCATGTAGAAGAGTTCATAACATTACGACATATAAGACTCTTACTCAAAACCCCTTCCCTAGCCTACAAGTACAATGCTTATGTGAAGCCCCATAACCCCACATAATCAAGTAAACCAAACAAAGGATCATAATCAATATCAACATTTTATATATCTTCATATCATGCATATTAATAATCATGTACATAACCTTTGACAAATAACATGTTTATCAATGAAACTAACATGTTCATTAATGAAACTAATATCATGCAGAATCACCAAAAGGTAACGTCATCATATACATTTCATTCATATCATAAGTGCATAAGAAAAACCTCCTAAGGATTCCTTAAAGGTCAACTTGTGCAATGCATAAGTAGAGTCCCATACCCCTACCTACAGTAAGTAGAACCCCTAAACTCACCCTAGTTAGTGTTCACTTCATTACTTCAAGTTATTCATTTTACTTTCGGGAGTAATTACCCTAACCGACAATAGACCATGTGAGCTAAACATGGAATCCAGTGTCGTGAAAACATATATCCACAGAGGGTGGTATACTTGCCAAGGTAGAAACAAAACATGAACATAACATTCAAGGTGGATCCATTAGCTAGTATCCTATTTAGTAACATAGTTAAGAACTAGGAGACATGTTAGAGACCCTCTTTATTCACAATTGCATTGTAATATCCATCTAATTAGAACTATTGTGAACCCACCTTACAACATTTGGAAGGGACACCTCTCATATCTAGTTCGCAAGGTGATAAGCTAAAGTCTCTTTTTGCAATGTCTTAATCATCATAGCTTAGAATAGGCCATAATGGACTAACCCCTTATATATCATGTAATTATCACATTAGGTATTGCATGAGAATTTCCTCTCATAACAATCCTTCATTTGTGATATCAGCATAGCATAATCATATCATAGTAAGGCACAAAAATGATTCATATTCAACCTTTTATCTTCATACACTTAACATGATCTCACAATTCACATAGTCATGAAATTTCATCACATTAATCATATCATTATCTTTTTAATCTAATTACATATAATACTTCAATTTAATACTATTATTAAGTATACGCTATCATCATTGATGTAAAGAACTGAAGGTCATAAAGTCTTACCAAATAGCCATCATAAGCCACCATCAAGATCTTACCATAAATCATACCATATTCATCCATCAATTTACTTAACAGACTAATACAATAGTAATCTATACAATAAATAAGTAAATTTTATCATCACTAATCAAATGAATCTCAATTAATAAACTAGGTTTAGGGGAAAAGTTTAATTATGATATCTTTCATAGAACTAAGCCAAAGACTAAAACCTACGTAAATGAACTCATCAAATATAATAATATATAAATAATAATCAATGGAAATTATCATCAAATCAAATATAAAGACAATTCATGAAATTTAAATAAACCCATCTTTTGAATAATATCGAAATCAAATCTTTGAAGAGCCTCTTAGGGGAAGGTTTCCCAAGAGTGAATAGCATTCATAAATGAGGATTACTTAAAGTTTGATGGAGAAAATACTATGTATCGAATACTTAATTAACCTTGAAGGTTGGTCTTCAATGGGGTCTTAAATAGAGTGAGAAAGTTGAGAGAAGGCGGAGCGAATTGGGTTTTGGAATTATGGTGTGTTATATTAGTTTAATGATCTTTAGGTATTATATAATCCCTCAACTAAGTTAATTATCCATACCTTAACCATTAATTAATCACATAACTAATTAAATAATTAATTCCCTAACATAAAATTTGGACATTCAACTCAACCCCCAAACCACGAAACCCCGAGCTATGCCTCGTATACACTACAACAACCTGTACTAGCAACCATCGTTTTCACTAGAGATTTATTGTTTGGACCATTTTTAATATTTGGTTAAGTTTCCACTTACAAAGACATCGATGTAGAGTCAATCAAATGATGGCTCGTCGTTTGGCTCATGGCTGCACACTATCGAATTTGACAGTTTTGGGTAAAATGGAAGGGTTCTCCCCAAAGACACTTAGGGTTGTCATTGGGGAGTCGTACCTGGATGTTTCGACCCTAACAAAGACCCTCTATGTATTTAACACCTTATTTCTAATTTTCATTGAATATCGACTTTTAATAGCCCATGAAACATACCAAGGCACAAACATCATTTTCACTAGTCTCCGGATGTCATGGTCGTTTCTTGAAACATTGAATCTAACCCTTCCTAATTCATTTAAATAAATTATTTTAGGCTTAAAAATAGTGTTTTAAGTCCTTGCTCGTCATGTGAGACTCTACACTAAGTCATGAACTTTTGGAGAGTTACATTATCCCCCCTAGGAACATTCGTCCCCGAATGGCAGTAATGTCTTTTTATAGGGTTATGATAGACTCATTACTAGCAGCAAAACAAAAAAAGTATAATCACCATGATTTACAACTAAAGAGAGTAATTCACAATTCCATTCAACACTTAACCATTACATTACACATAGCAACATAAGTCACAATTCACAACACATATGAGCTGAACTTTTCACAACATATAATGAGGAACTACAATCTCAACGTCAACATGAGCTCAAAATGAAATAAAAGAAATACCATGATATTCTTCTCAAGACAACATGAAAAGACCAAAAATCTCAAGAAGACAAAAACATATATTTCACATAAGTGCAAGTTAACACAAACAACCTTTTTCATAAAAACTCATTTTGACATAATCCTTTACCAAAATATGAACATAGTTAGTAAGTAAGCCAAATTCATATTCATTCAATATTTTCATTATTAATAGGAACTACTAAACTTAATTAGGATAAAAGGTGAGGATAGCGGGATTTCATGTCGGCCTCGGCCTCCCATGTTGCATCCTCAACTATGTGGCTTCTCCATAGAATTTTTATGAAAGCCACCTATTTGTTCTTCAAATTCTTAACTTGACAATCAAGGATTTCAAGCGGAACATCTTCATAAGAAAGTTACTCATTCAATACCAACCTTTCACTCGGTAGGATAGACACCGTATCACCAATACATTTTTTAGCATGGATACATGAAATGCCAGTGAACAAAAACTAGTGCAATAGGTAATTTAAACTCATAAACTACCTTTCCGACCCGTTGCAATATCTCATAGGGACCCACATACTCCGGACTAAGCTTCCCCTTCTTACAAAATCTCATCACCCATTTTCATAGGTGAAATTTTTAAGTACACCTTATCACTCACTTAAAATTCAAGGTCTCTCCTTCTATTGTCGGCATATGACTGTTGCCAAATATAGGTTATTTTTAATCTATCCCTTATAACATGAAGTCTCTCCAAAGCTTCATATATTATTTTGGGATCAACGAGTAGTACTCACCAACCTCGAACCACCAAATTGGAGACCTATATATCCTACCGTAGGATAATTTAACAGGAGCCATAACAATACTCTATAGTAACTACTATTATAATAGAACTCAATCAAAATCAAGTGATTGTCCCAATTCCCTTTGAAATCTATTACCGAAGCCCTTAACATATCCTTCAGGGTCTGAATGGTAAGCTCCACTTTACCATCCATTTAAGGATTAAGTGTGCACCCCTATCCGATATGATGGTCAGAGGGATCCTATGAAGACTCACAATCTCATTATATAGATTATTGCATAATACTCTGCCGAATAAGTAGACTTGACGAGGATGAAGTTAAAGGATATCGTCAACCTATATACAACCATCCGTATTGAGTCCTTTTGCATATGTGTCTAAGGAAATCCCACTACGAAGTTCATATTATTGTTTTCCCACTTCTAAGAAGGAACTTGAATTTCTTTAAGTAAACCACCCAACTTTTGATGCTCGGACTTTACTTGTTGGCAATTTTGATACCTAGCGACAAATTCCACTATTTCCCTTTTAAAATCTTCCCACCAGTAAACCTCTTGAAAATCACAATATATTTTGGTGGCACCCCGATGAATAGAATATTAGGAACTATGAGCTTCTTCTAAAATTCTCATCCTCAAATCATCAACATTCGGCACACACGACCTACCTTGGTACCTAAAAACACCATCCCCCTTGGGAGAAGGACTCATTAATCTTAGCAAGAACCGATTCCTTCAACTCCATCAACAAAGGAAAAATGTGTTGCTTAGACATCACCTCAACCACTAAAGATGATTCGGACTTATGATGGACCATAAAACTACCATTAGGAGAATGTACCAATCAAAAAATCAATAGAGATTATGTATGAACATATTTCAGTAGGCCTTTATTGTCTCCTTTAACATGAGACACACTACCCATGGTCATAGGACTTAGAGCTTCTGCAACCAAGTTAGCTTGTCGAAATTGTAGAGAACACTCATGTCGTAGTCATTCAATAATTTGAACCATCGTCTTTGTTGGAGATTCAACTTATTTGAGTTAACACATATTGAAGACTCTTATTGACGTAATATACATCCAAATGTATCCCATATAGCTAATGCCTCCATATTTTAAAGGTAAAGACCACAACTACTAATTTAAGATCATTAGTTGGGTAGTTCTTCTCATGAACCTTGAGTTGCGTAGAGGCATAAGCTATAACATTAAAATGTTGCATAAGGATACAACCAAAACCTACTCGAGAAGCGTCACAATACACCACAATACCCTTGGTATCATCACGTAAGGTTAACACCGCAGCGAGGTAGGCCTACTTTTCAACTCTTGGAAGATTCTTTCACAAGAAACCTAGGAGAAATACTAGGTCAAATAAAGCCTTTATCTAGTAATTCTATGAGTTGGGCATTCAACTTTTTATTTTGCTAGCTACATCCTATTAGGAGGAATTGAAATGGGATTCGTATTCGGTAAAAAGTCAATACCAACATCAATTTCCTGTTCGGCAGGAATTACGAGCAAGTGATCAGGAAAGAATTCGAGAAAGTCCTTCACTACGGGGACCGACTTTATTTAAAGAGTTTCATTGTGTAGATCCTTAACCCTCACAATATGGTATAGATACACTTGAGGGATCATTTTAAAAGCCTTTAAACAAGAAATGATAAGACCTCTAGGAATTGAGTTTCCCCTCTTCCGCTCTAAGACATGTTCATTGGGAAAAAAATGCAAATGACCACGCTTTTTATTTAATTTATGGTAGCAAAACAAGATTGCAAACAATCCACTACAAGGGCGACATCAAAATTAATGATATTAAGTTCGTTGGAAAACCTTATATGACATTCCTTATAGACTCTTTTTGCAATAACTGAGTTACCCACCAGGGTGGTGACCGAAAATGGTTCAATCAGGATATCGGGCAATATATCAAACTTCATGGATACGAAATGAGTCCCAAATGAAAATGTAGCACCGGGATCAAGTAAAGCATAAACATTAATATTAAAGATTTCTAACATACTGGTGACAACATCGGTAGACTCTTCTTGGTTTTTCCCTTGAACGGAGATTATAGAAGCGATTCTTTATTAGAACATAGTAATTAGAACCACTTGCTTGAGATTAAAAACTCCCTTCTCTTGAACCCTTACATTTTGTAAATTCTTGAACTTGTGGCCACTCTTATCACAACCGAAGAAATTATGCGTTCCATCTAAGCATTCACCTATATGCTTCTTACTACACTTGGTACAAGTAGGTTTATATATTGGTGAACAACCACCTCCGTCCTAGTGAAGTCGCTTAATTGTGCATTAAGGTTTTTCAAAGTGACTTAGCATGGTTTTGAACAAAGTGTCCTTCTGATCTTGATTTCAATTGTTTTATTTCCATATCATTCCATGCTTAATACAAGTCGTTGTCTTAACCCATATTCTTTCCCTTTTCCCAAACAATGTAGGTTTGGGTCGTTGAAGTAATTTGAGGAAAATCGCAAGAACACTTGGGCATCTTTCTCCAATTTATTGGTAGGTCCTCAATGTTCTATGATGTTACCATTTCTCTATTATATCCATGAATTTGTTATGTCTAAAACATTTTTTCATTCCTTTATCGTTTGAGACTATTATTATAAGCCTATAATGGCTTATTGAATTTGTTATGGCTATCTCCAAAGTTGTACTCCTTTTAGATGGTTTAATGTTAACTGATGTTATTAGACTAATTCTTATGCATTGGTTATGTTGGCTTAATAAGAAGACTATGTAAACTTCATATATGATATGTTAGAGGTATATGTATACCTCACTATGTAAAAGTTCAATTTTTTTGCATTTTTGACCTATGACATGTAATAACGAATACTAAAGGATAGTAATAGTCATCTCCGAGGACGCCGGCGCCGGTTACGTCTGGGGGATACCGGTCGTGATACTCACCTTATAAAGTTATTAACTATGAAAATTGCTGTGAGACTCTAGTTAATCCTATTTCATTTCCACTTGGAAAACATTTGTCCTCAAATGACATTAAAGAACTTACAAGCACCCAATGGTCCAACAAGCATCTCACAATCAAACTTTATATAATTATGCACTCAATGCAACATAAGCAAGTAGGAAATACATCCACAAACTCATAGTGCACACATGCTTCATCATTTCATTTCCATTTGGAGGAACTACCTTCTAAAACTTTTGAAATTCTTATTATTTTGTCATAATTTCCAACATTCAATGGTGTAAAAATGCACACATAGGTAGGATCAACACTTTAACTCATGGGGAAATTTAAGCAATACATACTAGATGCACATAAATAATGAGTAATATAGATCACCTACAATCTTATAATTTAGACATAATATAATCAAGGACATATATGACCTTACCATGTTTAGTCATGTTAAAGGAGGAACTACCTTCTCCTAGTCACAACATACACACATAGTATCATCAAGCTCATATGCAAGCATTCCACAAGGGTCCATTAATTTAAGGAGAATTTCTCAAGCTCTAACCAAAGCATAAACATACCTCCTTCCTACTGAAGTCCAAATAGAAAATTGTACCAAACACATCACAACATTGGGAAGTTATTTCACAAAATTTCATTGTAGCATACAATAGTTATAATGAACATGCATTATCACATACAGAAAACACACCCTAGAAGTCAAGGTCAATCTCGGATTGCGACCGGCAAACATGACCACTTGGAGGTCTTATACAAGCCCTTACATATCATTCATCGCATATATATAATGAAAAGTAGTGCGGAATTAAGAGTTTTGACAAAACAATTTGTAGTCTTAAAATCTCTTTCATATATAGTCACAGGAAATACTGACTCTCAATCTAATAAAACTTAATATAAGAGAATACTTTTAGGACACGACCCATACACAATACTAATATAAAAAAACTTAGTCTATTGCAGTACTACAATAAGAAACATAAAAGACAACTATGCCCTTGAATCAAATAAGGATATATTTGAACTTCACTTGAATGATGCTATGCTCCAAGTCCTGCTTTCCAAATGATCCTCACCTACAAACAACTATAGAGATAGATAAAAGCATTGATTAGTACAACTACATATACTAAGTAGGGCATAATGCATGAAAATTATGAAAAAGGACCTTTATTGGAAATATGCATTTTTTTCATTTACAAGTCATATTATAATCATAAGAACAACATTTAACAACACATAAACACAAAATATAACATTTAAACAATTTAGTACATTTTTAAGCCAACTTTATAGTGGACTATATTCGCTATACAGTGAATTGCTTCACCGTTACAGTGAAGTATTTCTTCTTCCCTTTTAATACTTTTTAGAATGAAATCCTCTCACTAAAAGCTAACCTAAAGCTCACTTATGAAACATAAAGAGAGACAACCCATACAACCTCCCTAAGCATACCTAAATAAACCGCAAGACTACTTAAAATAAGACACATAGACACTTACAAGACATTAACATATCAACATGAGATTCTTCTACAAAAGGTGATTCTAAGTCTCACTTCAGTAAGTTGTGAAGAGACCGCCCATACTATCCCCTATACACACACTTAAGAAATCATATAGACTACCTATGATAGCATCATTCTCATTAAACAACTCAACATATAGATAACATGAAATTCTCTTACCAAAGGCTATAAAAGACATACTTGAGTAAATCAAGAAGATAACGTCTATGATTCACCTCTTCAAAGACTACCTAAATAATCCTTAAGACTACCTACGTTTAGATCATGTCCACATAATAAACCATTTTCTTTAACTAGAATCATTCTTAAGACTCATTTAGTTAAGATACGAAGTGACCATTCCTATGCCCCCTTCACACCTTACGTAGACAACCCTTAACTACTCTAGATAAGTACTTATGTATTTAGCATACTTTCTTAACTTTTGTCATTACATTCATTATTTCATTATGAGACATTGAAAACATAATGGACGTTGAATTTATGGTTTCGGACAAGACCTAAGAACTCCAACTAACACCTTCAAAGACTATTGCACAATGTCTAGATAGTGTCCCATATTACCACCTAAAATTCATAGTTTTTCTATAATTCTAATAGGAATTTCATATAAAAGCATGGACTCTGAAGTTCTAACCTACTCCGATGAGGGTGTTCTACTTGCCAATGGTAGAACTTAGACACATCCATGTAGCCACATAGTCAAGGAATATGAAGGGCATGTTTTCTAATCTAGCCTCATTCTTTAACTAGAACTACTTCCCTTAACATAAGCACTCGGTGCTATCCTTCGTTTTCATAGAGTAATTCACATTAAAGGTTCATAAAAAGGGTTCCATATCAAATTCATAACCCAATCACATTTACCCTATCAAAGAAAGGTCCACTAGGGCTACCTCACAATGGAGAAAAGAAGCTCATCATGACTTTCCTAAGTTTTAATTGATGTCATTTCAACAAATTAACCCTAAGCCTATCATCCCTTTACGTTGATGGATACCACTACGACTTACGACTTCAACATTTATAATTTTACCACTAGGTTCAAGGTAGACCCCCTTAGCATCATTTAAGGTCACATACCATTAATACAATCAAGACTAAGAAACTTTAGCATTATAAGTCAAGAAATATCATATTCACGTTCATACATACATCAAACAAGGGACACAAGTCAACCAAGAGAAGACACATCATACTTTACTTTAACACTTATTGCATGTCATTCTAGAAACACATAGACATAACCATCTCCTCTTTAAGTCATTTTATAAACAATAATATGATCATAAATAAAACCACCATAGACTCATATAGTAAAGTAGGAATAACCAATAATATATTATACGACTATACAATTAAATTGAAAGTCATAGTCTAACATCATTACATACATAACATCAATAGAAGAACATATACTTTCACATTACTTCACATGAATATAGATATTATCGAACATCACATAATAAACTATACAAATCATCAAAATACTTAAAGTAGTTTTACGACAAGGAAATAATCATCATTTTACTTAAAATAATGTCGACAAGGCAATGTTAATGGCAAGTAAAGCACATAACAACGCCACAATAAGTAGACCATACCAATCAAAATATAATTAAAGTTTAATTAACATAAAATAAGGAAATTAGGGCCAATTAATTTATATTCATCAAGATATTACAACCTAGACATCAATTTACAACAATGATTACATAAATCAATAGCCCATATGAAACTACATTAGAATTCATAAAAATTAGATCAATATCAAGTAACCCATAACTTAGTAAAAAACAAAGGTTCATCCAATTTATAGGTTCTTAGTTTATTTTAGTTTAAAATCATCAATACTATAAATATTAAATAATTATTCTATGCTTGAATCAATTAATGCAAGAACCCACGTATATATCATGAAATTGGATAATTCATCTATGAAAACTTTAGAAAACATATTTGAAAGTTGGTTTTCTTGATGAAGAGAGTTTCAAGGATAAAAAATCATAGCGCTATTATGAAGGTAAATCTTCAATAATATGAAGAATCTAAAGTCAATTCTTCAATCCAGCCGTTCCTTGAGTGTTTCCTCCAATTGAGTTCTAGAGAAATTTCTACGGGATTTGGGTATTGATTTTTGAAGAATGAAATCTTCTTAGTGTTTTAGGCTTATAAACACACTTAAAATAACAAAAACACCCTTAAGGAACTATCAACACACTTATTTGGACTTGGGGGTTAATTTACAAGTTCACCCCTCAACTTACAGTGACATGCACGCATGAATAGTACCATCGACGGATGGACCAACGACGGCCCGTCCCTTTACCAACGGACTGTCTTGATGGTCCGTGGTCTGGGATTGAGACTTGTGTTTGGTCCCTCCTATTCCATGTCTAATTCCCAAATTACAATACCCTACCAACGGGGTGTCGACTGACCCAATGGGCATTGATTGCCTCCGTTGTTTGGCTGTCTTGGACAGTCTTGGGCACTCTTGAAATGTCCTTCCTCAAGGACCCTTGGATTGTCCTTGGGGTTTTTTGTCAAGACGTTTCCAACCCAAACAAGCTCGTATATGTTTAGGACCTCTCACATGAACTTTACCAAAAATGAACGCGTAAAACTCGATGAAACATTCCTAGACATACAAGGTTGTTTTGAGGAAAATCTTTTGAACGTCATGGGCGTTCTAGGACATTTTACCTCCAAACATTATGAAACTTAACACACTACCTATATGCATCGTAATAACTCATAAATGACCTTATAATATCATGAAACACACACAAACATATGAAACTACATATGAGGTACAGAGGTAACTTAGTCGTCGAACGTCTTAGTCGTCCTTTGATATTTGACTTCAAATGCACCTAAACTCATAGACAATGACTCAATACCACTTTATAGAACAATTAAGGACGTTATACCATCATGACATCCGTGTTAGTCTCTAGTTCACCTAAGTCATTTTCGGAATCTTACATTCTCCCCCACTTAGATAATATTCGTCGTCGAATGACACTTGTCAATATCTGAACACTTCCAAGAGTAGAGATTTAGCTAGTAGCTCAATACAATACCATATAACATCTCATACATACAAACATCTAAAATAATATCAATTTCACATAATCAAGAGGTTCGTAGTACTACAAGAAAGTAGAAAAGATTCTATAACTCATCATGCTACAAAACTCACATGGTTAATTCCAAATAACAAAATCTCATTTTATATTCAATATAATACTCATATAAATCAGTAACAAACATATTTAAACAATTTTAGACCAAAAATGAATGTCATTTTTCCATAAATTTAAGTGTGAGCAGTTTCCAATGTTACTTATTTTTGCAACTTTTTTAAAAAATGCAATTTTTAAGCAATTCATGATTGAAACATGATAATACACAATAACATCATATAAACATATCTTACAACATAATCATAACTTCATAAAATACACAATAGAAGGAATCAATGAAATTCAATTTCAACATGATGCCTAAACAAAGTGCATAATACAACATGCAACATGTTTCTACGACTTTCTATCCCATCTACTAACCATAATCGCTCACTTATAAGGAAATCATATCCGAAAAAGAAAAATTGATGGGCTTACCTTCATAATGATTACCATCCGACTTCTCTCCTCTAGTTCGGAGTGCATAGAAACACCTCGTTACTTGATCATCATCATTCGAAACTCTAAGAGCAACTTACTAACCCTCTCTTCCTCTAGAAGAAATGTTTGGAAACTATCTCACCTTGTGTCCTTCCTTACCACGACGAAAGAAACTCCCAACACCCCTTAACACTCACCATAATGCCTCTTTCCACAAGTTACACATGTAGGCTGACATTTTTAGAACCACCTCCTTTTTTCTATTTCACCTTAGCACTCCTAGATTCTTCTTGAGTTTGAAGCCTCTTCTTAACCTAGTTTGATATTGGTCAGTAGAACCACTGCTTTTAAGGTTTCTAGACATCCTCTTAGTTTTAATCTTCAATTGATTATTCATATATCATGAATCTAGTTAGGGTCATATCATCATGTAGCATTACTGTATTACATTCCTCCCTCACAATATCGGCCACACCTTAACTTCCCTCCTCTCATGGGGAAAGTACTTACCAAAAAATTTTTCTTAAATTCTTCCCACAAATTAGGACCTAAATCCACCGGCCTATTTTCCTTCCATTTAGTGTACCACAATTCAGAAACCTCCCTTAATTGATATGCAACTCTCTCTGTTTTCTCACTAGATGTAACTGCCATAGAACTCAACACCTTGTACACTCAATCTAGGAACTCTTGGAGATCCTCTCCCACCTTAGAGCCAAGAAATATGGGAGGATTCCTCCTCACAAATTCTCTTAACTAGATGTCATAGTGCTCTCCAAAATATTCTTCCTAGGCACTATACTCAAATTTACATGAGTAGTCACAGCTTGGGCTAATGAAAGCAAAGCCTATCTAATATCACTATTACTCAACTACGGGGGAACCACCGAACATCATTACCTCCTTCCACTATAGGGACTTAGTAACATTGAAATGCTTTAACACCTTGAGCACCTTGAAAAACTTGCTCAACTTGAGGAGGAATCTTCTCATGCACCTTATTCTCTTTAACTCTCCTAGACGGTGTCCTCTTCCTATTTATCATTCCTAGAAATACAAGGAAAACCATAAGAAAAGAGTACTCTTAACTTATACTCTACCACACGACTTAGGAATATTAAATAATGGAAACTCTATCATCCTACATCCTCTCACCATAGATGTGTTTTGACTCACACCAATGGTCAAGACTCTACAAGACGTGACTTTATGAGACTTTTAGAGATCCTAAAACTACTTTCATATCTTATTCTTTGATACAAAGCTTTGTCACATATGAAACAACACCTTAGAAGTTAGGGTCAATACGGATTGCAACTGGCGCACTTGACCTCTCATAGGTCTTGTACAAGCCCTTACATATCATTCATTGCATATACATAATGAAAAGTATTTCGGAATTAAAACTTTTCACAAAACATTTCATAGACTATAAAATCTCTTTCATATACAATCATAGGAAAGACTAAGTCTCAATCTCATCAAACTTAAGACACAAGAATACTTTTGGGACACGGTCCACACACAATACTGATATAGAATACTTAGTCTATTCAAATACTTCAATAGGAAATATATAAGACATCAATGCCCTCGAATGAAATGAGGACATACTTGAACTTCACTTGAATGATGCTATGATGCAAGTCTTGCTTCCCAAATGCTCCTCACCTACCAACAACAATAGATATATATAAAAGCATGAATTAGTACAACCACATGTACTTACTATGGCATAATGCATGAAAAACATGAAAACAAAACTTTACAGAAATATGCATCTTTTAATTTAAAAATTATATTATAATCATAAGAACACCATTTAAAAACTTAGAAAAACATAAGATAACATTTAAACAATTTAGTAAATTTTTAAGGCAACATTTCAGTGAAATATATTTAATGTATATTGAATTACTTCACTGTTATAGTGATGTATTTCTTCTTCCCTTTTAACACTTTTTAGCATGAAGTCCTCTCACTAAAAGGTATCCTTAGACTCACTTAAGAAACAAAAAGAGATACCGCACATACAACTTCCCTAAGCATACCTAAATGACCATCAAGACTACTTATAATAAGAAACATACACACTTAGAGGACATCAACATATCAACATGATATTCTTCTACTAAAGGTGATTCTAAGTCTCACTGAAGTAAGTTGTGAAGCGACCACTCATATAATCACTTATACACATACTTAAGAGATCCTATAGACTACCTGTTATAACATCATTCTGACTTAAAACCTCAACATATAGATAATATGACATTCACTTACTAAAGGTTATAAATAGACTTACTTAAGCAAATCAAGAATATAACGTCCATGATTGACCTCTTCAAGACTACCTAAATAATCCTTAAGACTACCAAAGTTTAGATCATGTCCACATAGTAAACCATTTTCCTTAACTATAGTCAATCTTAAGACTCATATATGTAAGATACGAAGTGACCATTCCAATGCCCCCTTCACACCTTTCGTAGACAACCCTTAAATACTCTAAATAAGTACTTATTTATTTAAAAAAATTTATTAACATAACTCGTTACATTAATTAGTTCATTTAGGAAACATTGAACACATAAAGGACATTCAAGTAATGGTCTTGGACAAGACCTAGGAACTCGAACTAACACCTCAAAGCATATTGTGAATGTCTAGATAGCGTCGCATACCACAATCTAAACTTCATAGAACTTCTCTAATGGTAATAGGTTTTCCATATGATGAGACTAGGCAATAACAGACATAGACCATGATAACAAAGCATGGAATCTAAAGTTCTAACCTACTGAGACGAGGTTGTTAAAGAATATGAAGGGAATGATTTCTAATCTAGTATCAATCTTTAACTAGAATTACGTCCCTAACCATACTCAGTCATCTCTAGCCTTCGTTCTCATATAGGTAATTCACATTAAAGTTTCATATAAAGGGGTCCCATATAAAGTTCATAACCCAATCACATTTACCCTACCAAATAAAATTCAACTAGGGCTACCTCATAATGGCGAGAATGTGACAACCCCAAAAATATTTATGCTAAGTAATGCTTAATGTGTCTAGAATGCCTACGATTAGACAAGGTTCACATGGGTTGATGCGCGTAGAAAAAAACCTCTAAACCCTTACAAAAGCTAAGCCAACAAACTTGGGGAGTTATTTGATCTAGGAAAGGTTGGGTCCAGAAATGTAGTGCTCCCGAATATGAAGATTTACCCGAATGAGTCTTTATCGGACATAAAAAGGGGAAATCTTATGTTGGAGGGTATAGGGATAAAATTGTCTTTTTCAAGGATAAGGGTAGTGTAATAATTACCCTAAATATATAATTAATTATTTAATTAATAAGTTGGAGGGCCATTTTGGATAGAGAGGGACGAAAATTGGCCCTTAGAGTGAAGTCTTGCTCCACCCAGGTTCGAACCTAGGTGGAAGCAATGAATTAAATTTTATTTATTTTAAGTTTGTAAATTAATGCAATTAATTAATATTTATTATTATTCTATGATTTAAAATAAAAGGTAAATCATATATTTATAATAATTAGCTAAACCTTATTCGACTATGTCCTAAACTACACTCCTAAGCCTAAGGTAACTCTCTCCTCTCACGCTCATCTCTCTCTCACATCTCTTTCACTCTTATTAAATTTCTCTATGCCAAATAACGTACAAGAACATTAGGTAAACTAAAGTTCTTTACACTTGAAGAACTCACAATGAAAAATAAAATTAAACGCAAAGTAAAATACGTTAGGCAAAGGGAGGGTTTCCCGTCAAAAGTTTGGTGTTGAAAATTGGTTTTAAACGTGAGTGTTTGAGAAGGTTTGGTCAGAAACTTCAAGGTTTGAACGTCATAAAAGGTATGGGTTATCTTATCTCATGGTCCCTTTCCCAAGAGACCCCTTAAGGTTTAGAAAATTCAGTCTGAAAACTAGGGTTGTTCCCCGTTGCATGTACCTGTCACAAGCTCCAAATGATTCTTAGGTTTGGTATGTTTGCTGGTAGATATTAGGCGTATGTTATGTTTTCGTGATGAATATATTCATGTTTGTGTGTTTGAAATCGTATGAATGACAATCTATATATTTTCAAAACTATGTATATTTGTGTGCAAGGATGTGACCGTGACTAATGTTCTCAGATTGATGCTCCAAAATTGTAATGTTATAGTTGTCATTTTATGTGCATAAACCTATGTAAATCGTGATGTTCATTTAATATGAAATGTTGCTGATTTGATCTATAATAACTTGGTTAAAAAAATCTATGAAAAATACACCCCAAAACGTGTTAAATTGTCCACGAATTACCTTTTGAGTTCAAGTGAAAATATCGAAGAAAGTGAGCTGAAATGTTAACAAATTTCCAGAAACTTACAAGATTGGTTTTTCCTAAACGTTTATGAACAAATCTAGAAAATTAATTGAGTGTCAATTAGGTGAAGTCACTAGAATTTGAACCCGTGACCTCACCCGTCAGATACACTACAAACGTGAAAAGAAATGGGGGTTAAGGGGATTCAATCTCGGGTGTATTTGGATAAAAAAAATACAAAATTAAGAATGAGAGGAGTGGGATTCTAAATACAACCTCTCTGTCAAAACTAAAAAAATAATAAAAAATAAATGTGAGGAGTGGATATCGAACGCACAACATCTAGGTAGTAAAGGAGAATAAGAAGAAAAATGAACTGAAAAGAAATGTGAGGCGTGGGAATTGAAACCACGACTTCTAGGCAGTAAAGGAGAATTAAAAGAAACATAACGTGAGGCTGTGGGGGTTCGATCCCACAACCTCATGGTTAACTAGATATAGTCAAGGAAAACTAAATAAAGATAATAATAAAAGGGAATGTGGGGGTTCAAACCCACAGCCCCTCGGCGAAGGAATAGAAATTTCAAACAATAGAATAAAAAGGAAACGTCGATTTGGGGGCTCGATCTAGTGTACCAATGTTATGTGGATTGAAATTAAATAAAAAGAAAAATGTAATGTTTTGTCCAAGGGATTTGAAAATCGGGTTCCCTTGCCTAAATTTTTTATTGGTACATAAATCATACGTGAATTAAATATGAAAGAATAATGTTGCCTACTTAGATCATAATCGAGATCTTGGTATACATACTATATGCATAAGTCCTGTTACACATAATCTTAGGAAGATATGAATCACTTAAAAGAACTATGAATGAAGCCTCATGGCTTGTGTGTAGACCCATAAGTCTAGCATACATTTAAAAATAAGTGAACCTAATATGTATGTAATGAAATGATGTAACCCTATAAGGGTTAAATAAGAGTGGAAAACACACTAAACGGCAAAGTGCATTGACACATGATTAAATGAACAATTAAATGATGGAATGAACAAAGAAATGATGAAATGAACAACCAAATAATGAAACCGTAGAAACGTTAAGTAAGAGTGTGAAACACACTTAATGGCCAAATACATTGGTATACAATGAGATAAACATTCGCGTAAAATGGGTTGAGTAATTATGAAGGCAAATGTGCCAATATTAATGAATGTGGTGACAACATGATATGAGACTAATGTAAAAGATGAGATCAATCTCAATGAGCCTAAGTAAATGTTGCCCAAAACATACTCACCTATGAGAGTGTAAAGTTAATAAACTGACCAATCTCGATAAACACTCTAATGAAAGTATTGAGATCAACACATTTAATTGTAATGATGAAATGAGAAATAATATATTGAGCTATGATGTACTCATACTAGAAGCAAACTTTCATGACGTATGTGTTCAATGTATTGGAACTTTATATTGAGCACCCGATAGACTAGCTATGAGCGGTGATGCCTTCTTTTGGGAAGGGAGAAGGTTAACGTAACACTTATGAGATGAGAGTGTCCGGCATGCCGGGTATGGGTCTACTTATATCTCCTAGTCTTTGAACCTATACGGCCAATATAACGATCTGGCGGGGTTCAATTCTCATGTACGTTAGCATGTTTTTGGTAACTTTGGCTGGTGATTCCACCTCTTTTCGGTTTGGAGAAGACACTTGATTTCATGATGCTCACATGATTAAGGCCAGCCTCAAAGGATGCACATAATGAAATGAATGATACCAAAGGTGTTAGGATAGGATAATCAAGAGGTGATTTAGACTTAAGAAATGACACTAGGTCATTTTTTATCATTGCATATCGAATCCGATGAACGTCTTAAACTACATCCTAGGTATATGTGGTGTTCTTACTAGCTTATGAATGAAACTAAATGATGTACGTAAGAACGACTGAAGAAGACTTTATGTTTGCTAAAGAAGGCTCCCTATTTGAGGTCCCATATGTTGAGCCCTTATTTTGGGAAGTCTTGATGTCAAGTCCATGATTCTAAATGAATGATATGAAAAATGTTATGTGCTATATGCAATATGTTATGTGGTATATGCAATATGGTATGTGCTATGTGCAAGATATTATGTGTTGTGTGCAATATGATAAGTATGATGATGCATGTTACTCTAATGGTATCACTTTCCTTATCCAAATTTGGAAAGTTCATTCACTCTCCCAACCAAAATTTCGATAGCTCACTAACTTTCCTAATCCCAATTTGGCAAGTCCATTGACTTGACTTTCCATAATTATGTTGTTAGAAAAGAGTTGTTCTTAATCATGCATTTGCTTGGTGTGTGGTCACATATACCCATACCTAGTACAATTGTGTACTTATCCCATACAATTCTACAATTTTAGGTGCAGGCTCAGGTGGACGCTGGAGCTTACAGGTTGACGTTGCAACTATCCAGACGTGGATCTTTCACCCAAACTTGCTAGCCACTCATGCTTTCGAGGATGTCTACCGTTATAATCTAGATTAGATATAGGCTATAGCTAATGTATCATGTTCTGCTAGTGTTTCTTTCAACTTTTGTTTATACTTTGTATTGGTGTTGTTTTGGCAAGAATACATTTAGTAAAATTAGGAACTTATTCTTTCATTTTTCTATCTCTTTATGACATTGTTTATATGTGCACGCCTCTGATTTTAAGTAGTATGTATACATGTATGTTAAGAAACAAATATTCAAAATTTCCACTAAAATTAGCCTCGATGAAGTAAGAATGACGTATGTAGGCTTGTCGGCCTTTTGAGAGGCCAACGACGCTGGTCTCATCTGGGGTATAGATTCCGATCGTGACAAAGTTGGTATCAGAGCACTAGGTTAATTTACAAGGATAATAAGTTCACATCAACCACATTGAGTAGTTTCTACATCATGGTAGTTAAGTGCACCACTATCCTTAATTAGACACTGCATGATACGTACAAAAATTTCCCTTCTTCTGATCTCATCGTTCCTTTTCCTAATGTATGATTTCTTGATGTTATGCGTGTTTCTAACATCAATCTTTGTTGTTTTTAAGAAAATGAATACTTGGAGAACCATTGGTCAGATGAGAGGAGGAGTAGCTACTGGGGACAATGAGGTTCAACCCCAGGCTCCAATCGAAGGAGTGGCTATGCCGGTTAACCCTGCAGGTTTGACTGATGCTGAGGTGAGGGAATCTTTTGCCCCAGATGGAACAATCCATAACTATATAGGCCAAGGCCATGACTGACCAGGTCAACATGTAGAATATTCAGAGGGAAATCCCACTGGCTTGCAGTATGGCTGACAGGGTGAGAGACTTTACGAGGATGAATCCCTTTATTTTCACAGGGTCTACGACTTTGGATGATCCTCAAGAGTTTGTAGATGAGGTGCATATGATCTTTGTGGCTATGGGGTCCAATGATACTAAGAAAGCAGAGTTGTCTTCCTAACAACTCAAGGATGTTGCACATACTTTGTGAAAGATGTGGCAAGATTGTAGAATTTTCGGCGGAGTTCCAGTCACTTGGGAGTTGTTTAAGACAACCTTTCTGGAGATATTCTTTCCCAGAGAGATTCTTTCCTAGAGATATGAGGAAGGCCAGGGTTGAGGGGTTTATCAACCTTAAGCAAGGATCCATCATAGTCAGGGAGTACTCCCTAAAGTTTGTTCAGCTGTTCAGGTATACTACTTCCCTTGTATTTTACAGAAGGGATAAGATGAGAAGGTTCCTCAAAGGAATCAACGGAGATATGGAAGAGGAGTGTCGGTCTGCGATTATCCATGATAACATGGACCTCTCTAGGTTGATTGTGTATGTCTAGTAGGTAGAGGACAATCGCAAGAAGAGGGGCATTCGTGATGCTAGGTAATCCTAAAGATCAGGCAGGTCCCAACCATGGAGGACACAAAAATAATATTAGCGTCCGTGAGTAGCCCAGGTTCAAAAAGAGGCAACAGAGTTCAGGGAACTCTATCTCTCAGAGGAGTACAAATCCTAGATGAGGCAAAACCGAGCCCAGGAAGGGAAATGGAGGTGAGATGCAGCGTTCCAGAAAGGATTGTGCTAAGTGTGGTCATGGTCACAGTGAGAGTGGAGACAGGGCACTAATGCTTTCTTCGGTTGCGGTAAGACATGCACATGGTTAAGGACTGCCCACAGAAAACAGGTCAGGATGGATGTAATGCACAGCCTAGGACTAATCCACAGGATGCAGCAGCATCAGAGCCTTCTAAGAGGAACAAGTTCTACACCCTGAAGGGCAGGGAGGAGCAAGACAAGTCCGCTGATGTGGTCACAGGTATGCTGCAAGTATTCTCAACTTCCGTTTACGCTTTACTTGATCCAGGGTCTACGCTTTCCTTTGTAAATCCTTTGTTTGTTCTCACTTTTGAGATATTGCCTACAGTTCTGCATGATTGTATAGTGGTAAGAACACCTTTAGGAGAATCTGTAAGAACTGATAGAGTATACAAAGAATGACCAATAGTTGTATGTGGTAATACTATGTGTGCAGACTCAGTTGAGTTACCAATGTATGATTTTGATGTTATTCTTGGCATGGAATGGCTTCATAGTTGTTATGCTTGCATGGATTGTCGTAGTAGGGTTGTGAGATTTTGTTTCCCTAATGAAGAAGAGATAGTCTGGGAGGGGTAAAACTCGAGTCTTCCTAATCCCTTGATTTGGAACCTTAAAGCTAATACAATTATTTCTAAGGGGTTATTATGTCATCTTGTGAGTGTTAATGATTAAGATCATGACATTCCTTCCATGGGCTCAGTGCTTGTAGTCAACGAGTTCCATGATGTATTTCGTGATGCTTTGCCTGGAGTTCCTTCCCATCAAGAGATTGACTTTGGTATCGACTTAGAACCCGATACTAAACAAAATTCAATTCCTCCTTACAGAATGTCTCCATTTGAACTCAAAGAGTTAAGCTGTAGTTAAAAGATCTCATTGATAAGGGTTTCATTCAGCTGATAATATCCCCTTGGGGTCTCCAGTGTTGTTTATGAAAAAGAAAAATGGATTCCTTAGAATGTGTATGGAATATCGGCAGCTCAACAAACTCACTATTTAACAATAGCTATCCTCTTCCCTAATGTATGACTTGTTCGACCAACTCCTAGGGTCTAGTTTCTTCTTGAAGATTGATCTTTGTTCAGGGAACCATCAGCTCAGGGTTAGGGATGAATATGTTCCAAAGACAACCTTTCATACACGTTATGGTCATAAAGAGTTTTTAGCTACGTCATTTGGTCTCATGAATGAACCTGCTGCATTTATGGATCGCATGAATAGAGTCTTGCATGAATACATTGACTCTTTCGTCATAGTATTCATTGATGACATTCTCATCTACTCTAAGACCAAGGAAGATCACGAATAACATCTCAGACTAACCTTATAGGTTTTTAGACAACATAAGTTGTATGCCAAACTTAGCCAGTGTGAATTCTGGCTTAGATTAGCGACTTTCATGGGTCATGTTGTGTCCGACAAAGGTGTGGAGGTATATCCTAGGAAGACTGAATATGTTAAGAACTGGCCAAAAACTCTTACTCCCATAGATATTCATAGCTTCTTGGGATTGGCTGGTTATTATCTCAGGTTCGTGGACGGTTTTTCTTCCATTGCTTCCTCACTGACAAGGTTGACTGAGAAAAAATACAAGTTTTAATTGACTGAGGTTTGTCAAAAGAGTTTCTAGGAACTCAAGGATAGACTCACTTCAGTCCCGGTGCTTACCTTGCCTACTTATGGTGAGAATTACACTGTGTATTGTGATGTATCTAGGGTTGGTTTTGGTTGTGTTCTTATGCAGGGTTGTAAGGTGATAGCTTGTGCGTCCAAACAACTCAAGGTTCATGCAAAGAATTATCCCACTCATTACCTGGAGTTGGCAGCTGTGGTGTTTGCACTATAGCTGTGGAGGCACTATTTGTATAAGGTTCATGGTGATGTAATAACAAACCAGAATAGTCTCTATTACGGGTTCACACAAAGAGATTTGAATCTACGTTAGCGAAGATGGTTGGAGTTGTTGAAGGACTATGACATAAATGTCCACTACCATCCACGTAAAGCTAATGTTGTAGGTGATGCTTTGACTAGGAATAGCATGGGAAGTACAACCCACATTGAGGATGGGAAGAAGGAATTGGTAAATAGAGTTGAATGACTAGGTGTGAGGTTGGTTGACTCTACTAGTGGGGGTGTTTCAGTTTATCCTAGTTCTGAATCATCCTTAGTAGTCGAAGTTAAGGAGGGTTAGCATATTGATCCTGTGTTGATGGAGCTGAAGGACTCATTGTTGGTTAAGATGAATGAGTCCTTTGCTTTGGGAGATGACGGCATACTTAGGTACCAGGACAGGCTGTGTGTACAAGATATGGATAATTTCTGGACTAGGATCATTCCAGAGGACCATGGTTCTAGATATTCCATACATTCAGGTTCCACCAAGATGTATCATGATCTTAGGAAGATCTATTTGTGAGAAGTCATGAAGAAGGAAATCGTAGAATATGTGGCCAAGTGTCCTAATTGTCAAAAGGTTAAGGGAAAACATCTAAAGCCTACCGGTCTTACTCAGATAATTGAGGTTCCGACTATGAAATGGAGTCCATTAATATGGACTTCGTGGTTTGTTTTCCAAAGACTAGGAGACAACATTACTCCATATGGTTTATCATGGACAGGATGACTAAGTCTGCCCACTTTATCACTATGAAGTCTACTTACAAAGCCGAGGATTATGCGAAACTCCACATTGATAAGATTGTGAGATACCATGGGATTCCTTTGTCTATGAATTCAGATATAGGATCTCAGTTCACTTCACATTTCTGGAGATCCTTCCAGAAGAGATTAGGCACGCACATGAAGATTAGTACTACCTTTCATGCTCAGACTGATGGGCAGGCAGAGCGCACCATTCATACATTATAGGATATGCTGAGGGCGTGTGTGATTGACTCCAAAGGTAGTTGGGACGAGCCTTTGATAGAGTTCTCGTATAATAATAGCTATCACTCAAGCATTGGGATGGCACCGTTTGAGGAACCATATAGTAGGAGGCGTAGGTCTCCAGTTTGGTAGTTAGTGGTTGGAGAGTAATTCATCTTGGGTCGAGATATCATTCATGAAGCCTAAGAGAAGGTCAGAGTGATTAGGGAAAGGTTGCCTACTGCTTAGAGTCGGCAAAAGTATTATGCAGACAACTGAAAATGACCCTTAGAGTTTGATGTTGGTACAATATGATATTTGAGATAATCACCTAATGAGGCGGCGGGGTGATGAGGTTTGGGAACCGAGATAGAGGAAGTTGATGTCGAGTTAGTGGGCCATATGAGCTCCTACAGCGTGTGGGAGAGGTAGCCTATGAGTTTGCATTGCCAAAAGAAGTAGATTCTGTTCATCTAGTCTTTCATGTCTTTATGTTAAATAAGTGCCTAGGTGATCCATCATTGATTCTACCTGTTGAAAGTTTTGGTGTTGATGAAAACTTGTTCTGTGAGGATGTACCTGTTGAGATTTTAGACAGACAGGCCAAACGACTGAGGGACAAGGAGATTTCCACAGTGAAGGTATTGTGGAGGAATCATCTTGTTGAGGGTGCTACGTGGGAGGCCAAGGCCGATATGAGATCCCGCTACCCCCATCATTTCAGCTATTGAGGTTAGACTTCCTACTCCTAAGTCTAAGTTTCCTTATATCTCCATTCTTTGTTGCTATTGCTTGATTTTATACAGTGACTATGTTTTGATCTAACTGGTATTACTCTATATAGTTAGTAGTGTCATTCGCGCAGGACAATGTTTTTGGGGGGGGATAATGCTAACAACCCATAAAAAATGGTTATGACTAAGTAAGACTAACGTGTTTAAGCCTACGATTACACCGGAGTTCACCAAGTTGATGTGTGTAGAAACAGAACTACTAAACCCTTTAACACCAAAAGCCACTAACTTCGAGGATGTTAGTGAGTAGGAAAAGGGTGGGTCAGCCATGCTAGGGCCCCAATAGAAGATTTACCCAGAGATTAGCTTATCGCGACTTAAAAAGGGGAAATCTTAGTGCTGGGATGGGGTAGACGGGTAAAATTGTCTTTTTCTAGGAGAAGGGTACGCCAAGGTTAGTATCGCTATTACCCTAATATATAATTAATGTATTTAATTAATAAGGTAGGAGGTGAATTTTGGGGAGAGAGGCGGAAATTGGCCTTTAGATTGCACCAGTCTTGACTCCACCAAGGTTAAGCCTAGGGGAACACACCGAATTAAATTTTTTTAAATTTATTGCCGGAAAATTAAGTACATTAATAACTATTATTATTATAGTTAATTCAAACACAAACCGGAAAAATCATATTTTTATAATAATTATCTAAACCTTATTTGAATAAGTCCTAAACTATACTCCTAAGCCTAAGGTCACTCTCTTCTCTCATGCTCATCTTTCTCTCACATCTCCATCACTATCATTCATGGTCTTTCTGCCAAAAAACGTACAATAAAAGTAGGTAAACCAAAGTTCTTCACACTTGAAGAACTCACAATGAAAAATAAAATCAAACGCTAAGCAAACAAAGTTAGGCAAAGGGAGGGTTTTCCGTCAAAAGTTTGGTGTTGAAAATTGATTTTGGAAGTGGTATTGAGAGAACGGTTTGGTCGCGACCTTCAAGGTTTGTTGAACGTCAGTTAAAAGGTATGGTGTAGTTTTTTCTCTCTTTGCATACTTTCAAATGACCCTCTTCAGGTTCAGAAGAAAATTCAGTCCGAAACTCATTACGGGTTGTTCCACGGGTATGTCTTTCCGTCACTAGATCCCAATGATCTCCCTAGGTGGGTATGTTTGCTGAGTAGTAGATCTAGGCGTTTGTTATTATATTCGTGACGAATCTATCCATTTTTGTATGTTGAAATCCGTAATATAAATGACAACCTCTTATTTCGAAACTATGCATCATATGTGCAAGGCATGCTAGACCGTGACTAATTTCTCGGATCGATATAATCAAAATTGTAATGTTATGTTGTACCTATTCTTATGTGCATAACTTATGTTGTAACTCGTGATGCTTCATGCTAAAATGCAATGTGTTGATTTCAGTGATAATCTCTACTAATGAATCTATGAAGATTGCACCCCAAAATGTGTTTAAATGGTCCTCACGGAATACCCCATTAGTTCAAGTGAATAATGTTGAAGAAAGTGAAGCTGAAATGGTTACCAAATTCCAGCAACATACTTGTTTGGACGTTTTGCCGCTTAAACATATATGAACCATATGGAATTAATGAGTGTAAATTAGTGTGCGCCCAATAGAATTTGAAACCCGCAAACCTCACCGTGAGATACACTAAAAAATATGAAAGCAATATGGGTAATAAGGGGAATTCGATCTTGGGTCGTATTTGGCTTGAAAAAAATCAAAACAAAATTAAGAAATGAGAGGAGTGCGGATTCGAAATACAACCACGATCAGGACGTAAAAAAATTTATAACAACAAAAAAAAAAAAAAAAAAAAAAAAAAAAAAAAAAAAAAAAAAAAAACAAAAAAAAAAAAAAAAAAAAACCCCCCCCCAAAAAAAAAAAAACAAAACAAATGGAGGCGTGGGAATCGAACCCACGGCCCTAGCATTTTAAAGAGAGAATTAGAACAAAAGTGAAGAGGAAAATAAGTGAGGCGCGGTAATCGAACCTACGACTCTTAGGAAAGTAAAGGAGAATTTAAAGAAACATTAAAGCTAGGTTGTTCGGGGGTTCGATCCCACAACCTCATGGTAACTAGAGATAGTCAAGAAACTAAATAAAAAAGTGTTAAAATGGGATGTGCCAGGTTCGAAACCCCAACCCCTCGCGCAAAGGAAGATATGTTCAAAGCCCAGAGAAATAACAGAGAAACGTTTGATGTCGGGCCCGATCTAGAGGTCCAATGTCATGGGATCGAAATTAAACAAAAAAGAAAAAATGTACATGTTGTCCACGGGATTTAAATAATGTTGCCTACTGAGCTATAATTGAGATCTTGGCATACATCAAAGATGCATAAGTCTGTATCATATAATCTTTGGAAGATAATGAATCACTTAAACGAACTATGAACGAAGCCTCATGGTTGTGTGTTCATAGACCCATAAGTGTAGCATACGTTAAAAAAAGTGAAACTAAGATGCCTGGTAATGAAATGATGTCAACCTTAGAAAGAGTTACAGTACAGAGTGAAAACAACTAAATGGCCAATTGCATTGGACACATGATGAAAATGAACAATAATGCCCTGAAATGAACAAAGAAATGATGAAATGAAAATGAACCATGAACGATGTGAATTGAAACCTCGAAGGTTAAGTAAGAGTGATGAAACACACTAAGGCCAAGTGCCTTGGCCCTACAAGATTTTGAAAAGAATATTCACTTAAAATGGGTGTTAGTCGGTTAGTAATTGATGAAAGAGCAAAATGTGCTAATGTTAATGAATGTGGGTTTAAAACAGGATATGGGCTAATTTGTATAAAAAAATGAGAAGTAATCTAAAATTAGCCATAAGTAAATGTTACTCAAAAGGTATTCACAAATGAGAGTGCTAACAGTAATGAGAGTGAGACCGTCTCTATGAACACTCTAATGAAAGTATTGAGATTAAAATATTAAACTCTAATGATGAGATGATCACAAATCATCTTTGAGATATGATTTCAACATACTAGATACAGCTTCACATTGATGTATGGTGTTGAATGTAATTAACTTTATCTAAGCATCGATTTAGAAGAGCCTTTGAGCAGGAATGCCTTCGTGAGAGCGGCGGAGAGTCACGTAATCTCTGAGATGAGACTGTCAGAGATGCAGGGGTGCGCGTCTCCTTATATTATCCTGAACTTTGAACCTCTACTTCTAATATAGGCGATATGCCGGGCGGGGTTACATCACCAGATACAAGAACTAGCATGTTTCGAGTCACTTTGCGGTGATTCCGCCTCTTTCGCGCTGTTGTGGTGGAGACACTTGGATTTCATGATGCTCACATAATCATGTCAGTTTAAAGTAAATTCACATGAATTGACTGAAGCGTCAGCCTCAAATGATACACATATGAAATGAATGATACCCAAGGTGTTAGGTAGGCAGAATAAAGACGTGAGATAGACTTCATCAAAGAACTAGGCTTATCTTGATAATTGAAAAACAAACCTGATTGAAAGTCTTAACTACAGCCTAGAGGGCTGGTGTTCACATAGCCTTAATGGAATGAATGAAATGAATGAAACACGAAGAATGAATGAAGAAGACTCTGGGTTTGAATAGGAAGAGACCTCCTAGTTGCAGGGGTCCCATGGTGATCCCGCATTTTAAAGCTCTGATTGTCAAGTCCATGATCCATGGCTCTCATGGTTTATATGAACGAGTATGATATGGAAAAAATGGTAGTGTTATATGCAGTACTGTTATGTGACGTTATATGCCATATGCTTATATTTGCTACGCAGCAGATGTATCTGTTGTGGCAAAATGCTCAGTATGATGATGCATGCTACTCTCATGGCGACTTTCTTATCCAAATTTGAGAAAGTTCATTCACTTTAAAAATATGAATTTTGAAAGTCACTAACTATTTCCTAATCCCATCTTTGGCCGAGCTGCACTTATCTGAATTTCCATAATCATATTTTTAGGGGAAAGAATGTTATTAATCATGCAATGTCCTTGAGTTTGTTGCATTACCAAAAATTAAAGTACAAGTGTTGTAATAATACCCCATACAATTTTAGGTGCAGACACAGTGGAGGCTAGGCTTATAGGTTGAGCGTGCAGCTATCCGAACGTGGAGCTTTCATCCGGACTTGTAGGGCAATCATGTTTTGAGGCTTTATCACATTTATATCAATATTTATATAAGATATAGCTCAGGGCGAACATTTTCCACTTAGTGTTTCATTAAACTTTTGTTCAGACTTGTATGAGTGCCATTTGGATAAAAATACGTTAATAAAATTATGAACTAATTCTTCATTTGATTATTTTATTTATGCCGTGGTTTGATGAACGCCTATGATGTTATCGTAGTATGCGAGACAATGTATTTTAAGAAACAAAAAGTCAAATATTTGCCTAAAAAGTACCATAGTATGAACCGAAAGAATCCTTGAGTATATAGTCTTGTCAGCGACGTCGCCGGTCTCGTCTGGGTTCTAGATTCCGATCGAGACAGACAAGAAGCTCATCATGACTTTCCTTAAGTTTGATAAGATTCCATTACAGACGATAAACCCTAAGTCTATCATTCCTTTAATTTGAAGGATACCAACAGAGCTTACGACTTCAACATTCATAACCTTACCACTAGATTTAAGGTTTCACATAAAGGACCCTCTTAACTTCATTCAATGTCACATACCGTTAATACAATCAAGGACCCACATCCTGTTCAGATTCTAGGTATTCTTTTCGCCATTTTTTCCTCTTGTGAATCGTTAGCCGGGGAGAAGAACGATGGTAATAAATTGCTAGTATTGTCAGACCTGTTTAGTGTTTGAGCAGCAGATTTTATTTCTGGAAAAATAGGTCTGAGAGACGCGACCAGCCGGACCCGTTCATGGGCACGACGGACCATAGCAGGGTATCGTTCAAAACACTTGGAAAAAATCTGAAATTGGGTACCTGAAAATCGCCTTTGAACGTCGCTAAGAATTGACAGGATCGGCACGTCCAAGGTGTGACAGAACGGCACAGTAGTCTTCAGGGGGCGGAAATCCACTTAGACCTTGCGACGGACCTGCAGGACGGATGGTCGCCAGGCCACGAACGCGGCAGTCGCAGTTGCAACAATCACCAGTATGAAGGTGGATTTACTTATACGTTTTTAAGGGACGTTTTGACTATTACATGTTTAATATAAAGTTTTAGCGGGTTAATGTGAATAAGTCTAATTATTGGGGTTAAAGAGTGGAACCTTAAGTTAATTAAGTGGTCTTTTATTGACATCTTTTATTCTTAATTATATACTAATTAGCGGTAAGAAGAGGGTTTGAATAGAAAAAGAAAAAGAATAGAAAGGAGAGGAGAACGAGTAGCGAGAGAGAGAAACGAAGAGGGACAACAAGGTTGACGGAATTTGCTTGCATTGATCACGAATCTTCGGTGGAAGCCACGTAGGTTATGGTTTTTACACTATTGTGTAAACTCTTAATAGCGAATGAGATGTGTTGGGTAGTATTATAGAGTCTCTTTTGCTTAATTGTGTGTATGCATGATGTGATTTTATAACTATATGATGTGATGAAAAAAGCATGGCAAGCTATTGAATCCCAACTTGAAAACCCACCAATCTATTGTAATGATGAGGCCATTGAATAAAAGACGGTTGATGAATAAAGTGATGAGATGCCAGGACAGCCTTGGTATAAAATGAAACGAAGGCTTGATGAATTAATAGAATAGATAGGGGATCGGAGATAGTGTCACGTACCGACACATTTAGAATTAGTGGAGTGGCGGGGTGTCACGAACGCACGTGATGTAGAGGCGTCGGTAGCAGTGTCATGTACCGACACATAGAATTAGTGGGACAGTGGTGTCACGAACCCGACACGTAGGATGTAGGAGGACGGACAGAAGTGTCACGTACGACACATAGAATTAGGGGATCAGAGTGTCACGTACGACACATAGTAGTAGGGGATGGTAGTGTTCACGTAACGACACAAGAGAATAATAAAGATAATGAATCTTGAAAGAGGCTTTAATATACCAATCTAAAGAACTGTATCCCAAACGAGTATGGTATGGTTTTATAAGGCTTGAGTCTCACAGATATGTTCAGTAGATGCTATGCTACTAAATGATGGTTATGATACTTGTGCATCACCTGTTTAGAATATTAGTTGATTTCATGATGTATTTGACCGATATATATTGCTTTCTATTTGAGTTGCAGCCGATGATACCTACTCAGGACTTTGTGCGTTGTACCTGACCCCTACTTATGTTTTTCTTTGTTTATTTGTGGAGTGCCCAGCAACGTGTCGTAATACTTCGACTAAACAGTAATTCTGACCACCCTTCGCACACAACGGAATCTTCAGGGTGCGCTAATGCTCTTAGCTTGGCCTGGATCGCCTTTCCTCATGTCTCGAGCCTTGAAGTTCGGCATAGACTAGCCTTTTATTTGTTTTGCTCTAGAATATTTAGTTTAGTAAATTGATCATAGATGTTCTTGTGGTGCAACTGCTCCAGGATTTGGGAATTCAACAGAGTTGAATTTTCGAAGTTATTGAATTGTCTTTTATTTATGAGTTTAAGTCTTCCGCAGTTGGCTTATGTTGATATTATTTGACATGATAAGGTTTAGATTGGTTGCGTGCGACCCTCACATAGGAGTGGGTAAATGTGGGTTGCCAGTAGCGCTAGGTTTTTGGCGTGTTTGGGTGTGACATTAAGACTCCAAACAATACATAAAAACATGCACAACATACTAGGACACACTAAAACATAAAAAAAAAACTAGCTTTTTGAAAGTCTTGGTTGTCCCTTCATGTTTGACTTTTAAATTTTTTAAACCAATAAATAAAGGTTTTTATAACCTTATTTTCTAGTTATTAACTAATAAAATTCATGTGAGGCTCTAGTTGATCCTATTTAGTTTTGGGGGTCATTACAATGGAGGTTTTGGTACAGAGAGGATTATGAGAGAGGTGAGAGCAATTGGGTTTTACGTTGCTGATATTTTGGGTTAGGAATACATTAAAAATCGAATTTAATAAATTATATATTAAGACCTTTAATAATCACCCAATACACCCCTTACTTGGATGGATCTTATAAATAAGTCAAACTTGACTTTTATTTTCAGAACTATCATCATTGAACAAGTCTGCGTCACTGAGGTGTTCCCTGGAATTTTCCAAAATTATAATTTGGGATAGAAGAGTCTGCAAAGCATAGACACTCTTTAATCACACATAGGGGACGTCCGCGACGCAGGGCTACTCCCCCAACATGTAAACCCTCTATACTTTCTTTGTTCTTTCCCCAATCATTAGGATAATAGTTACTCCTTTTTAGGTCATAGTTCACTAGGTTAGTCTCTTAGTTAAGGTCCTTGAATTTCCAGGGTGTTTCAATACTACCCCTCCCCCTTAAGAACATTAATCCCCAAATGACACTTGTTTTATTTCTAGGGAAGGCAATGAATTAAAACTAGAAGCACACAGCCAGTTATGTCAACAACATCATGGAAACATATGACACAGGAACTTAATACACAACATCATTTTGTTTAAAATTCATTACTTCACATAAGCATATGAGAAATTACCTTATACACATTAAATGAGTATCAACATGCATCGAGCAATCAATATGATATCTTATTATTAAGACCACATCAACCATGCTCAATTAAATTCTCATGAAGGAAATATAACACAATACATATAAGTGAAAGTCAACCATGAGAAATATAATCCATGAAACTCGAAAACCAATTTAATCATGAATTTCCACAAGAATAGCACATTTTAAAAAAAACATGAAAATTTCAATATTGTACACAAATATCGTTTAAGAGAAACTATTAACCTAAACTTTGGCTAGGAGTGAGAGGAAAAAGATGAGGATGCAGGGACTTCATGTCGTCCTTGTCCTCAAATTTTGCACCCTCAAATAGTCGGTTTGTCCATATAACTTTTATATAGGCAATCTCCTTATTCCACAATTTCTTAAATTGACAATCTAAAATCTCAACCAGAACCTCTTCATAAGAAAGGTTCTCTTTCACTCCAAAACCTTCTAAATGGAGAATAAACATCAAGTCACATATACATTTCTTAAGTATAGAAGCACCAAACAAAAAATCGACTAGGTCAAATTCATTGGGCAATTTAAAATCATAAGCAACTTTCTCAAATCACTTTATAATTTCATAAGGGACCACATACGGGGAACTAAGTTTCCCCTTCTTACCAAACATCATTCACCCCTTTCATGGGCGAAATGATCAAGTAGACCTAATCGTCTACTTCAACTCAAGGTCACTCCTTCTATTATCATCATAATACTTTGCCGACTTTGAACAATTTTCCACCTCTCCCTTATAAGCCAAAATTTCTCCACAGACTAATAAACTACTTCGGATGAATTAGAGAAGACTCACCTACCTCAAAGCACCCAACAGGAGACCTATATATTATCCCATAATTAGAGACATAACAATACTAGAGTTAACTATTATAGTAGTCAAACTCAATCAATGGTAGGTCTTCATGCAAATTACCCTTGATGTTGATTACACATGAACTCAACATATACTATCAGTTTTGAATAGTTCGTTCCACCAAACCATTCGTTCGGGGATGAAATGCGGTGCAAAGTTTCACTTTTGTACATAGTCCACTAAAGCATGCTTTCGAAAAATGAGAAATAAATGGAGTACCACTATCCGAAATGATTGAGAAGGAACTCCAGGAATCCTCACTATCTCCTTAAGATACAACTTAGCATAATCTTCCCCCGAACATATTGCCTTGATGGGAATAAAATGGGATGATTTAGTTATACAATCAACAATTACCCAAATTGAATCATGTTGACTTAGTGTATGGGGCAATCCTACGACAAAATCCATGTTGACCTCTTCCAACATTCAAGCAGACATAGCCATATCTTGGGCTAACCCACCCGACCTTTGATGCTCAGGTTTGACATGTTGGAAATTTTTACACTTGTACACAAAGTCCACGATATCTTTATTCATTCCATTCCACCAATAGATCTCTTATACATAACAATACAATTTTAGTGGCACCTTGATTAATGGTATATATCCATGAGCCTTCACAAAAAATTCTCCCTTAAGCCATCTAAATTCGGCATACGCAAGCTACCTTGGCACCTAAGTACCCCATTATCTCATAAGGAGAATGATACATTAGATTTACTGACGAACGATTCCTTCAACTCTATAAATAGAGAATCAATATGTTGCTTATATATCACCTCAATCTAAAGATGACTAGGGTTTATGATGAACCGTGAAACCCATTTTTGGAGAGTGTTCTAGTCGAACACCTTACTGGCCAACCTATGTATTTCTTTTACTAACTCTCTCTTATCATCAACAACATATGTCATACTACCCATAGACATTCAGCTCACACAATCAAAAACAACATTATCTTTTTCAAGGTGGTAAAGCTTACTCATATTATAGTATTTTAAAAGTTCTAATCATATTATTTGAGGCAAGTTTGAATCTTTTTTAGTGTACACATATACTTGTGATCGGTGACCACATTTACATGGACCCCATAAACATAATGTCTCAAATTTTTCAAATAACATGAAACGATCTCTAGTTCAAGATCATTAGTTAGGTAGTTGTTCTCATGAACCTTGACTTTCCTAGAGGCATATGCTATCACCTTCCCGCATTGTCTGACCATTAAAGACCACAACCCAACCTACTCGAGAAGCCAAAAATAAACCCACAAACCTTTGCCTACCTATGAAAGCGTCCAACAACAGCGGAGGTAGTAAGCAGTCGCGTAAGCTTAGACTTTCCAATCTGCACAACCTTTTTCACATGCCTTTCTTTTGGGTCTAAGCGTTTTCAAAGGAGAAGAAAATATATGCAAAAGAGCTTACAAACCTTTTCGAAAAAACGGGCTAAACCCAACAAGCTGGGAATGTTGACAGGACATAATGTTATAGGTCATTTCTTAATTTCTTTCGTGTTCTTCGAATTGACCTCTATTACCTCACCTCAAACAATGTGGCCAAGAAAAGCAACCAATATTAACAAAACTTCATATTTACTAAGCTTAGCAAAAAAGTTTATTATCCATGAGGACTTGCAAAACTATCCTCAAATGGTTCATATGATCATTTTCACTCTTAGAGTATATGAAGATGTCGTCAATAAAGACAATAAAAGAAATCAACATAACATCTAAAAACTCGATTCATAAGGTCTATGAAAGTCGTGGGGTATTTGTTAGACCAAAGGACATACAAAGAATTCAAAATGACCATATCTTTTTTAAAAGGCTGTTTCAGAACATTAACACCTTTCGCTCTAAGTTGGTCGTACCCTACCCTCAAGTTAATTTTCAAAAAATAACTCGCTTCATGGAGTTGGTCAAACAAATCATCAATCCAAGGGATTCGATACGTATTCTTTACGGTGACTTTATTCAATTGTCGGTACTGAATACACATAAAAAGAGACCTATCATTTTTCGTCACAAATAATATAGGAGCACCTATGGGGATATGCTAGGTTGAATAAGCCATTATCCAAAAAACCCATGAATTGAACCTTTAATTCCTTTAATTAGGTTGGGGCTATCTCGTAAGGAGGAATTGAAATAGCTTGTGTGTCTGGCAGTAGATCTATGTAGAAGTTTATTTACCACTTGGGAGGAATTCTGGGCAAGTCATCGGGAAAGACATCAAGAAATTCCATCACTACGAGGACTGACTCTAAAGGAGGAATTTTGTATTCAAGATCCTTGACCCTTATAATATGACAGAGATAACCCTTAGAAATCAACTTATAAACTTTTAGACATGAAATGATCCCATCCCTAGGAGTTCAGTTTCCCCCCTTCCATTCAACAATGGGTTCGTTAAGAAATTGAAACTTTACTACGCGAGTTCTATAATCAATAGAAACAAAGCAAGCATGTAGCCAATCCATCCTCAAAATGACATCAAAATACAACATATCAAGTTCTACAAATTCAACCAATATTACTCTATTGGGCATTGAAATTGGAAAACCCCTATAGACGCTTGTTCCAACAAAAGAATCACCAACCTAGGTAGAAATCGGAAAGGGTTCATCTGTGACACCGGAAAACATGTCTAATTTTATTGCCTCTAAAAGAGTTACAAAATAAAGAGTTGCACCAGAATCCAACAATGCATAAGAATTAATTGAAAATACATGTCACATACCGTAAAAACGTCTGGAGAGCTCTCTTAATCTCCTCGGGTTTGGATATCGAAAATTGATTCTTCTTATGGGCATCGGAATTACGACCACTTGCTTGTACTTGGTCACTTTCCCTCCCATGAGCCTTAAACACAGGACAAACACACTTCATCGTATTTTCATAAAATTAACGAAAACTTAACTCTTCATAAAGTAACGCATTTCTAAAGTGTCACTTCATTTAAACAACATAAGTGCATTATTAAGACACTATATCTCGTCCTTCAATCTTATGACACATCTCCAATTAAATAGAATAGAATAAGGGCACGACCCTTAGCAACAAAAAAGGATAATCTATACAATATGAACTTAATTAAAGCTCTTGATATGAAGGCCCTTGAATCATTAAGGACAAACTTGAACTTGCAAAAACTAATCCAAGCTCCTCATATTAAGAAACATCCCTAGCCATCATCACTTACAATTGGTGTAAAATTATGAAGAAAAATGATATTTGTACAAGAATGCACTAGGTATGATAACCATGCAAAGATATTATTTTAAATAGACTTTTAGTTGGAAACCATGAATCATGACTGTATAGTAAAACTTTAAAAGCATTTGATGCAATAAGCACAATGTAGCTCACACACATCACAAGACATGTATATCACTCATAACAACAATTGAAACCATTTTATCACATTTAAAAAACATTCAATAGCTCCAATATATTACCTTCCTTTTTAATCGTAACTCCTTTCCTTAAGAAACCCTTAAGTAATACTTAGTACAATGAATAAAATTAAAGAACCCAAAAATGACCTTCAATCTCTAAGCTTCATCAATACAACCACATATACTCATAAAGTCATAAGAACAACATAGGGCATAATCTACACATAAGAACCATCACCTAAGACAACCTCAAGTCACACTAGTTCAATGTTCAAGTAGCATATCATAATATTACTTACACCAAGTATTCCTAGGGAGTCACCCTCGACTTAGGCACATTACATTAAATAAGATATGACACATGCATTTAACCCTACACATATGACCAACATACTTCATTAATGGTCATATAAGAACTTTTCATTTTCATTACATCTTAATCATTAATCATTTAGTTCATATCATAGGTAAACCACCCTGAAAAACATCTTATTCGATATTTGACTACGTTGTTAACTTCGTCCAATCATAATAGAAATTAGATAGTATCCGATAAATCTATTGTTGATAATTTTTTTTCCTTATTACCTCCTTGGTCGGGCAAGGGTATATAAGCGAGTTCTAACGTTGGCCATCGTTATCAAAAGAGTCCTAAGCGAAGATTATTTTAAGACATGCAAAACACTATTCTAGAATCGTTTATTTTTTAGTTAGGTTTATCTATATTTGCCTATGAGTTCCCACAACCCTAGTATGGAGTTTAGTTACTCATAGTCTAATAACAACATTCAAAACATTAAATAAGAATTATGAAACTTACTTCAATTGATAGAAGAGTAAATCTGAAAGTTTGCTTGATTAATCACCAAGAATCACTGCAAAGAATCTCCAAGTAATTCAACATCTCAAAAAAGTCTAATTTTGATTCTTAAAAGTATAACAATACCAGTGCTACTAATATGATGGTCTAACAATACGGAGTCTAACAATGATCTAGAGTTAAATCTCAAAAATGAGGTTTTTTAGAACGATTATAGAAAATAAAAAACCTAATTAAACAAGGACACTATTGAGTGGAAATCTGTCAAAATGCGGCGGGGATGGCGCGCAGATCCTCGCGACGGATTGTCATTGTACAACGGACAATCGTGGACTCTGTTCCGTCCCTTACTTATGCAATTTCTTCTACATGCTCTCTTTCAATAAACCTCGGACGGCAAGTATGACGGCCCATATAGGCACAACGTGGTCCGTCGGGGGTCTTCGTTACAAAACACTTCCCATTGGAACTATGGGTACGGGGGATACTATCTGAAACTTCATTGACAAACCAGCAGGACGGACAGTCATAGACAAAGACGCGACCGTCCACAAGCTTCGTAACCCCCACATTTGAGTGAACGTGAAACTTCCCACATCTTCACTTCAGCGCTGCACTACGCCTGCCAACTACGGGACCGTCACAAGCTTCCGTAGTTGGTCTCTTTGCGTTTCTTCGCTAAAAAATCTCTTGCATTCATTATTGAATTTTCTGCATAACAAAAAAGAAATTATATAAACATTAGCACACAAGGCTTTTTGACTGCACTAAACTTATGGAAAAAAAAAGGATTTAAGAAGACCAAGAAAAAAAGCATGGGAGATAAAAACCCTAACGTAAAGGGGTGTTTGGGAATCAAGCGATCGAATCTCTCTCCGCTATGACTAAAAACAAAATATTGTGTACAATAGACCATGTTTATCCTCTTGCGAATCATTGCTAGTCAATTCCGCTTAATCTCATAAGTCTATGCATTCTATCACTATTAGACTTGAATTATTGGGGATCAGGAACATTGACACAGGATCACCATGATAACACCTATCCTCTTCAATTTCTCACCGAGGTCGCTAACAATTCCGGTATTTGCAATAGTGTTCTGATTTAACATAACTCCTCATTTTTCACACAATGGTGTCAGTTTGAGTATAAAGATTCTTATCAACCCGCTCTCAGAACAAAGTCACACTCATTCATACCTAGTTACATAAGCTTGCCCTTATTCTTCATGCATTAAGTTGCGCTATACAACCCTTATGATCACAGATAGGACTTTCTTAGCTTGTATGTAACATAGGCTCAGGTCAGGTAGGGTATCATTTAGGTATACTTTAGGACTTGTTGAGCTCTTGACATATCGGCTAAACATACCTTTTTTTATTCATTTCATCTCGCCCAGCTTCTCATTATTATTTGGACCTTGCATTTTCTCTTGTGTTTCTTCATTTGTTGTGTAAGGACTTTCTTCTTTTCTGCTTTTATTTCTTGTATAGTTTTAATTTTTCTTTCTTTATTTAAACTAATTCTTGAGTCACTTTACTTTTTTTCTTTCTATCTCTTCTGTTCTGTCAAAACACCACTTTATAGAGCATTTTCTAATAGCCACCTTCAACTCATGGGTTTTGCCATGAGTGAGTCAAGGTACACAATACCCAAAGTGGGTCAGGGCCATAACGGAAGTTTGTTTATGCATTAGCCATCCTGACTTATGCTTGCGCATTAAGCTGAGGTGCACATGTCCAAGGCAGGCGGGACCAGGGTTTCCACACATATTCCAAATGTGAAAAGGATCAGTAGGGGTGATGAAAAAGAAAATTCTAATTGTAGCTTAGTCATTGGATCAAAGAAAGGATAATTTCATTTGGGTTTTGTTTTTCTATTAGGATTTAAAAATGAGCTTATTATGAATAGGGCCTAGGATCCTTTCTAATTGTCTATTACAGCTTACTTTTAGCAGGACTAAACCAGAGGCAACGTTCTAGCTCAGTCACAAATAGATCTGTATATTCAAATCCTTCCTCACACTCACTTGACATCTCATCAACTCTACCAGATTTTATTCAAGAAATCTGTATAATTTTTTAGACCTTCGGGTAAGGTAATGCAATGATGTACCTCATGTTATGCTTAGAGAAAACACAATTATCAATTATTACTATGCTAGTCCATGCCATCATTTTCAATTTATCACGGATATCATATTAGCCATAGCTCCAGCATTCAACAAGTAAAAAAAGATATTGAAATGCAGTTTGTTTGTTTATTAAACAGAAAAAAGTTAAACAGTCTCGTGGGGAAAAAGAACACCAGGATAAGAAAAACCCCAATAAGAGGATAGTGAAGTGGGTACTCAGGAATTACCTTAACACTTCTGTCCATTTACCCCACACCCCAACAAAAAAACTTTGCGCATTGTCCCCAATGCATTAAAACTAAATTCTAGAGTGTGGTTGTGTGAAAGCAAACCTTGGGCAATGCATCGATCGATCAGCAAGCTGGATGGATACGGCGTTCCCTCTAGAACCCACGTCCTCTACAACTGGAACCCTCAGTGTGTCTCAGCACAAGCGCCCATTAGTAGACCTTCCCTTATATTCCACCACGTTCCGGGGCACCGTTAGAAAGCCTCCGACACGACTCAACTCTGTTGCTCTCATCTGGTGCGGCTTCCTCCTCAGCAAATCAGGCTCTCTCGCAGCCCTCCATCTCTCGGCGCTCCTTTTACTGTTCTACGCATCCGTAGTCTGCTGACACCTAAGCCTCTCTTGGTTGCTCTCGAGGGGAGGTGTTGTTGGAATATTGTGTGAAACGTGGCGAATAGGGCCGCCAACATTGTGTCTTCAGCAGGCTCGACAGAAGGAGCCTCAAAATCCGGCACCCTAGCCTCTAAGATCATGTCAATATCTGCGCGAAGGTAGTCGACCGCAGCCTGAAGAGTCTACACATCCACTGGAGGGGCTGGCCGGGCTAGCACCCGCAACTCAAAGGCGTCCAAGCGCTGGTGAACCTCAGCGATCTTCCGCTCTGTATACTGGACCATTTTCTGCTCTAGGCGCTCTTATGACTCAATCATAGACTTCTGCATCCACGACTGGATATGATGTAGAAGTGTAGCCATTTGCGCCTCTAATTTTTAGACCCTAGCAAGCGGGACCAGCACCGTTAGAGGAACTGTGCGAGAGGAGCTCGGGGCAGTGCTACTACCCGGGATAGACCCGACCGGGGTAGTGTAAGAGGATGCCGCCTGCGTAGCTGTGCAGGCATGGGCTACCGTATCAGCAAGATCATCAGCTAGTGGGGGCAGCTCTGGACGGGGATCTCTGCGAAGAGCCAACTCATTGGCCTCATCTTTGATGAGGCCGATGTCAACTGTGCCCTGCGGGGTCTTGAGCTGATCTACGTGCAATATTGGCACACTTGCGGACTTGCAAAGAGAAAAGATCATGCACGGGAAAGGGTAAGTAGTTGTGACCTTGAAAGATCCCTCGTCCATGACTGCCTGTAGAAGCCACACGAAATCCACCTCGAACCCGGCTATCATCGCCGCCATCAACACTACTCGATCCCATGTAACGATATTATTAGTAGTTGTGGGGGAAAGGCAGTGGCGGACAATATGCCTCAAGAACTTGTCCTTCTTGATGGCCCCCTTTGGCTCGATCACCCAATTGGCACCCTCTCCATAAACTAATAGGTGCTCTCTCTCAGCGATGGCTCGCGCAGGAACTGGCTATCTTTAACAATCTGCCATCTGTAATCAAACTCGGCAGTGAGAGGGGTTCAAGTAGCATCAACACCCTCACAATAAAGAAACCGGCAAATGGAAGGTAGGGAAATGTCAACCTGCACGGCCCACACTCGGACCTGCTCCAATGGGGCCTGTTTTGCAGGGGCAGCCCACCTATCTATCTGTGATCGGAGTGTCGCTACGTAGGATGCGTAGAACTCTCGGACAATTTCTTCACTATAACATCCCAATGGATGTGCAATCCACTCCAGGCGATGTCTGGTGAAGAAATTGTGGATCTCAAGCAATGTCGGAAGACTCCCTGTAAGGACCCGCCGCTCCAAGGTGAGTTTTCAAGTCATTAATTCAGTTGTCAATTAGGAACTTGGCGTCGGAGTTGACTTGAAATTGCCCGTCGACACACCACAGGTTGGGCTGGTCAGTGGCTGGGGTGAGGGCCTGAGCTGGTGAACCTGATGTGGATTCCGAACTGTCAACCTCATTAGACTAGGCCGACACAAAAGCGGTGGTGGGTGCGGGTACCTCAGCAGAGCCGGAGGCTTCCTCCGACCACGAGACTCCTAAGGACCCAGATGCTTCTTCTTCATTTATGGCTGACCTAGAGGGTTTCCCGGTCAGTGTGCGCTCCTCATCAGACTGGGAGGCAGTGACTACGCCGGATGCCACCTTTTTGGGTGTGGCTCTGGGAGCACGTGCAGCACGAGAAGGGGTGAAAGTGCCTGGGGGCAAGTTCTCAGGGTCACTCTCGTCATCAAAGCCAATGACCATGCGGGCAGACGGGGCGACGGACTTTGATCGCCCGCGTGCATAGACTCGATATTTCTTGGGTGCCATAGTATATAGTACCTGTAAAGGATCAATATTAGTACGAGTAGTGTAAAACAAGATAAGCAAAACCGCACAAAAAATTAAAATAGTATGATATTTCTATAGTAACAGTGAAACACGATGGGCCAGGTGACGGCTCATCGTGAAAATGACGGACCTTCATGGGATCCATCGTGTCTTACTTAGACTATGTATATATGGAGAACCCTAAAGGAGAGTCTATGACTAGTATGACGGTATGTGCAGGACGTACCGCCACAAGTACGATGGTCCGTCGTAGGTGTCCGTCAGAGGACACTTGGAAAAAAATATGGAGACCCTTAGGAGAGGGGTCTCTGACCGTCATAACGGTCATGCATGACGGACCTTCATGAAGACGACGGTCCGTCACATGTTTCTGTTGAAGGACACTTAGAAAAATGGAGAGAGATCCTTAGAAACAGGGTCTCTAACAACCACAACTGTTGTGCAGGACGGACCGTCGTTAAGAGGACGATCCGTCACATGTGTCTGTTGGGGGAAACTTAAAAAAAATGATAGACCCTCAGGAACAGGGTCTCTGACACCAGAACGGTTGTACAGGACAGACCGTCGTGAAGACGACGGTCCGTCACATGTGTCCGTTGGAGGACACTTAGAAAAAAAATGGGCAGTGGGGTGTTAGGGCTTTTGGAACGGAGCCTACGACAGTACATCGTGGGTACGATGGTCCGTCATCGGGGTCTCGTTCAGTAGATCAGTGACAGAACTGGGGTACCCCATTCATCCATGATGAACCCAAATAGAACTTGTAGTGTTTTGGACCTACATTTGTTTAACCCAACTACCTAGGAAACTAGCAATGCAAAAGCACCTATGTCTAGGGTTGAAAAAAGGCAATTTCGAACATTTTAAACCTAGATTAGGCAGAATCTTATAGAAAAGAAATGAATATATCACGAAGAACGAAGCTAATACTAATTAATAAACAAAAATGCAGGATAAATGAGTATAAATTAGAGACACATACCTTAGAATTGGAGAAAAACAAAATGAGTATAAATTAGAGACACATACCTTAGAATTGGAGAAAAACAAGATGGACAAGTACTCGGTGACCAGGAAGACGCACACATCAGAAACTCCGACTAGTAGGTTATAACTTGTAGGGATTTGGAGAATTTCGGGGGAACAATGATCGGTTGATAGAGGTAGAGATTGTGGAAGTTGAAAAGAGAGGGAAATGGGAGGAATAATGAAGGAATGGGGCGAAATGAGGGGTTGGGGAGTTTAAATGGGGAAATTTTATAATAAACTCCATCCATGTCGGGTCGTGTACGCCTCATTAATCACGCGATGATTCCTTGACAACGGTCCATTGCAGTTGTGATGATTGGTCATTGCTTCCGTTGTGTGTTCCCTAGTTTGAAAATAACAGAAAGACGTACCTGGTACGACGGAGGAATACGACGGTCCATCGCAGGCGCAACGGTCTGTCGATGTATCCGTCAGTGATTGCTGCAGAGTAATTTTCTGCAGAATTTCCTGGTGATGTGACAAGAAATTTAAAACCCATTATTAGAAAAATGGTACTATTACTAAAAAAAACTATAAGTATTGGGTTTCCTCCCAACAAGCGCCTTATTTAATGTCGCGGCACGACTTGGGACACTTCATTACTCAGACTTCATCAAGATGGTATGCCTCTATCACATTCCCCGATGCTTTATGCCCAAAATAGAGTTTTATTCGTTCATTATTCATCTTAAACTGCACTCCCTCATTGGCTTTTAACTCAACTGCTCCATGAGGGAATACTTGGGTAATCAAGTAAGGGACAGTCCATTTGGACTTGAGCTTGCCCGGAAGACAAGGCGACCAAGAACTATCTAAAATCACTAAATCCCCAACCATAAGCACGCTCCGTACTCTGACCTGCTCCAGTGGGGCCAATTTGGCGGGGGCAGCTCAACTATCTATCTATTATCGGAGAGTCGCTACGTAGGATGCGTAGAACTCTAGGACCATTTTTTCACTGTCATGTCTCAACGGACGTGCTGTCCACTCCAAGCGATGCCTGGTGAAGAGATTGTGGATCTCAGACATTGTCGGGAGACTCCCTGTAAGCACCGACCTCTCCAAGGTAAGTGTTCGAGTCATCACTCTTTTGTCAGTCAGGAACTTGGCGTCGGAGTAGACTTGAAATTGCCCGTCGACACACCACCGTTTGGGCTGGTCAATGGTTGGGGTGAGGGCCTGAGCTGGTGAACCTGATGTGGATTCCGAACTGTCAGCCTCATTAGACGAGGCCGACGCTGCTGCGATGGCGGGTGTAGGAACATCAGCACAGCCGGAGGCTTCTTCTGACCACGAGACTCCTAAGGAGCCAGACGCTCCTTCTTCCTTTGTGACTGACCCAGAGGGTGTGTCGGTCAGTGTGCGCTCCTCATCAGACTGTAAGGTAGTGAATACGCCGGACACCACCTTTTTGGGTGTTGCTCTGGGAGCACGTGCACCACAGGAAGGGGTGGAAGTACCTGGGGGCAAGTATTCAGGGTCATGCTTATAATAAGAGCACATGACCATGCAGGCAGACGGGGCGAAATACTTCGATCGCTCGCGTTCATAGATTCGATCTTGCTTGGGTGCCATAGTAGATAGTACATGTAAAACATCAATATTAGTACGAGTAGTGGCAAACAAGATAAGCAAAACCACACAAAAAATTACAAAAATGTGATATTTCTATATTAATAGTGAAACACGACGGGGAAGGTGACATATTGTGGGAGAATATGGGACGGACCCGTCTAGTGTCCGCGTGTCTTACGTTAGGACTATGTATAATATTGGAGAACCCTTAAGGAAGAGTCTCTGAACTAGTATGATGTATGTGTAATTTTTTTTTTTTTGGATGGACCGTCACAGATAGGACGGTCCGTCGTAGGTGTCCGTCAGAGGAAACTTGGAAAAAAATATGGAGACCCTTAGGAGAGGGGTCTCTAATAGTCATAACGGCCATGTAGGATGGAGCGTCGTGAAGACGACGGTCCGTCACATGTTTCCGTTGAAGGACACCTAGAAAAATGGACAGAGACCCTTACAAACAGGGTCTATGACAACCAGAACGGTTGTGCAGGACGGACCGTCGTGAAGACGACAGTCCATCACATGTGTCCGTTGGGGGACATTTTAGAAAAAAATAAGAGACCCTCAGGAACAGGGTCTCTGACATCTAGAACGGTTGTGCAGGATGGACCGTTGTGGCAGTGGGGTGTTAGGGCTTTTGGAACGGACCCTACGACGGTACGTTGTGGGTACAACGGTCCGTCATCGGAGTCTTGTACTGTAGATCAGTGACAGAAACTGGGGACCACATCATCCCCGAATGAAAACCCAAATTGAACCTTGTAGTGTTTGGACCTTACATTTGTCTTCCCAACATACCTGGGAAACTTAGAAAATGCAAACAGCACCATGCTATGGAAGTAAACACGGCAATTTCGTTTTTCGAACCTTTAACCTAGATTTGGTAGAATTTATTATAAAAAGAAAGGAAATATATCACGAAGAATGAAGCTAATACTAAATTAATAAATAAAAAAATGTCAGGATAAATGAGTAGAAATAGAAAACACAGACCTTAGAATTGGAGCAGAAGAAGGTGAAGGAAAAAACAAGATGACAAGTACTCGGTGACCAGGGAGACACCCACATCAGCACAACTGGACTAGTGGTGCTAACTTATAGGGCTTGGAGAATTTTGGGGGGGGGGGAAGGGAAAACGGGAACAATGATCGTTGATAGAGGGAGAGATTGTGGAAGTTGAAAAGAGAATGGAAAGGGAGAGGAATAATGACGGAATGGGTTGAAATGAGGGGTTGGGGAGTTTAAATGGGGAAATTCTATTAATAAACTCCAACCGGGTCGGGTCGGATACGCCTCTCATTTTAAGTCGGACGATTCCCGATGATGGTCCGTCGGCAGTTAGTTTGTGACGATTCGGGTCGTGGTGTCTGTCGTGTGTGCCCTAGTTTGAAAATAACAGAAAGACGTACGTGGTACGACAGAGGCATACGACGGTCTGTCGCAGGCGCAATGGTCCGTCAATGTATCCGTGAGTGACTACTGCAGAGTAATTTTCTGTTAAATTTCCTGGTGATGTGCCTGGAAATTTAAAACCCATTAGTAGAAAAATGCTACCATTACTAAAAAAAACTACAAATATTGGGTTGCCTCCCAAGAAGCGCCTGATTGAATGTCGCGACACGACTGGGGACACTTGATTACTCAGACTTCATCAAGATGGCATGCTTCTATCACTTCATTCTCTGACGCTTTATGCCCAAAATAGAGTTTTATTCGTTCTCTATTCAAGTAAGGGCCAGTCCATTTGGAATTGAGCTTGCCCAGAAGACAAGGCGACCCAGAACTGTCTAAAAGCACTAAATCCCCAACCATAAACTCTTGTTTGCCAATTTTTGTCATTTTTCCTTTTCATGTTTCTTTGTGGGATAAGGAGGATTACCGATTGGAGTCACCACTCGGCCCTCATGGTCCTACAAAGTTGAAGGTTGCTTCTTCATTGTTCAACCGAAATTTCATCTGCCCCATTTTTCCATATAACTAACGGGCTCTCTACCTGTATCAAGGAATGGCCCCCAATAATAATAACAAAATCTGCCGGAAATGGAAATTGAATATGACTTCCACTTTTACTAGCAATCATGGAGTATCCCTATAGGGCCTTTTCACTGCCGATCAGGCATTAGTAGGGACACACGCAGTGTGTTTGGATCCCCCCCCAACCCCAATTTCTGTAGATCTGAGAGGGCATGAGATTATTGCTTGCCCCCAGGATCACATAATGCTTTCGGAAAATTGAATGATCCCAACTGTTACAAGGAAATAGTGAACGCACCCAGATCTTCTTTCTTTTGTACGAGGGATCTGTAGCAATTAGGCATACAATGGCAGTCTATTCATCATCCTCAAAAGTTGACCTATCTTTCTTTGTGACCAGATATTTCAAAACTTGGAATAACCGGACATTTGTTCTAGAGCTTCTACCCCCAAAGGGGACATTGATTAGAGAGCTGCTTCAGCATTGTTATAAAAAGCCGATATACCATCCTCGGTCTTTTTCAATTCTGATGGAAGGGTGGTTTGGTGTCTAGGCATGGGAATTACCTTCATAGGACTTCTGCTCTTTTCCATACTCTCTTCTTCCTCAACACTTACCTTTACTACCTTATCATCATCAGTTCTCACATTTTCCTTCATTAGATGACATAGGTGGGTTCAATGGTTTGCTTCCCACCACGAGTAGTGATTGCTATACAGTGGACATTCATTTTTTTTTTGGATTTTGGGAAAGTGTTGCTAGGAAGAGTGCCCGGTGCGTGTGTTCACTGTCGCAGATAATTGGGACATTGCATTCGATCTGTTTAATACAAGCTAAATCACCCCTTAACTCTTTATGCTACTCATATACTAGCATCGAACCTCTCGGTTTTTAGTGAACATATCCTCAAATGCGCCCATTACTATCTCCACCAGCTCTAGGGAGTAACTTCCCCATTTGAGGAAGGACATAGGCCATTTTAATATACTTTCTATTTACCGTGATTTACCCCTGTTGAAGTTGTTGTCGCGGTTGTAGTTTCCATATCGGACATTAATGACCCTCCACGGTCATAGTACAATTTAGTCCGACCTTGGTTCGTTGAACTTGGCGCCAATTATCCTGATGTGAGGCTGGGCACTCCGGTCGAAACACCCCGTATGCCTCATTTAACCTCATATTGAGTCCTCCCATAATAGAATTACATCATTAGATGGTAGGTTTCGACAAGTAGTTGGACTACATTTATCTTTTATGCACCCCCAGTGACATGTTTTAGTACCAACCCAAGCTCAGTTCTCATCTGAGCCATTTCTTCGCGAAATCTTCATCTGTGGCTGGGTTTGAGTTGGACGTACTATGAAGGTGTGTTTTCCATGTCTGTATCAGAGATTCTAGTACTCCAAGCTTTAATATTCCGGGAGATTCGTCTCTAATCTTTTGGCCAATCTCAGCCATAAAGGACTTCGCAATAAGTCCACCATGCTATAGTGTCCAACACTGATTTCTGATATCACCTGTCCCCGATAGAAGTATTCCTTCAGTGACTCATCATCTTATACAGTGGATTTGGGACACTTCATAAAGAACGAGCTGAATCTATCCCAAGGAACTGATAACTGACTCTCCTGGTATTGCCACAAAAGTTATTCACTTGTCTTTGATGGTTATTTTCTTGGAGACCAGATAGTAGCGTGCTAAGAAAAACATCCCCTTAGGTGGTTCGAAGGAAGAGTTGAGTTGTATGGGAAGGCTCAGTGAACCATATAGCAGCTCTCTCGTTAGTGAGAGAGGAACACTCTGAGAACTATAAATCTAAATTCCAAGTCACGACTCCATACACAGCTTTTACACACTGCCAATTCCTTAGCTATATGGGCATGTGGATCCTGATAAGGTTAGCCCTGAAACACAAACCTGGCAGTTGAGCAATTTGGAATCAGGCACTAGTTTACCCCCCACAAAAGTATGTCCTTGTGGGTAGGGGAGGCAAAAACACAAGTGTCCCATCGGAGTCTGCTATGTTATTATAATAGCTCCTGTAGTATGCTTGGGCCGTGGAGCGGAATTTTGTCCCCTTTGTTGGTGTTCACCCGGAGCATCGAGAGAGTAAACAACTGACCATGAATATATCGGAAAGCTGGATGTTTATAGTTTAGATCATCATCATGTATTCCAATTTTTCGATCCGTATTGCCAATGTACGCCTAATTCGTGATCAGGGAAACAAGGTTCTTCTTTCCGTGTTGTTGTATGTGCAATACAAGGAGGATAGTTCTAAAAAAAATCAAAAACAACCAAAAAAAACAATAAAACAAAGGTAAAAAATCAGAAAACTATCAAACTAACAACTATAGTAATAACGTTCAATGTAATCTAAGCTATAATCCCGGCACGGCGCCAAACATTTGCTACACTCAAACTTACTTCTCAAAAAATAAGAAGTTTAAAGCGGTCGTGTGTAAGGTAACAAACCCAAACTAGTAAGTTTGGGATGTTTCCCACGAGGAAAAAGTATAGACTTAACTTAAATCTATTATTTACAATTGTTCAGTCAATGACTTCCTTGGAAAGTAAAAAAATAAAAGGGGGGGTTTCTAATTCTAAATAAATGAAAATAACTTAACGCAATTGAAAGAGACACTTAAACAACTTTGAATGTGTGATTTTTATCATTAATCAACGTAAATAGGGTTACGTGTTCACCACAGGTTCATAGACTTGATTAATTCAACTATAAAGATTCTTTCCGAGTATCTTGAATGCAAAGTGATAGTTATGTTTTTCTAAATCCTTGGACGGCATCTAGAAAATCTCACTACGCCACCTGTGGTCCGGCGGATACGTGTGGTGACTATCCTAAACCCTTATCTTACCTCATATTAAGCATCGTATCGATATTTGACTAAGTATTACCTTCGCTACCAATCAATACTGCCTATTAGATAGTTAGTATACACTAAATCTATGTTTGATACTTCTTTTCCTATTATCTACCTACTTGGTCCGGCCAAGTAGCATTAAGGAGAGTTCTCAGTGGCCAACCGTTAAAAAGAGTTCAAAGCGAAGAATTATTAATACAGCAAGATTACAGTTCTAGGAGTAGTTATGTTATTTAGTTAGTTTTTTATCTCTTATTTACCTATGGTTCCCACAACCCATGGTATGGATTTAGTTAATCATAGTCCATACACAATATTCAAAATATATTAAATAAGATTCATTGTACTACTTTCAATGAGAAAGAGGTAAAAATCTGAAAAGTTGATTGTTAATAACAAAAAAAACACTTGCCAAGAAATCTAAAACTGTAATCAACAATCTCACAAAAAGTGTAATGATTCTCAAAAAGTCTAAACATACAGGTCTACTATATGATCCAGAGTTAACCTCAAAAATGAGGGTTTTCTAACTATTTATGAAAAAATAAAAACCTAATGAAAAACAAGGGACTCTATTTGCTGGAAATCTGTCAAAAACGGGCGGCTGGGTCGATGGACCTCGCGAACCATCGTCGTGTGGTCACAACGGGACCGTGTGGACCGTCGTACCATACTATGCAATTTCTTTCTGCTTGCTTTCTTCATTACCCTCGACGGCAAGTATGAAGGACCGTCTAGGCACAACTGTCCGTCTAGGTTCTTCGTTCCAAAACACATCAAATCTTGGACTATGGGTATGGAATTACTTATCTGAACTTCATTGAAGAACCGCAGGACGGACCTTTATAGACAGACGGACTGTCACCAAGTTTCGTAACCCCACACTTTGTTCAGACTTGGCCCATCTTCCTGCACGCTAGCTGCACTATTGCCACCAAGGGGCCACGTCACAAGCCCTGTAGGTGGTCCTCTTCTGCATTATTCGCTCAAAATTTCCGCACTCATCTTTGGACAATTTCCTTCAAAATAAAGATAAACTTATATAAACATTAGCAAAAAAGTCTTTCGGACACACTAAACATAAGGAAAAAGTATTAATAATACCGTGAAACCACGGTATATCAGTTGGGTAGACTGCGGATTCAATGCCTCACTAGTATGGTCAATGTAAATTATTTCCTATTCTCATGATGTGGGATACATGCTAGTTTTTTATAAGTACTAGAAAATATAGGTAGTTGAATAAGACTCTATCTAGACATTGCCCGACTAGGCTTTGAATATGTAAGTATGTGAGTCCCTAGGTCTTCTTCTGTAACACTATTATGTAAAAGTCCTTGATTGGTGAATGTATCTTAAAAGGTCTAGTGGACATAATTATTTATGTTAAGGTATGTTAATGAAAAGGTACTTATCAATAGTAGCTGAGGATTTCTTAGGTAGGCTTGAAAAGGATGTATAGGTGGTCACTTCATGTCTTAATTAGGTGGATCTTAGACTAATTCTAGGGAGGGGTTTTAATTAATGAAATGGGAGTAATCTTATCTTAGGTAATATAAAGGATATCTTTGGTGTTTGCCAAAGGAGTGTATGGGAGGTCGACCCATAACTCACCCAAATGAGCCTTATTATCACCTTTTGTAGGAGCATCTTATGCTTATCTATTTTAATTGATCTTGTGTAATATATGTGGTGTTTTTTATATGTGACTTTTATACTTATGATATGAAGTTTTACTGAAAGAACATGTTTTATACAAATGTCATAATATCAATATACTAATTCCATAATTTTTTTATCTATTTCTAAAGGTGTAGGTGGAATTTGAGAGGAGTCTCGAAGTGAAACATGGATTAGCTTTTCATTCAAGCAAGAGTTGGCATGTCCTCACTAGACTCGAGGAAATCATGATGTTTAGATTTCCTTAGTAAATATATTGTAATAGACTTAGCTATTTTCTTTATGTTGAAGTATGGGACATGTCCCAATATATTCGTATGTCTAAGATGATAACTTTGAGACTTATTCTTTCATTAGTTGTAATAAACCATGACTAGGTATAGTATAAACACTCTTTTCAAATGACCACACTTATGATCAATCTTAAAATACAACTAACCTCTTAAAAGTAGGTCAAAATCTATTCTCCTCTTCTCCTTATGAACTATGGGGTTCATGCTAACATCCCAGTCAACCTTAGGGTAAAACATAATCCCTACTTATGGAATAAAACCCTTTTTATTTTTTCCCCACAGTTAGGATATGTTTACATGGGAACTAATCAATAAGTCATACAAGTTCTCCCATTGACTTTCAGAATTTCACAATTTCCTTATAAGGTAATATACTAACTACCCTTCTTAAGGGTAAGCCTATCCAAAAGATTTCAATCCACACAAGGACAACCATTAAGCATTACTCATTAATGGGAAACTTCCATATCTCACCATATATATATATATATCACATCCCGTCAGAAATACTCAGGTCTACACCATAACTTTCTACTACCGCTTCACATAATCATAAAATAACACATCATTCCAAAAAGGACTTCATTCAACCATAAAAATTCTTACCATGCTAGAACTTACATAAAGTACAACTTCTCAAAATAATGCCTCAAATCTCATAGGTCTTATATAGCCATAAATGGAATTACATCAAAATATTCCTAATCAACTTTCACATATGCTCAACTTGTAATAAAACCACAAACATCAAAAATCACATTTTATCTATCAAGCCTTGAGACATTACCCTTATAAGAAATCACACCTAAAAGAACACCGGAAAAGGAAAACAAGAGAGAGATCTGTCACATCCAAAGACCACAGTCTAGAAGATATGACACTCTTAGAATCCAACCGGCGTACTTAACCTCTCGGAGGTCTTATACAAACCCTTTCCTATCGTTCATCTCTCATAAATATTTGAAAGTAAGTGGGAATTAAAACTTTTCATAAAAATCTATAATCTTAAAAAATCTTTCATATAAAAACTCATAAGCAAATACTAAGGTATCATTTCAAAATCTAGACCGAGAATACTTTGAGACACGGCCAACAATATGAAAAATAGAAATACATAGTATATGAAAAATACTTTTAAATAAAAACAAAGCAAACATAATAAATTATATATATATATATATATATATATATATATAGAGAGAGAGAGAGAGCGAGGGAGAGAGAGAGATATAAAGATATATATATAGACAGAGAGAGAGTGAGAGAGAGACAGACAGAGAGAGAATAAACATAAAGTCACCACTAAAGTTGTCATGTATTTTCATAAAAATACCTTAACTTTGAATGTTTCCTATCACATCACAAAACTTTTTGATATCTTTATAAATGGGTCATTTTGACACATTCCCTCATCTGGTTTGTGCGCGTGAGGCTCACTCTTTTCAACCCGTTCAGCCCTACCCGATTCTTTACTAAAGTAGAAAAGACTTTCTTTTCTTTGTTTTTTAAGCTTTCCAAATTCTTCATTTTTTTTTCGCTGTCAATATTCTTCGAGGAAGAAGAAATTGAATTCGATATTTTTGAACAAAATCTAATTACAAGATTTATGAGCGTGTCCCAGCCAATATGATAAGATTAAGAGGATGGTTATTCTTTATTCTTTAAAGGTATTAAGCCTCCAAGCCGGACACAAGTATTGTCTCTTGGGAATGCTTTTATCATAGGTTGGATGGAGCCATTTTAATAAAATCAAGGAACTCAAAAACAAGAGAAAGAGGAAAAAAAAGCTCAAGTACCATACTAGAGTAGAAAGAAGATCGATAAATCATCTTAATACCTACCTTTTTATTTGTTACGTTGTTTTTGTGAGTGGTGTATTTTCAGTTTGGCATTGTTTGAGAAGACTCTTCGACTCTTTTATCCTTCATTATCTTTTATGATGAAATCGACTCTGATGTTATTAGTAATCCACAAGAAAAAAACTCTTTGTTGAAAATTAAGAGAATATGAATTCCTATCCTATTGCATTTGGGGTAGATGATGAATTTGTTCATGAGAGAGTACAAATGTCGTTCTTTCTTTAGAAAATATAATGAAGATAAAATCATGAAAAGAGGTCTACCACTGGCTATGGAATTTAAAACAATGTGTCACCTGTTTCATGTGTGTAGTCATTATCCGAACGAGAGAATGGGTCAAATTGACCAATTTACAAAGATATTAAAAAGTTTTGTAGGGTTATAGGGACCACTTTAAAGTTTAAGGTGTCTTTATGAAAATACGGGAACAACTTCAATGGTGACTTATGTCCTTTTTCATAGATATATAATATATATTATATTGTATATATATATATTATATAATATATATATGACTTACTAAACATGATTGAAGGACTCCGAAATCCAATATTTGCCTTTCACGATCCTTCTGACCTTTTCCACCACACCTTTAGATATAAACAAAATGATGAATTAGTACAAACACTGTACTAAGTATGACATAATTCATAAAATCAGTAATGGACATTTTATTAGAAACATGCTCTTTTTATTTAAAACATATATCATAAGTAAAGGAATAACATTTAAACACCATTAAGAAACCATAAGAAAAGAATTGAAGAAATTATTACATTTTTAAGGTCACTTTACATTAACTAATTCATTTTTACGGTGAAGTTCCTTAACTATACAGTGAAGTGCCTTTACTTTAGACACTTTCTAGTGTGTAATCCCCTCACTAAAAGCTATTCTAAGACTCAAATGAGTATGAAAAAGAGAGACCGCCCATACAACCCCTTTAGGAACACCTAAATGATCCTTAAGACCACCTATAATTACATCAACACACATTAACAATACATCAAGAACATGAACTTAATATCCTCCTACAAAATATGATTCTAAGTCTTACTTGAGTGTATTTTTAGGGGACCACCTATACAATACCTTACACACACACTTAAGAGATCCTAGAGACTACCTATGATAGAATCGCTCTCACTTATTACAAAAACATATCGATAATACAATATTCTCCTCGCAAAGGCTATCAAAAGACTTACTAAATTAAATAAAGTAGATAACATCGATGATTGACCTCTTCACGATTACCTAAGGCTTATATAATGTCTACATAATAAATCATCTACCCCAAATACAATTATTCTTAAGACTTATAAAGGTAAGTTACGAAATGACCATTCCTATGCCCCCCTCATACATTAACTACAAAACCCTTAACAAGTAATAGTCTTGGACAAGACTAGGGGACTCTAAGTAACACCTTCAAAGCCTATTGTGCAATGTCTAGATAGCATCCCCTACAACCACTTCAACTTTGTAGACCTTCTCTTTTGCTAGTAGGTATCCCATGTGATGAGAATGACAAATAACCGACATAGATCGTGAAAGATAAATATTGAATCTACAGATCTAACCTACTCCGATGAGGGTGTTCTACTTACAAACGGTAGAACTATGACACATCCCATGCAGACAAATGGTTAAGGAATATGAAGGGATTTTTTTTCACACTAGTTTCATTCTCAAGTAGAGCTATATTGTACTCTAGTCTACTTGTCAGGTAGAGGTACTTCCCATGACATAATCACTCGGTGCTAAACATTGTTCTCATAGTCCTTTACATTGAAGGAACACACAAAGAGGTTCCATATCTAGTTCATAACCCAATGATATTCACCATACAAAAGAGGTGCACTAGGTCTACCTTATAATGGCGACATAGATAGCTCATCATGACTTTCTTAATGATGATTTGATGCCGTTCCATGTAATCAACCCTAAGTCCATCATCCTTTAAATGAAGGATACTATTATGTCTCTCAACTTCAAATACATAGAATAACCTTACAACTACGTTTAAGTATCCATGTACATCACCTTCTTAACATCATTTAAGGTCTCATATATCTTTCACTCATCCACGACAAGGGTGAAATAAGCCTACCTAGTTAACAAATCTGATATTCACATATAATTCATACATGTATCAAGTGAGGGACACAACTCTAACAAAACAAGATAAACAATTCTTTACTTTCTTTCATATAACATATCATTATATGAAGCACTTAGGAATGACTCTTATCATCTTTATGTTGAACTATACATTACTATAACATCATCAATATAACAATCATAAAATTTTATAATCAATTAGGAATAATCATGCATCAACTCTAAACCTACACATATAAGCACGTAGTCATAGTCTATATGATCTCCTAACATACTTAGAAAGAACACATACATTCACATTACTCCACATGTAGATCGATATGGTTTTAATTTACATAACTCAACTACAAAAATCATCATAGTATTTAAATTAGTGCCGACAAGGTCATGATCATCATAATACATAAAGTAACGTTGACAAGGCCACACCAATTGCATGTAAAACACATAACACCGCCACCATAAGTGGACCATACAAATCACAATATAATTAAAGTCTAATTATCATAAAATAAAGAGAATTATGGAAGTGTACCACCAATTAATTCTCCACACTTCAATCCATGTCTAAATCATCCAATTTAATACCATAAAGCCCTTACCCATGGCCATAACCAATAATTCAATGCAGAAACTATGATATTCAATGAAACTAGTTGAATTAAATGTATATTAATTTATCTAATACAACCTATATGTCAATTCAATATAATTATCATATTAATAAATAGCCCATTGAAAACTACAGTAGAAGTCATAAGCATTAAGTCCAAATCACTTAACCCATAAAGTAGTTAAAAACTAGAGTTCATAAATTACATGGGTTATAGGTTAATTTATTTAAAATAATCAATTTAACAAAAATTCAATCAATATACAATGCCTTAAAACGTTTAATGCAAGAACCCATGGCTAGATTTCAATTTAGAAAACTCCTCTTTTGTTTAAACCTTGAAAATTACATCGAAGATTGGCTCCTTGATTACTTGAGTATCATGGATCAAAAAACGTACTTCATTAAGGTTTATCCTCAAATTTCATCAATAATCACCACTCAAATCTCAAATCCAAGCCCTTCCTGGAGTTTTTGCTCCAACGGAGTTCTAGAGAATATCTAAGGGAATTTGAGTTTTGATTTTGAAAAATGAATTCTTCTATGTTTTAAAGGGTTTTAGACATGTTAATAATACCAAAAATAACCTTAAGTAACCTCCCTTTCTCTTATTTGGATGTGGGGATTATTTACAACTTCACGCCTAGACGTAACAGTAAGCTGCACAGAAACTAGGCTTAGAAACTAGGCTCACAGACAACTGACGATTGAGGCGTCAGTCAACAGACGGACCGCCCTATCCTCCGTTTATGGGTTCAGAGACTGGAAAATTAGATCTTATCTCCCTAGGATAATCACTCATTGACGCCCTCCACCTACGGGGCATCGACCAGGTCACGAGCCGTCGATTGCCATCCGTAGGTGGGACTGCCTTGGGCAGTTTTAGACACAAACTTTGGTCCTTCCTAAAGGACCATTCCTAATATATTCTTATATGAGTTTAACACCTCCCACAAGAATTTCATCCAAAATAAACACGTAAAACTCGATGAAACATGCCCAAGACACACAAGGTTTTTTCAAGGGAAACCTTTCAAACGTCTTGGTCTTCCCTTGACTTTTCACTTCAAAATAACCTACAACTCTAGAAACTAAATCAATACCATATTATAGAAAACTTTAGGCCCTTAGACATTTATAATAATAATGTTAGTATCGAGCTTCACCTAAGCCAATTTTGAGGTATTACAATCTCCCCCACTTGGACAATATTTGTCCTCGAAGGACACTTTGCCATGTAATAAATTATAATACACACAAACAAGGAGAAAAATTAATTTCACATCATAAAGAGAATCACACCACAACAACAAACTAGAATAAATTCTAAAACTCATCATGCCATTAAACTCACATTCTTCATTCTATATAGGAAAAACTCATTTTATATTAAATATAATGCTCATATACATCATTAGACCAAATAATGAATCAGTTATTTTTTGGAAAATCATACCGTGAACTGCCAAAGGTATATTGAAAAATGCAAAATTTATCAAAAATGCAACTTTTAGGCAATTCAAGATAGAAACATGCTAATATGAAATGTAGAACTATATAAACACATCTTACAACATACTCATAACTTCATGAAATTCACAATTCAAGGAATAAATAAAATTCAATTTCAAAAAGATCCCTAAACACAATGCTACATGCAATATACTTCTATGCTTTTCTCCTCTCAAGCTTGAGTTGAATAAAAGAGATGAGGCAATCAATCAAAACTCTTTTAGTCACCATACTCTCCCACATAGAAGGAACTCATAACACAAAATAAAGAAATACAAGAACTTACCATCATTCATAATCATCATCATCTTAATCCGTAATTGCTCCTCTTTTTCCGGAGCGCATACAAACGCCTCTTATTTGGAGCTTCATCTTTTGGAAAATTAGGAGCAACTTAATTACTCTATCTTCCTTTATCCACATTGATATGACAACCTCTCACCTTATGATCATCCTTCCCACAACCAAAACAACCATTAGTACCGGCTAGACATTCCCTATAATGTAACACCTTGAAAATTAAAGACTCATGGTAAAGCCTAACATAGGTGTAAGAAAGTCTAAACACTATTTCTATGTCGATTTTAAATGAATATAGATTATTTAGAAGGTTTAATAACCAAAACGTCCGATGACATCAAGGAAGTTGGTTCAAATGGATGCTAGTGTACCTTAGTCTTTTTACTAACTTTTAGGAGTCGGAAATGTACAAAATAAAAGTGGAAAGGTATATAATGGGTGTTTGTTTGGTTTCATGATTGAAACGTCTGGGTATGAATCCCAAGGACAAACCAAGGGCTCTTGAGGAGAACCCCTGCAGTTTGATGCAGCACTGCTTGGCAGTGTGCATCAACGGGATAGACGACGGTCTTTACGTGGCTCGAAGGGGTGTTGAGGCCACCGTCGTCCCATACTTAGAAAGATTCATAAAGTCCCTTGTTTAGGTAGCTACTACTACACGTGACGAAAGGGGTTAAGGAGGCATCATTGGCTCAACGGGGCGTCGAGGACACCATCACCCCACACTTAGAAAATTTTGAGGAAGCCCTCCTTGCAAATTCTATGAAAGAGACAACAAAGAGAACGACGGACCGTCGATCAGGGGTCTTGTCGGTGAGGGTCGAGTTTTACTGATGAATTTTAAATGATTTTATTTAATTAATTAAGTGGTTTAAGGTTGAGTTAGGAATTAAAGGGAGACTTATTATGTTAGTTAATACCTTTTATAAATACCCTTAACCCTCATTAACCTAAAGACAACTCTTAAACTAAACTCTCTTTCTTCTCCCTTATTTCTATCTCTACATGAACTCACCATTGAAGGCAAACAAGAACTAGGGTTTGGGGGAAGGAAAAAGGGTGGATTATTCATAAAATTGTTCACAAACATTAAGTTATGGGTTCTATTCACCTTTGAGATCCTTTCCTCGAAGGGTTATTTCAAAATAGATTTCAAAAAGTTGAGTTTTCTGATGGGTTTCATTCCATTACTAAATTGAAGTTATGAATTGAGTTTTTAATTAATTCATAGGGCTATATTGAGTAGATTTACTTGTAATTCAACTTTTTTATGATAATTTTTGATGGTTTGGTCTAATTGAAGAATCTGATCCTCTATCCTTAACCCTAGATAGTGATCTAGACTTATGTTGTATGGTGATCATTCAATTGAGTTTGTTTTTTATTAGATTACTATCTTATGGTGTTATAATGGTTAAATTAAGATGAATTATAGGCCTATCATTCTAGTTATTGACATTTTATTAAGGTTATAAGTTATAATGTGAAATTTGCTTATGTACTTTGTTTCAAGTTGTGATCTAAAGATGAATTGTGTTATAGATATGCAACTGGCCTTGTTATCCTATTTTTTTTATCATTGTTCTATAATGGTACTCCCCAAGTTGGGTTGAGTTATGGGTTTATGGTATGACCTTGATGATAAGATATGAGAAATACTTAGTAAGTCTTACAATCTCTATATTTACTTCCAATTGTGATTAGTTGTTGTTAAGTCATGATATTACATTTGATTATGCCTTTTATTAAGATTATAGGGTTGTATGATCTTTAATTGAAATGTCTTGAATATGTTGTGAAGTATATTAAGGTGTATGTTCTATAAGGATGGTGAAAAATATCAATGTTTCTTAATATGTAATAAAATGCTAAAGTGTTAACCTCACATATATAAATTGTGATAAAAGGGCTTGTACTTAAACAATTCTTATTGATATATTTATGATGATGATTATACAAGGGGTAGACCCTATGGCCTAAATTAAGTTATGATTGATAAAAAAGGAATAAAGACATTTCAAAACGGGACTCTATCTTAGCCCCGAGTGAACTAGATAGAGAAGTATCCCTTCCCACATCGGGAAGGTAAAAACACTACATCACACTTAAGATTGGACACTATAATGCATGGTACATAAAGAGGGTCCAAAGTAAATCTCCATGTTCTTGAACAATGTTGCCCCCATAGAAATACTATCTAGTGGATCCACGTAGTTACTATGTTTTTTGTTTATGGTACTACCTTGGCAAGTAGTACACCTTCTTTCGGTGTAAGGTTTTAAAGCACCGGATTCACACTATCTCATGTGGTCTATGTCGGTTAGGGCAAGATGTTCCTAAAAGGTAAAATGAATTAATGGACTTTAACTCTAACTTTGATAACCTAAGGGGTCTATCTTAGTCTAGGTACGAGTATGGGACTTTACCTAGACGTTGCGCTGGTTAGCATTGAGGGGAGTCTTAGGTGGAGGTTTTTATATGTTTTTGTTAAGATAATATATTATGTATATATATGATGACCAAGTCATATTGTTGATACTATATGTTTATTAAGTTTTTTTATGAATATGCCTTGGATTATAATGATAATATAATATTAAATGCAAGCCTAAATGATATAATATGTAAAGTTGGAAATTGGTCATGTTTTCTTGTTGAGGATAATTGTTTGAGTAAGGTTATGGGGCTTTTCTTGGTCATTGCACTTGTTGACTTGATAAGGTCTTGTGAGTAGTTGTCTTGATTATTATGATATGTTTAGCTCTTATTAATTCTTGTGATATTATTCCTTGACGATAGGGTTGTAGTAAATCATGATTCTAAGTGTGTTCGGATAATTGTTACTTGTTTAGATAGTAAGAATGTTTGGTTGATTAATATGACTTACTTGACTTTGCATTAAGCCCATAAAAGGGGTGGAATGGCATGCTTTGATAAAATGTCCCATTTTGCATGTTTCTCTTGTGTATATGCATAATATATCATACTTAGTACATGTGAAGTACTAACTCCGTTTTCTTACCTTGTCCCAGACATTTTAGGTTCCGGTCATTGAAGAGTTTGGAAGGAAATATTGCTGAAGGCTTGGATTCTTCATTTCATCTAAGTAGGGTAGGTCCTCAACTTTCAAGGGAAATGCCATCTTCAAGCTTTGGATTTTGTAATGGCCTTATTGACTCTATCATTTCTTTCCTTGTTATTTGAATATTTTACTTTTGTATGATCTATACATGGTCTTGTTGAATTGATGTAAGGGCTATGCCCATATTGGGACATCCTTTTAGATGGTATGACACGAGACAATCATTGAGATTATTTCTATATTTTTATATGTATATGTGCAATAAAAGTAAAAAGCTATGTAACCTTCCTATATTAAGGGTCTATGTATACTCGATATGATGTGTATGTAGAGGTATATGTAATCCTCCAAGTAGAGAAAATAAAAGTTAAAATTTTCTTCATTTTCAACATATGAATGTAATGACATAAAACTAACAGGCTAGTGTTAGTCCTTCAAAAGGATGACGACGCCTATTACGTCTAGGGGGTAAACCCATATGTGACACATAATGCCTTTTTACAAATGTAGAACGTTTAGACTATTTATTTTGAGAAACACCTCCTCTCTCAAATTTCTCCTTAGGAGAACTAGGTCCATCTTCAGTTTGAAACCTCTTCTTGAACCTAGGTTGATCTTGCTCACTTGGTCAAGTCCTTTTAAAGTTTCTAAACATCCTCTTATGTTTTGACTCTTCTATGGTTTGAGAAAAAACCATTAATCTATTTAAGGTCATATCATAATGTAGCATGGCATTATAACATTGTTCTCTCACAAGGTCGGAAACAACCGTCACGAACCTACTCATCTCATCCCTAGGGTTAGACACCAAAGATGGACCATATAGACAACATAATGAACTTCAAAGAATACTCTTCCACACTGAAGTTCCCTTGATTGATATTAATGAACCATTCAACCTTCACATCCCTTCTCTCATACGGAAAGTACTTTCTTAGAAAAGCTCCCTTAAGATCTTCCCATTCTATAGGACCCGACTAAACTGGCCTATTGACTTTCCATTGTGTGTACCACATTTAAGAGACATCTTTCAATTTATACGAAGTCAACTCTGCTTTCTCCCTAGAAGTCAACCCCATAGCATGCACTATCTTATAGACCTTAGAGACAAGCATGTCCTTATTCATTTAACATGATTTCTTAACTTAATTCATTACATTAATTAGTTAATTTAAGACTCATTCATCACATAAGAGACATTCAACTAATGGTCTTAGCAAGACCTAGGGACTCTAACTGATACCTTCAAAGCCTTTTGTGCAATGTCTAAATAGTATCCTCTACCACCACTTACACATCATAGAACTTCTATAATGCTAGTAAGTATCCCACATGATGAGCATATTCAATAATCGACATAGACCATAATATTTTAACATGGAAAATTGGAGTTTTAACCTATTCCGATGATTGTGTTCTACAATCCAATGGTAGAACTATGACACATCGCATGTAGGCACATGATTAAGGAATTTGAAGGGCTTTTTATGCATTCTAGTCTCTTTTTCAAGTATAGCTATATCTTACACTAGTCTCCTTCTCAAATAGGGCTAGTTCTGATGACATAATAAGTCGATGCTAGCCTTTTTTCTTATAGAGTCATTTATATTAAAGGATCACATGAAGAGGTTCCATATCTAGTTCGTAACAATATTACATTCACCGTACCAAAGAGGTCTAGTAGGGAAACCTTACAATGGCAATATAGATAGGTCATCATGACTTTCCTAAGGATGATATGATGTCGCTCCAGCCAATCAACCCCATGTCTATCATCATTTACAAGAAGGATACCATTACGTCTCTCGACTTCCAATCCATGGCATAACCTTACCACTAGGTTTAAGGTTCCACGTACATGAACTTCTTAACATCATTTACGGTCTCACATATCATTCAATGATACATGATAAGGGTGTTCTAAGCCTACCTAGTCAATACATCTCGTTTTCACATATCATTCATATATGTATCAAGTAAGGGACACAACTCTACCAAAACAAAACACAACATTCTTTACTTTCTTTCATATAACATATCATTCTTTGAAGCACATAGAAATGACCCTTCTCATCTTTATTTCATCCTATACATTACTATAACATCATTAATATAATCATCATAGACTGGTATAGTCAAGTAGGAATAATAATGCATCAATCTCTAAGACTACACATATAAGCATATAGTCATAGTCTACATGATGTCCTAACATACATAAAATGAATACATATATTCACATTACTTCACATGTAGATAGATATTCTCATACTTCAAAAAACTTAATTACACAACTTATCATAGTACTTCAAGTAGTGTCGAAATGGACATAATCATCATAATATATAAATTAACGTCGACAAGGCCACATCAAATGCAAGTAAAGAACATAGCACTACCACCATAAGTGGATCATACCAGTCACAACGTAATTGAAGTCTAATTAACATAAAATAACGAGAACTAGGGAAGCTTACCACATATCTATTCTCCCCACTTCAATCCTTGTCTATATCATCCAATTAATATCATAGGGGCCTTACCCATAATCATACTAATTATTCCACACATAAACTATGATATTAAAAAAAAATAGGTCCATTCATTATAGATTGATAAATCTAAGATACCGTAGATATACATTCAATATAATTATCACATCAATCAATAGACCATATAAAAATACACTAGAATTTATAAGCATTAAGTCCAAATCACTTCACCCATAAAGTAGTCAAAAACTAGGGTTAATCAATTAAATGGTTTCATAGTTTAATTGAATTAAAATCATCAATTTAACAACAGTTAAATAAATATGGAATTCTTTAAAACCTTTAATGCAATAACCCATGGCTAGATTCCAACTAAGAAAACTCATCTTTTGATTAACCTTTGAAAATCATTTGGAAGATTGGCTCCTTGATGAAATGAGTTTCAAGGATAAAAAATCATGCCTCAATAAATATAATCCACAAATTTGAAGAATAATCACCACTAAAATTTCAAATCCAAGCCCTTCCTTGAGTTTTGGCTCCAATTGAGTTCTAGAGAATTTCTAAGGGAATTTGGCTTTTGATTTTGAAGATTGACATCTTCTAACTGTTAAATTCTTATAAACATTTTTAAAATACCCAAAAGAACCTTAAGTAACCTTTCTTTCTCTTTCTTTCATGTGGAGTTAATTTAAAATTGAACCCCTAGACTTAGCAGTAAGTTGCATGCGCAGAAACTAGGCTCAAAGACGACTGCCTATAGACGAAGCGTCAGTCCACAAACAGATATCCTCCATTAATGGGTTCAAAAACTGGAAAATTGAATCTTAGGTCCATAGGGTAAGTTCTCATCGACTCCCTCTACCTATGGGGCGTCAACCAGGTCACGAGTTGTCGATTTCCATGCGGAGGTGGGACTACGTTGGGCAGTTTTGGCAACAAATTTGAGTCATTCCTTAAGGACCCTTGGATGGTCCTTGGGGATGTGTGCCTAGAAATTTCCACATTGAATATGCTCCTATACGAGTTTTGGATCTCCCACATGAATTTCAAAAAAAAAACAAGTAATACTCGATGAAACATGCTAAGATACACAAGATCGTTTCAATGCAAACCTTTTGAACGTCTTGTTTGTCCCTTGACGTTTCACTTCCAAATCACCTAAAGCTCTAGAAACTATCTCCATACTATATTATAGGCATTTTAATGACCTTATACCATCATGAAAATTATGTTAGGCTCTACTTTCACCTAAGTCATTTTCGAGGTATTACAAGATCTTATAGAGTTAAGCTCTATGCCACGACACACGAGTAATGAAGAAAATGAAACTTCTATCGTCCTCTAGCATCTCTCTCATAGAGGTTTCACGAATCACACTAATGAACCGGAATCTTCTATACGTGGGATTACGATACTTTTAAACCTAAAAGTCATTCCCGAAATCTTATGCTCTGATACCAGCTTTTTCACAATCGGGAACCACCCCCTAAGAATAACCGGCATTGTCGACCTCTCAGAGGTCTTAGACAAGCCTAGAAGCATTCATTCATTGCATTATCATAAAATTAGAGATTAATTTATAAATTTTCATAGCATAATACAATGCTAAAACATCACTTCATTTACAAACCATAAGTACATCTTTAAGACACTAAGTCTCACTTTTCCATCTTCAGACACAACTCTAATAAAATAGAATAGAATAGGGACAGGGCCCATAGAAACATAAATGGATAATATTTACTATTACATGAACTTAATTTAAATTCTAGACATGAAGTACCTTGAATCATGAAGGAAACTTCATGAGCATTTTATACAATAAGCCCAATGTATAACTTATACAAAATATAGACGTGGATATTACTCATGTCAACACTTGAAGACATTTTATTATACTTAAGGCACATTCAATAGATCCAATACATTACATCACTTCCTAACCTTAATACTACGCACACCAAGTGATCCTAGGGACACATCCTAGACTTAGGCACATTACATTAAATAAGAGATGACACATGCATCTAACCCTATACATAAGACCGTCATACTACATTAATTATCATATAAGAACCCTTTCATTCATAACAGTTTAATTATAACTCATTAGTTCATATCATAGGCAAATTATTCTCACAACCCGTTCACAAGCTTACTTGTGGAATGTACACATGGAGTCCCATAGCCCCATGTATACCAAGAAAATGTGTTTAGAAGCCATAAGTGTAATTCACATACATAATCATAATTGTATCTTGACATAACTAAATTCATCCTTAACAAGCCTTCCTATCAACATACATGAAAAATAGGCCTTCTTTCATATAGGAAAGTAATCATAACTTACCTGTAAGTCCACTTGTCCAATGCATAAGTTGGTTCCACATACCTACCTACACTAACAAACTCTTCAAGAAATTAATGTTGATATGCATAATCTTATCTTAGTTCATTTCGTAACTCTAGGGAGACTTAAACATAACCCACATATAACATGTGAGCAAAGTGGAATCCGGTTTCATATAACCCTACACCAAAAGAATGTGTTCTACTTGGCAAGGTAGAACCTACGTAATAGCTATCTAGGTGGATCCACTAGCTAGAACCTACAAGAGCACATAGTTAAGGGATTGTAAGATTGCTTCTAGAAACCCGATCTATTACGTTATGAAGAGGCTTCCATTTCATGAGTATCAATGAGATGACCCAACCTATTGCATTATTGTAGGGGTCTTTTCCTCAATGTACATATCCACTCAGTTCTAATCTTAAACTTCCTCTTCAATATCCTTAAGCCTTTACTTACCATTACTTCATAAAGTGGGCTTTAGGTACTTACTCCATCATATATCATATAGATCAAAGGTTTCTAAGATGAGAATGACCTTTTATAATAAAAACTACATTATGTGAGAAAGTTCTTTCACTGAATTATAACATTCATAACATTGTATAGTTTAGAATACAGTTTAGGAAACTATTAAAGAGACGCTCATTCACTAGATTATCATTACCATGCGTCATTCATATATTGTTGTGTGATTATGTGTACATATATGAGAAATGCTTTCATATAAGCAAATTTATACAACACATGTTCATACTTAATTAATCATATATTTTACATGCAGAATAAGAGATAAATATAAAAATGATAATTATCGTTTCAATTGACACCATGAACATATTATACTCATAGTTATGCATGAGATGTATGTGTACATATTGGTCATCATGATCACTTAAAAGAATCGACCTAGTTATTGAGGAAATCACCCTCTAGAGGGTCACAAAACATATTCAAAATCCCTCAAGTCTTGAACAACTAAGATATAGAGTATTTAGGGACTATAAACAACACACCCGAATTCCATCATTGGAGACAAGAAAATGTTCCTCATTTGATTAAAAGACTCCTGTCATGTAAAGGGTAACACATTCATAAATCATTATATGGGTAGAGTACAATGTACAATATCCCTTATGGATAACACATTCATATATCGTTATATAGGTAGGAGAACCGTCTACAATATCCCTTATCACAATTATGAATGTAGACCACACCTTACCTTAACATCTTAATTAACATTATACTTCATAGTATCAATTTACCCTAATCATGATACTAACATTGAAGACTAAAAAAAAAACCTTCATGGCACACCTTCATACTGATGATCATGTTAACCATAATTCTTAAATCTATTTCCATCAAGTCCATGATCACAACATGTATAGATAGACATGAATTTTAACACCTCCACCATAAGTGAACCATACCATACAACATCAATTCAAATACTATAGACTACAAGTTAGGTCAACTTACCGATGCTCCAATACATGATCATCATTGATAAGTCCTCAACAACTCATAATTAATTCATATAGATAGAAATAACATTGAAAAATACATCACACTCTAATCACAATTCAATTAAAATCTACTTAAGGTAAAAATCCCACTTTATACGCTAAATTCATCATCAGAACAAATTTGAAAAAAATTTGACAATGAACCTATGGTTTGATTGGAAGTTAGGAATTTTTATCTTAGAATTACATTGTAAAATCATTGATAGAACTCATTTGATGAAAGTTTATTCAAAGATGAACGGTTACAATACATTATTAAAAGAAATACCCACAATTCTTTTTGAGTTAAACACTTGGAATCCATCCCTTGTTTGATCTTGAGCTTAGTATCTAATGGAGGTTTTGAGAGAATCTTATTTGGAAGGGTAGGATTGGATTTGAAGAATGAATTTTAATTTTGTATTTTATTGTTTTAACTAAAATAAAATACCCTAAAATAGGTAAAATAATTGTCCATCGTCCAGTTGAAATACGGAGTGAGTTTTAATTTCACCCCTAACATGGTTGTGCCTCAATAGTGAACTACACACTCAAATGACAACCGCATCCACGGACAGTTGATGTATTTACGTGGCTATACTGCTGGTCGTGGTTTTTGACTAAGGCTCCTCATATGGGGGATACGATCCAACGACTAAGTGTAGATCCACACCCTTTTTGATGGGGCATTTTTTGGTCTAAGGGGCGTCAACCACAGTTGTCAAATGACACTATTTTTGTAGCCTTTTGCCAACCTTTTGGTCCTCCTTAAGGACCCTTAGTGTGGTGCTGGGAATTATACCGAGACATTTGACCCTAAAATCTACTAGTCTCATACTAGGGTACATTCCCATAATTTTGACTCCAAATAATACTTCCACAAAAGGCAATCATACAAAAAAACACCAAGACACAAACAACTAGTTTCTGCATGTCTTGGTCGTTCTTTAATATTTTACCTCAAAAGTTTTCGAACCAACCATTAGAAGTTGTGAGACATTCTATAAATAAGTTATTAAATCATAAAGCACTTGTGAGGCTCTATATTATCCTATTCAATTGTTAGGGTTGTTAAACATGTAGTACCTTGAACGTTTCATCAATGAACTTTTTGGGGTCGTCGTAACCTTTGAAGCCAAAGAAAGTAAGGGGATTCATCCTTGTGAAATCCCTAATCCTAGAAGTGGTAGTTCTAGCATTAATGTCATTCACCCTAGTGTCCCAATCAACTCGAGTTTACAAAACATGAGTAAAACTATGAGTTGTCGTCCTTATCCTGATATTAGACAGAGCCAATTTTTCAATAGAAACTTTTGGGTTTTGTGGGGCATGGTATAAACCTCCTCTTATTCTCATCGGCCATCCTAGCATTTCTCCTTGTTGTATTCATTGGATATAAGCATAACAGAAGGATTAGAAGAAAGGATGGGATAGAGTTATGACTCTTAGTAACGACTAATGAATAACAACAGAGTGAAATTTCATAACCATCTCATAGCCTGTAATTCATAAGTGTGGTGCTCTTCACAACCATGAATAAGAGTCTACTCGACGTGGTATTTTGTGACATCACTCCTAAATTATTCTCAATGTTATAATCTGATACCAAGTTTGTAACAACCTTAGATCACCCTGTAGTTTTCCTGGTGTATTCAACCTCATAAAGGTCTTACACAACCCTTTAGCATTCGTCCTAGCACGTATCATTGAATTAAAGAGGGAAAAATTAAAATTATTAATTTGGAAGTTCAACTTCACTTCACATACGAAAATATAATCTAACTTCATCACAACATACCATCTAAACATAAAAGTATATATATTTGAGACTTAGACTTTACATCAATAAGAATACTATAAATAGGAAATACAACAATGTATACAAATATAAGAAAATAATTAAAAGCTAGAACATAAGGGTATACTCCTCGGACATGAGATATCACCAAATTTGAGAAGCAATTCCATGTTTCCTTGAGAAATGATCTTTAATCATCAACGGCGCAAACCTACATTTTTGGGAAAAGGAAGAAAATATGGATTAGTACATCACACATACTAAGTATTGCTACTACGCATAAAACCCATTGAAACATGCATAAAAAGACATTTTCGTCAAAATAAGCTTTTTATCAAGTAAATCCCATATTCACATAAAGTAATCATCCTAAGCCAACCCAACATGATTTGACCCCCTCCATGCAGGCAACCCAAGTATTACTTGTGCAATGCAAATAATATAATCCAATTACCCTATCAAATGCTAAGTATCACATCAAGTAACCCACTTTGTACAAACATTCATAGAATAATACTTTCTCATAACTTTCCATATTCATAATAATCATAAATATATTAACATATATAATCCATTATAAACATAATCATAAGAGAAAAGTACTACGACCCTCTCTTAGTATCCCACATGTGCAATGTACAAGAGAAGTCCCATACAATCTCTTACACTATGTAGAACCCCTTAAGAAAGTCCTTGTGATAATTCATACATTTCATTCATTCCTTTTCCCTTACATTATGGAAAAGGTTACGATAAATGACATTGACCAAGAGAGCTACATGGAATCCAGTGTTCCACTCCAACATAAAAAAGAGAGGGTTAACACTTGCTTAAGGTGTAACCTTTCGTACATAGATATATATGTGGATCCACTAATATAAAATCCTATGAGGGAACATAGTTAATGGACAAGGGGATTGTTACTAGAAACCCTAACTTGTTAAATTTGATGGTTTCAATCTCATCAGACAACAAATATCTTAGGGAATCCCAACTTCCTAAATGTGAGGATACCCATGTGGGGAGCTGCACTTACTAAACATGAGACTAAAATGCACTCAAAGTGAACTAGGTTAAATTAGAGCTTTACGTGGGTTTTATCAGTTCATAAATTGTTTATAAGGTGAGAAATAAGTTTTCGTAATTTGTATGAAGAGTTCTGTGAGTCAACGTGTAGGGATGTATTAGAATCAAGCATATAGAGTCCTTGTTGATGTTGGTTTGAGGTTCTTGACAAATATCCAAGTCAAATGGGACGAGCCTTAGCCAAAGAGCCAAGGTTGTCCCAAGTTGGCAGCTCGCTGCCTCAATGTTCACGGACCACTTTACTACATGTAGTATTTACCATTGCTCGTGAAGTAGGTCATGGAAGTGCCATAGATTTATCTTGATTTTCAACGCAAAGTTGTTCACTTCCTAGAGGACCAAGAGTTGTCAACTTGGCTGTGAAACACCTTAATAGACACTTAAGTTGATGTGGTCCCTCACAGGGCTACCCCAAGTGAGGAGTTTTAAGTAATTTAGTATTAATTATTATTAGTTTGGTTTCATTTTAAATAATTTATAAATTAAATATAAATATATTAAGGCCTTTGAACAAGTCATTAACTCATTATTTTTAAAATCTCAAATCCTTCTCTATAAACAAAGGAAAAAGAAGGAAGCCATTAAAGTTAGAGTTGAAGGTTTTTCAAGGTTTTTTTCAGCAATTTCACGGGGATTCCATCTATTAAGGTATTTTAATCTGTTATTCTTGAATAATGGCTCATTCAAAGAGTCCAATTCAAAGGTTTTCAAAAGTGAATCAGTGATCAATTTTCTCAATTTCTATTCTACGCACGGGTTCATTGTTAAAAGGTTTTCTAAGTCATGATATTGATTTATTAATGTTTAATCAAGGTTTTTAAGTTGACTTTAATGGGATTTGTTGAATAACCCATGTTTTGTGCAAATCTCCTAAATTGGCTTACAAAGTGGGTTTGATGAATGTGATTGGATATTGTTAGAATTTTTTTTATATTATGTTGTATTGCCGATATCTAATGCTATATATGTATACTTATAATGTATTTCTGGAGAACTGAGAAAAGTTTAACATGTCTTATGTGAACGCTAAGTTGACTTAAATTTTTCTAGTTCTTATACAATTGATCTTGTGTGGTATGATCCATTTATGGTAGCGGTGTTTAATTAATGTATATGAATATACATATGTATTGTGGTTATGGAATTGAAGGAAGTAAATGATAAGTAAAAAAATTGATGATGCTTATATATGGCGATGTATTTTGAAAATGTGCATGTGATTCTTTAATATAGTATGATTATTGGAGTGTAATGTGAATGTTAAGTATGGTGGTGTATTGATTATGACGAATCTATTATCATCATTCTTAGAATAATATGTCATGAATGATGGTGGTTATGTGAAAGGCTTCTTACATACACATACACACACACGAATGAATGAATAAATGAAGCTAATAAATGTGGGTCTATTGAAATGTCTTATTAGTATTACTTCATAGAGGAATGGGGGACTTTAGGGTGGACACTCTCATGTAGTCGAGGTGTAGTTTCTAGAGATTTATAATGAATGATAGAGTGCGATGAGTATTATTGATGTTATAGTTATAGAGTACTTGGTAGCAATTTTTTAACATATAGTTAATGAATGTAATGAAAGTCTAATTCTCTGTGGAAATTAATGTTTAGCACCAAGAGTGTAACACCACTAAAATGAACTAAGGTAAAACTAGAGCCAATTATGTATTTAATGAATTTATAGGTCTTAAAATTAATAATTATAATATTAGATGTCAGTGTGATTAGTGTGTTATGTTTGGAAGAGTTTGGAAGTGAAACCTCCAAGACGTTTGAATGTTACCCTTGAGACGTGCTCGTGTGTTATAGTGTTTCTTGGCATGTTTTACGTGTTGGTTTTAGTTCGCATTGATGGGAAAGTGTCACGACCCAAAACGAGCCGCGAGTGGCACCCACACTTATCCTACTATGTGAGCGAACCAACCATAAATAACATAATATAATGCGGAGAGACTTAAACTCATTGACAATTCAATTAAAAACTTCTAAAATTTAATACTTATCTCCCCAAAATCTGAAGTCATCACCATCAGAACATCTATCCTCAAATACTAAATCTAAGAATATCTAGGAAACTAAATAATAACAGCTAGTCCATGCCGGAACTTCAAGGCATCAAGAAACATGAAGAAGGAGATCGTCCGAACCTAGAAGCGTTAGCTCACCCTGAGATCCGACGTGATGAAGACTGGCTAGAGTTTGCAGTTGAAGTTGAAGACGATGGACGTTTGCTTGCACTCCACAAATAACAAAGAAAACCCATTACAAGTAGGGTCAGTAACAAAACAACACGAGTACAATAGGTATCATCGGCCAACTCAAAATAGAAAGCACTATATTTCAGATAAATCATAAAATCAACTAAATATTCCTTAACTAGGTGGATAGAAACAAGTAGAAAAATCATTTATAAACAAAACCAACCACTCATCATGACACTCAAGCCTCCCACATACTTCTTTTGGGAAAACATGTTTCTTTGATTGAGTCTATTACTACTTCAAGATTCCTTATCTTTATCCCTCTCGTGTCGGTACGTGAAACTCCGCTCTATACTACTATCCTGGTGTCGGAATGTGCACCCTAGCCATAATCTATCCTGTGTCGGAATGTTAACACTACCCCTGCTCCGATCCATATACTTATCTTGGTGCTGGAAACTGACACCACCTACCATATACTTATCCTGGGGCGGAAACGTGAAACTCCGATCCATATACTATCCTGGTGCCCGGAAACGTACACTTCGATCCATATACTATCTGGTGCCGGAACGTGGACACCAGAGCCTCTATCCTTGTTGCCGAAACCTGGGCACCCGATCCTATACTATCATGGTGGGCCCGGAACGTGAACAAACCCGATCCTCTATTACAATCCTAGTGGCGGAACGTGACACCCGATCCTCTAATCTCATTCTTTAGTTTCATCAGCCTTCTTTTATACCAAGGCATCCATCATTAACAAGTAAATTTAGGATTTAGTTATCCTTCAACAACAAGCCTCAATCATCCCTATTTTTCATCACCTCATCACAATTATTATAAACACTCATGCATACACACATTACGCATATAGAAGGTTCCAATATACCCAATACATATCATTCGCTATAAGAGTTTACTAATGAAATGCATAAACCATAACCTAAAAAAATCTCCACCGACGAATCGTGATCAAGCAATCCACGTCTCCAATGCTTTGTTTTCCTCTTTCTCGTTGATCGTTATCTCTACCTCTCTTTGTTTCTTTCTATTTTTCTTATTCAAACCCCCCTTTTTTTTATTTTCCTAATTAGCATATAATTAAGTATAAAAATGATAATATACCCACCCCACTCTTGTTTTCAAGGTTTCTCCCTTTTAACCCCCCCAAGTACTTAAATTTTAACATTAAACACTACTTTATATTATAAGCAGGAATAGTCCACAAACCCTCTAAAATATTTCATAAATCCGACCCCATCAGCTCACGCTGCCTTTGAACTGTCCGTCGTGCCTGCGACGGTCCGTCCTGCGGCGCCGTCACAAAGTTTAAGACTCCCATGCATTAAAGAGTCCTTGTGACGGCCTGTCCTGCCTGAGACGGTCCGCGCCTTCCCCCCCCTCGTGACGTTCAGAGAGTCGATCGCAGTCCCAATTTCTAAGTTCTAAATGATTTGAACGAGACCCCCTCGACGGTCCGTTGTGCCTATAACGTCCGTCGTGTGATCCGTCTACTCAGCAATTTTTCCAGAAATTAAATCTGCTGCTCAAAACGACTAAACAGGTCGTTCAATAGATACAAAATTTACCCATCGTTCGTCCCCCTCGAAAATCATAAGAAGAACACAGGGCAAAAAGGGGTCCTGAATCTGTAAACTGGTGGGTGGTACTTTCTTGCATATCAGCCTTCTTCTCCCAGTGGACTCTTCAACACGGTCTATTCTTCCATTAAACTTTGATAGGATGAATCTCCCTTGATCTCAAGTTTGCAAGTTTCTATCGAGAATGGCACAAGTCTCTCCTCATAAATCACATTTTTCATTAAGCGAACTTAAATCCCAACGAATGATGTAGTTTTCCATCCTAGCCCCATGGAATCTTTTTCCAGCATAAGACACATAAAATACCGGATGCACTCCTGACCATCGCACCTGGAGGCAAAGCTAATTCTAGCCCCTCCCCCTACTACTCCTCGCTTAAGTAACTTCAAATGGTCAAATATACCGTTGTCTTAGCTTACCTTCTTTTAAACCAAAACCGCTCACCCCCCTTTCATGGCCGAACCTTCAGCAGACTTTCTCACCCCTCCATGAACCCAAGTCCCTAACCTGCGATCTGCATTACTCCCTTTGCCCTACTTTGCAGCCGCGAAGCTTTTCTTGAATAGATTTCACCTTCTCTAATGCATCCCTCAAACAGGTCATTACCCAAGGTCTAAACCTCGATGCATCAAACCAACCATGGAGACCTACATCTCCCCCATACAATGCTTTCGAAAGGAGCCATATCACTACTTGAGTGATAGCATTATTGTTGAAAACTCCGCTAAGGGTTAAGAAGCTATCCCAATGACCACCGAATTCTATCACACATGCTCGAAGCATGTCTTCTAATACTTGAATCGTTCGCTCCGACTGTCCATCGTCTGAGGTGAAATGCAGTATTGAGGGTTTTCAACCTAGTACCTAATTCCGCATGCAATGTTCTCCAAAACATAGCATTAAACTGCTTACCTCTATCTTGTCACGACCCAAAACCGAGGCCCCGCGACTGGCACCCACATTTACCCTCCTATGTGAGCCGAACAACCCTTCTAAACCTTACATTCAAGATATATTCAACAGAAACTATGCGGAAGACTAAACTCATTAATAAAACAATTCAATACTATTATTATTATCCCCAAAATCTAGAGTCATCATCAACAAGAAATCTATCTCAAATTACTTAACTAGGAATGTTCTAAGAACAAAATAACTAAAAAGCTAAGCTCGTCCATGCCGGAAGTTCACGGCATCAAGACTTGAAGAAGGAGACCCAGTCCAGCTAGACGCATTACTCCACCCTGAATTTCCCGATGAAGGAAGACTGTGTGGCTAATTCTGCGTTGATTGAAGTTGACTGAACGTTGCGGCATTCCACAAATAACAAAGAGGAAAACATGAAAGTAGGGGGTCAGTACAACCACCGTACTGATTAGATATCATCGTCCAACTCAAAATAGGGAACAGTATATCTCAATAATAATGTAAATCACTACAATACTCAACATGTAGCAATAACAACATGAATTCATGCATAACTACAACCGATTCACGACATGAGACCTTCAAGCCTCAATACCATCTTATTTGGGACTTAAGTTCATTAGATTGAGTATATTTCATTAATCTTTTCAAGATTCATTATCTTTTCTTCCTCTTGTGTCGGTACGTGACACTCCGATCCTCTATTTCTATCCTAGGTGCCGGAACGTGGCACTCCGATCCTCATTCTACCTGGTACCCCTACCCGGAACGTGCAGGCACCCGATCCATTTAATCTATCCTGTGTCTGAACGGACCCTTCGATCCTCATATTCTATCCTGGTACCCGGAACGTGGCACCCCGATCCATATTCTATCCTGGTGTTCCGGAACTGACACTCCGATCCTCATATTCAGTCGATCTGGTACCGGAACGTGGCAGCACCGTCCATATTCTATCCTGGTGTCGGAACTGACACTCCGATCCTCATATTCTTCGATCTCTGGTAACCAGGAACGTGGCCCCCGATCCCCCTAATTCAATCAAGCTTCTTTTACACTAAGGCATCATCTTCTCATTATATACTTTATCAAGAGTCCTTCTCATACTAGGGGCCATCTCATTCTCTTATATAATATAGCAAGTGAAATTAGTGGGTCTTCTTTCAACAGATTTGGATTCAATAGCTTCATCATGCTTTGTTAATTCATCCATTTTTATCATAATCATGCAGCATACAACTTAAGCACATAGCAGGGTTTACAATACTATCAACCAATAATATTCACTATAAGAGTCACTACAATATCGGAAACATAAACCATAACCGACCTCCACCTAAGAATCGTGGATCAAGCAAGCATTCCTCATTTCTTGTTGTCCTCTTCGTTCTCTCTCTCTCCCTATCCTCCTCCCTCTCTTTTCTTTCCTTTTTTCTTATTCAAACTCAAACCCTCTTTCTTTAACCCTAATTAAATAGTATAATTAAGAATAAAAGATGCAATAATAACCCACTAATTAACTTAAGGTTACCATCTTTTAACCCCCAAAAGTAATTATAACTTATTAACATCACCCCTCTAACTTTATTAATTAAAGCAAGGAAAGTCAAAAACGTCCTTAAACGTGTACAGAAATCCGACCCGGACTGGGATTTGCGTATCCGTGACGGGCCGTCGCGCCTGCACGGTCCCGTCCTGCTGTCCCGTCCGTGCGCCACAGAAATCCATCCTTTCAGTGGATGGCCTGTGACTGGCCGTGCGCCTGCGACGTCCGCCCTGCCACTCCGTCACGACTTCCGAGAGTCGATTTCAGTACCACATTTTCACATTTTCCTAATGTTTTTGAAAAGACACATCCACGACGGTCCCGTCGTTCGTGACGGTCCGTCCGTGGCCTCCTTCACCTCTAGTTCCATTTTTCCAGAATAAAATCTGTTTTGCTCAAAACGACTAAACGTCGTTACAATGATACCAATTTAACCCATGTTCGCCCTCGAACGATCACAAGAGGAAACAAGTGCGAAAAGGGCTACCTGAATCCGTAAACAGATTTGGGTATTTTCCCGCATATCTGCCCTCCTTCTCACCAAGTGGCTTTCTTTTCTTTCAATCAACCCGGTCGATTCTTCCATTGCAAACACTTGATGGATTCTACAATCTCTCTGACCTCAACTTGCTAACTTTCTCTATTAAAATAGCAAAAGTTCTCCTCATAAGACAAATCTCATCAACAACATGAGTCCCAACGATAATGTAGTTTTTCATCTCCCTGGTATCTTTTCAACAGGACACATGAAATACCACCGGATGCACTCCGGACACGCCCTGGGTCAAGGCTAATTCATAAGCCACCTCCCCTATTCGCTTTAGTACCTCAATGGTCAATATCCTTGGACTTAGCTTACCTTCTTTTGCCAACGATCATCACCCCTCAACCCCGTTCATGGGTGACACCTTCAACAAGACTTGTTTCACCTTCCAGACTCCAAGTCTCCTAACCTTTCCGATCTGCTACTCTTCTTGTCACTTTGCTCCGCGATAAGCTTTTCTTGAATGCCCTTTCACCTTTTCTAACGAATCCCGCAAGAATCGGTACCCCAAGGTCTATCGAATGCATCAAACCAACCAATGGGATATCTACACTCCTCCCATACAATGCTTCAAATGGAGCCATATCAATACTGATTGGTAGCTATTCTTGTAGGCGAAAACTCTGCCAAATGTAAAGAAGCTATCCCAATGGCCCCAAACTCTATCAACGCATATCACGAAGCATATCCTCCAAGCGACTTGATCGTTCGCCGTCAGGACTGACAGCGGTCTGAGGAGGAACGCGGTACTAAGGGTCCACCTAGTACCACCCAATTCTTGCAGGCAAAATGTTTTCCAAAACTTAGAAGTAAACTGCGTACCTCGATCTGATATAATGATAGTGGAACCCCATGCAAATCGAAACGATTCTGAGATGTAGATTTTTTGTCTAACTTCCGCATTGAAGTCACCTTAACCGGAATGAAATGAGCAGACTTCCCATGCTTCCGCCTTTCTACTCAAGGCATCTGCCACAACTCGCCTTCCCGATTGTACAAAATAGTGATAGTCGTAGTCCTTCAGTAGTTTCCATCCACTCCTCTTGTCTCAAATTCAAATCTCCTCTGAGTGGAAGACAATACTTTAAAGACTACGATGATCCGTAAATAGACCCACCTTAACCCCATATAATAGTGTCTTCATTGCTTTCAATGCAACCACTACCGCCGGGCCCAATTCCAATTCATGTGGTTGGATGTTCCGTTCATGCACTTTTACTTGTCCTTTGAGCCATGCAATCACGTTCTTCTCTTCATGAGCACCTGCACCCAAACCGAGCGGTGGAGGATGCATCACAATTAGACAATGCAGTTCTTACCTCTACTACACGGCAAGGTGAGGATAGGTGCGGTATCAACAAAGTTTAAGCTTCTGAAAGCTTTCCTCACAATTCATCGACCATACAAATGGGACATTCCTGCTTAGTCAATTTCGTCAATTGGGAAGCAATAAGAAGAGAATCTTCCTTTGACAAGCGGCGGTATTAAGCTAGCTACCCCCACAAAACTCCGTATTTCTGACACATTTGGGCTTACCCAATTCTTCACTGTCTCAATCTGAAGGATTACCATCACCCCATCCTTCTAAACCATCGTGCCCCAAGAGGACACTGCATCTAGCCCAAACTCGCACTTAGGAACTTGGCATAAAGCTTTGTCTCCCTCAACGTTTCCAATACCATTCTCATCTCCTCATTTCCTTCTTACTTTTAGAATATATCAGTAGATTCATCTATAAATACGATCACAAGAGATCTTAAATAGGCTTAAAAATCCGTTCTCCAAACCGCATGAAACGCACAGGGGCATTCGTAAGACCAAAAGACATCACCACAAATTCTATGTCCATACCCGGGGTACCTCGTCGCAAAGCAGTCTTTGGCACATCCGTTGCCCGTATTTTCCAATTGATGATAACCGGATCCCACGTCAATCTTAGAGAAGACACAAGCACCTTGTAATTGATCAATAAGTCATCAAGCGAGGAAGAGGATCTTGTTCTTAATAGTTACCTTGTTCAACTGCCGGTAGTCCCCTATGCACATCCGAAAACTCCCATCTTTCTTCTTCACAAAACAAACCGGCGCACCAAGGAGATGCACTTGGTCTAATGAAGCCTTTCTCAACAACTCTTGAAGTTGAAGCCTTTAAACCTCTTAACTCCGCGGGAGCCATTCTCTACGGGTGTAAAATAAATGGGGCGTGTGCCCGGTTTCAGATCGATACAGAAGATCATATCCCTATCGGGTGGCATACCAGGAAGATCTGCAGGGAATACATCAAAGAAACTCCGGACCACCGAAACCGGACTCAATCGAATGTACTTGGGTATGTCATCCTGAGATGTGCCAAGAAAGCTTAACAACCTTTAATAACCATTTTCTTAGCAACGAAGAAATGAGATGATACGCACCGGATTGGAAGTGTAAGTCACCCCTCCACACTAACGGATCTGTCCCCAGGGCTGGCCAATGTCCATTTTTAAGCATTACAATCCAAAATGCAAATTTTGGAGAAAGCCAAGTCAAGTCCATACCCAGAAATTACATCAAAGTCACCCATTTTTCAAAATAACCAATCTACATAAGTGTTTTGCTCCCCGAAAAGTTCACCAAACCGAACCATGTACCTTTTCACTACCACAGACTTCCCCACCGGTGGTGAAAACACGACATAGCATGTCACTTAATTCACAATGCAATTTTAGACCATTAAGCAAATGATGAAGTAATATGAAACGTGGAGCCAGGGTCCCAATAATACAGATGCCTGCCATCACAAACCAAAAGCATTACCTGTGATAAAAGCAACCGACGCCCTTCCGCTTCAGATCTCCAGGAAAAGCGTACAATGGGCCCTATCGTTTTGTCTGTCCATTGCCCCCACCATGTTCGTAGTAGTGGCTCCATTTTTGCCTAATGTTGTCCCATCACCTCTGTCCGTTGTGATGAACTACCATTACCTCCCCCCGACCACCACGTCCTCCAAAAACGCCCTCCTGGCCTCTACCATGAACCCACCTCTACCCTCTAAGCTAGTGGGGTTCTGTACAACTCTGGTTTGACAATACCTCTTGATGTGTCAACCTCCCCCACATCATAACACTCTCGGGTTATCATGCATAGTCTCTCCTCGAGTAGCGTTGACCGTTCTGTGGTGGACCCCCAACTACAATCTGTAGTGAAGACTGATTGGTCGATTCGAAGTTAACCTCCGGGCTTTGTCTCTAGAGTGAGGACCATTAAACCTCCTCCCCTTCGAAACCTTTTCGATGTCGATGTCGTGGTGAAGTCGTCCTGTCTTCACCCTTCCACCTCTATCACAAGTCACCACCTCTTGGAAGGAATGTTGCCATAGCCGCACCTGTAAGGATGAAATCCGCAACTCTGACCTCAACACCCCTTCACAAAACGGTGAATCCGTTCTTGTTGGATTAAACCCATTTGGGTGGCGTATCTGGGATAGTGCGCGAAATTTTACCTTCATAACTCTTTAACTGTCATGCCTCCCTTGTTCTAGACTCAAGAACTGAACTGTCCCCTTTTTCCTATCCTCTCAAAGTCCCCTTGGGATATACTTCCTCATAAACAGAGTAGAGAAAAATGAATTCGCCCAATCATAGGTGGGTGCCTCTGTTTGGTTGACTAGCTCAACATGTGGACCGCCAACCCCATTTTGGCGTTTTCCCTTGAAACTGTAGCTCACGACGCAACGCCAACGTTCTAACTAAACCCATCCTTGTGTATCGCTCATGACAATCAACAGAAATCGTATGCTCCCTGATTCTGCGCCCTTAAAGACTGGAGGTTTCAATTTCAAGAACTTACGACAAGTTCATGCTCTGCATTTGTCCATAATAGGCCGAGTAGTCATACTTAATGTGCCTATTCAATGTCCCAATGGGGTGATGTCCATGTCTGGGATCGATAGTACGGCCCAATTGTCCGTACCTCTGAAACCTGAGGTGTTGGTGCAGAACCTCTGGGGTGGCCTACCCTGATCGATAACCCACTAAAAAGCGAGTACTTGGTTTGAATCAAATCCTGGGTAGGTTTGGTTGGCATTTCCGGGGGCCTGGGCGAGGTGGTTCCTGCCACTTGTTCATTCTCCCCCTTCCTCCCGCCCGGCGGTGGGCTCTTACTCCCTCCCCGGCGGGTGAGGAGTCACCCGGGTGCCCTAGTAGTGGCAAGGGCTAGTGGTTTTTTTTTTCGCGTGTCCTCTTCCTCTAAGTACTCCTCCCACACCTCTCCCCACGGCTCTTGCCGTTGCTCTTCCGCGTGATCTACAGCCCCAGTTGGCTGGCTCGTCCGTTTCTGTCTTTCCGTTGTGCTGCTGGTGCTGTCGTTGCTCAGTTTCTAACCATCTGCGAATAGAGTGAAGATGGTCAATACCAATTCGGACGCCCAGATACCAATTGGACTCAAGTATAGCACGAAAGCAGAATGAAAGAGTGAAATTTTTCCTAAAGTCTTATAGCCTCTCAAGGAAAAGTAAAGGCGTCCCCCTAGAACCGTGGGTGGCTCTTAAGACTCTACTAGACCTCGTTCTTGTGGATGAGACCAACGGAACCTAATGCTCTGATACTCGATTTGTCACTCGACCCAAACGAGCCGCACTGTGTCGGACGCGGGGGTGCTCCTGGTTGTAGCCCCCTATGTGAGCGAACCAACCCATCTAAACCGTAATCTTGCAAGATATATCACAGGAAAATAATGCGGGAAGACTTAACTCATTACTAAAGACATTCATACTATGATATTATCCCCGCAAAATCTAAGTCATCATCACCAAGAACATCTATCTCAAATCTTAACAGGAATGTCCTAAGAACAAAATACTAAAAAGCTAAGCTAGTCATGCCGGAGTTCAAGGCATCAGACTTGAAGAAGGAGACCCAGTCCAAGCGACGCATTAAGCTCACCCTGAATTTTTCCGATGAAGTGAAGACTGGCTTAAGATCTGCTGTTGTGAGTTTAAGTTGACTGAACGTTTGTCTGCATTACAGGGGACAACAATAACAAAGGTAAAACATGAAAGTAGGGGGGTCAGTACACCCCACACGTACTGATTAGATATCACATCGGCCAACTAACAATAGGACAGTATATATCATAATAATGTAAATCAACTACAAATATCACCATTAGCATAACAACATGATTCATCAATGAACTACGAACCGAGGTCACAAATATGACTCAAGCCTCAATAACCCACTTATTTGTGGAATTAAGTTTCATTAGATTGATAATACTTCATTATCTTTCAGATTCAATTATCTTTCTTTTCTTCTCTTGTGTCCGGTTACGTGCACAGTGGGGGGGGACACTCCGATCCTCTTTTCGATCCTGGTCCGGGTGGAACGTGGCACTCCGAGCCTCTCTAATCCTGGTACCGGAACGTGGGGCACCTATTCCATTTCTCTATCCTGGTGTCCTGGAACGTGAACACTCCGATCTTCATCTTTCCCTATCCTGGGAACCGTAACGGTGCACCCGGATCCCTATTCTAAGGGTCCTGGTGTCGGAACGTGACACTCGTATGCGCTCATATTCATGGGGGTTGTGGTAATCCTTGTAAGCGCTGAAAGGCGGGTGCCCCGATGTCCATATGTCGTGGTGCTGGGGTACTGTGTGTGCCGGAGGACTAGACACTCCGATCCTCCTATTCATCTAATCCTGGTACCGCGAACGTGGGCAGGTTTGCGGGGGCTGAGCCGTGTGGGGTGGGGCGGGCTGTTGGGTCGGTCTGGCGCTCTTATGTATTGAGTGGGTCTCGCGCAGTCGCTGGTGGGCGGTGGGCCGACGAGCGCGGCAGATCGTCGGAGTCTCTTTGTGGGGGCCTTCAGGAGAGTAGGAGTGGTATAACACCGCGGGCAGACGAAGCAGCAAGCAGGCGCAGGAGAAGAGAGCAGGAAGGGGGGGTGCGGGCAAAGGGGGAGGCAAGACGGCAAGCCCCCAAGGCGGGGGGGCAGCAGCAGGGAGAGCCGAAAAGCAAGGCAAGCAGACAACGTAACCAGAGACAGGGGGGACAAGACAAGCACACACAGATAGGCCGAGGAAAGGGCACGACGAAGGCGGAACAGAAACCAGAACCGACGCCACCGAAGAAGCGGGATCAAGCAGCAAATGCCGCAATTCGTGTGGGCCTCGTCGGGCTCCTCTCCTCGCCACTCGTCCTCCGCCCTGTTTCGTGCTGTTTTTCGATTCCAACCCCTGTTCGGTACCCTATTAATAGAGAATAAGAAATAAAAGATGGCAAATATAAACCCACGAAGAACTTAAAGGTTACCCTCTTTTTAAACCTCCAATTATGAGACTATTAACATTCCCCTCTAACTTTTATAATTAAAGCATGGAATAGTCAAAAACGTCCTTAAAACTTGTAAGAAAATCCGACCCGGATCGGGGATTGTTGCGTATCCGCGTGACGGCCGTCGCGCCCTGCGACGTCCCCGTCCTGCTGTCCGTCGTCGCCACAACAGTCAATCTTCAGTGGATTGGCCTTTGAACGGTCCGTCGCGCCTGGTCGACCGTTCCGTCCTGCACCCGTCACGACTGGGTCAGAGAGTCGGATTTTCAAGTACCAATTTCAGATTTTCGAAGTGTTTTGTGTTAAGACACATCCACGACGATCCGTCGTGCTGGGTGACGGTCCGTCCGTGGCCTCCTTCACCTCTGCCAGTTTTTGCCAGATAAAAGCTGTTGCTCAAAACTAAACGAGCTAAACAAGGTCGTTACATATCTGATATGAAGGACAGTGAACTCCATTCAACGAACATCTCTTGATATAGGGTTTGGGCTACTTCTCTGAGGTTTAGTCCCTTGACCGAATGAAGTGAGCAGACTTGTTAATCTGTCCACACTTACCCAAATAAAGCAAACTTTCCCCAATGTCCTTTGGAGAGAAGACAACCACGAAGTCCATTCAATTCCTCTCTCTCTCCCACTTCCATTCAGGAATGGGCATTCTCGAAGTGTTCCTCCAGGCCCTCTGGTGTTTCATACTTTTACTTGTTTGACAATTTGGACATTTGGCGAACAAATCAATATGTCGCGCCTTCATTCTAACTCCACCAAAAGGTGTTCTTTAAGTCACGGTAACATCTGGTTTGCCACCATGATGTTAGAATATCGCGAACTATGAGCCTCTGTAAGAATAGTGTGGATCAAATGCACGATCCGACACGGGGCAAATCATCCCTTCCCTTAATTTCTCAAAACACCTTCCTCATCCATTATTGCTTCTTAGCCCTCTCCTCGCAGCTCACCCCATGATCCCTATTAGCTTAGTTGCCCTCATCATCAAACTGTTTTTCCTTTGATCTTGTCAAGAAACTAAGATCTCGCCTCCACACTCTGGCAAAAATCCTCCTTCTCCATTTACCTTCTAATCTCATAAAGTCATTATCAGTGTTCTGAACCTCTCTACAATGGGGCGTCTAGAAACTTGTAAGTGGGCTTACACTACCCATCTCCCCGCTTTTCTCTACTTAAGGCGTTCTCCACAACACTAGCCTTGCTTTCCTGGGTGATACAGAATGGTAACATCATAATCCTTCAGTAGGTTTCCATCCACCTCCTCTGTCTCAAATTCAATCTTTTTTAGTAAAGCCCATATTGTAGGCACGATGATCCGTATATACTTCACACTTACCCCATATTGATAGTGTCCTTCCATTGCTTTAAATGGCAAACACGACTTCATTCGATATTCTAACTCGATGGGTTCGTTAGTACATTCAGTGCACCTTTAATTTCCTCGAAGCATAAGCAATCACATTCTTTCTTTCGTCGGCTTGCATTAGGTCACTGCACCCAAACCAGAATGGATGCATCACAATAACAATGATGTGTTTACCCCTCTACTGTCAAGGTAGGATAAGGTGCAGTAGTGGGCTAGTTCAGAGGTGTGCTTGGAGTTTAATTAAAGGTTTCCTCACATTCATTCCGACCATACAAATGAACCTTCTTTCTCGTTGGTCAATTTCGTCAGTTGGACGTCACTAGAAGAGAAATCCCTTGACAAATCGCGTAGTTATCTGGCTAACCGAACAAAGCTCCTTATTTCTGCACATTAGTAGGTCTTACCCAATTTTTCTCACTGTTCAGTCTTATAAGGAGCCACCATCACTCCATCCTTAGAAACCATGTGCCCCCAGAAGACACTAATCTATCCAAACTCATAGTTGGAGAATTGTGTCAATAAAGCATTTTCTCCCTTAACACTGTTGCAAACACAATTCTAAATGCTCCTCATGTTCCTTTTCTTACTCTTGGAGTAATCAGTAATATCATCAGAGCTAAACATGGATCACAAGAGATCAGAGTATGGCATAAAAAATCCCGTTCTCAAGCTCATGAGAGCAAGCAGGGGCATTCGTAAGATCAAAAGAACATTACTCTACAAATTCGTAATGCCCATCACGCTTCAAAACAGTCTTGGCACATCCGTTGCCGTATTTTCATGATGATAACCGATCTCAGTCGCTTTTTGACGAAGCCACAAGCCCGTTGGAGTTAACTGAGCGGAGGGGGGGACAATCATCAATGCGGGAAGAGGAACTTGTTTTCTAACAGTTTGACTACTTTGTATCAAATTGCCTTTATTCTATGCCCAAGTCCGAAAACTCCCATCCTTCTTCTTCACAATAACACCAGAGCACCATAAGGAGATGCACTTGGTCCCTAATGAAACCTTTACTAACACTCTTGAAGTTGGGCCTTTAAACTCCCTTAACGCTGCTGGAGCCATTCCTAATAAGGAAAGGGTAAAAATGGGGGCGAGTACCCGACTCCAAATATACTGGAAAAGTCATATCTCCTATCCCGGTGGAATCATGGAAGGTGTGCAGGAAACACGTCTGAAACTCATCACGGACTACCGGACCCGACTCAATTGAGGTACATGGGTAGCATCATCCCGGAGGTGTGGCCATAAAACGAAGACCCTTTACTAACCATTCTCTTAGCACGAAGAAGGAGATTTATACGAACGGAGTGGAAGTAGGTAGGTCACCGCTCGGCACCCCACTAACGGATCTTCCCAGCTGGGCCAACTTTACGAGTTTTATCGATTACAATCTAAGATTTGCAAAATTTTGGGAGAAAGCCAAGTCATGACCTAGCCTTACTCGAAAAAAATCAACCATCTCTAAAGATTCCAAATCTACATGAGTATTGCCCCCTTGAAAGTTACAAGAATAAGATCTAGACACCTGTGTCACTATCACAGACTCACCCACCGGAGTAGAAACACGAACAGGCATGTCAAGCATTCACAATGTAAATTAAGACCGGTACAAATGAGGAAGATATTATTAAAATGTGGAGCAGGAGCTAATAATACAGAAGTCATCACTCACAAACCAAAGATATCCCTGTGATAACAAAACATCTGATGTCTCCGCTCCGCTTCCGACCGCCCAGAGAAAGCGTAACGTGGCCCTCTCACTTGTCTGCCCATTTCCCCCTGCCAATGTGTTTGGTTTGTAGTGAGCTCAAAATTTTTTTCCCGTCACCGCCCACCACCCACCCCCCCCCCGGCCCGTGTGGTGGACCACCCATTAACGGGTCGTTCCACCACCCCTCGCATAATGACGGCCTCTTCCATGACCACCTCTACCCTGACTATTGTTGTGAGGTTGGGTACTCTTTGGTGTTGACAATACCTCTTGAATATGATCCCAGTCTCCCTCCCACATCCATAAACTCTCTGTAATTCAAGCATGGTCTCCTGTGAGAATAAAGAAGGTCTGGGTATAACCCCAACTTAGAGAAGTGTGACCGTCTGGCGGTGGACCCCAACTACAGTCTGCAGTGAAGAACTGAATAGGTCGGGCTGGATAACCTCCTAACCTGCCCTCCTGGAGTAAGAACCATTAAAACTCCACCTCCCTTACGAAACCTTTTAAGATGTCGAATGGGGGCGGCGAATGGTGAAGGTCTCTGGCTTCACCTCCCCTCCACCGGGTCTATCACGAAGTCTAACCCCTCTTGAAAGAGTGTCGCTGTAGTGCCGCTACGGCGTTGTTAAGGATAAATCCGAAATTCTGACCTCACTCCTTGTCAAAATGGCTCCGCTCTTGTGGACGGACTGAGAGCAGAAGCTGGGTGGATATCTGTATAATGGTGGGAGGGAGCAAGCACGAAACTTAGCCTCATACGCAATCATCAATCACCGACATCTTTCCTTGATCTAGGCTTCAAGAACTACATCTCTCCTCCTATCCCCCACGGTCCGGGGGAATCATTGCTCCAAATAAGCAGAGAATACGCCCACGTCATAGGTGTGCTTGTTTGGTTTGACACTCACATATGTGCCCGCCACCGGACATTTTTGGCATTTCCCGTTAACTGATAGGTTACAACTCACGCCAATCGTCCACTATGCCTTTTTGGTATTACTCATGACAATCAAGCATCAACCATAAAATCATAGGCATCCTCAGATGTCAACCCTTGACAATACGAAGAGGTTTAATTTCAGAACTACTGAAAAGTTCATGCTGCTCACGGTTGTTCATTAAGGGCCCTATAGTCCAAATGAGAAACGTGCCTCTTTGTAATGAAGGCATCCATCCGGAAGCCTAACCAGCGGTCCTTGTCGTCCTTCCCGGAACCTGAATGCTGATGCTGGTGCAGAAAAACACTGGATGTGTCCTGGCCTTGACAGATAACCTGCTAATAAGCAAGAACCTGATTAACTCATCTCTTGTTAGTTGGGTGGTAGTTTCCTCATTCGAGGCAACTTGCCACCTTCCCCTTCCTCACCCTCTCTTACTAACTTCCCTCAGTCGGGTGGAGGTAGTTCACCGCTCACCGCGCCCTAGTACGATATGGGACAGGTGCTTGTTCCTCTTCCTCTAGAGGACGTCCTCCCCCGACCTCGTACCGCCTGCACTGGGCCCCTTGCCACTTCTCCTCTTTCTAGCTACAGACACCCCGTGGCTGCTCACAAACGCATCTTTCTGCCGGGCTGGTGTTGCGGGCGCAGTTGTTGCTCTAGTTTCTACCATCCTGCGAACTATAGAGTGAAGATGGTCAGATACCATCAAGTTTGTATCAGCCGTAATACCAATTGGGACTCAATAATATCACGAAAGAGAAAGAACGAATGGATTTTCCCTAAAAAAGTCCTTAAGCCTCTCAAAGCAAAAAGTAAAGGCGTCCCCTACCTTCCCCTAGACCTACTAGACTCGTTCTTGTTTGATGAACCAACGAACCTATATGCTCTAATACCAAGTTTTGTCAGACCCAAAACAGTTCGATTGGCACCGGGGGCACACTTATCCCTATATGAGCGAACCAATCATAAATAACATAATATACGATGCGGAAGACTTAAAACTCATTGACGAAATAAATTAAATAACGTCTAAAATTAATACTTATCAGCCCAAATAGGTCTTGTAAGTCATCACACAATGAACATCTAATCCTCAATACTTACTTAGAATATCTAGGCAAACTAAAATAATCAACAGCTAGTCATGCGGACTGGATCAAGGCATCAGACATAAAGAAGGAGATCCAGTACAAAGCTATACGTTATCTCACCCTGAGATCCGACGTGATGAACTGGCTAGGTTGCGATTTGAGTTAAAGACGATGGTACGTTTTCTGCACTCCACACATAACAAAGAAAAACAATTAAAGGTACGGGTCTTACAAAACACGAGTACTCTGAGTATGTATCACATCGGCCAACTCAAAATAGAAAACAATATATTTCAGATAATATCATAAAATCAACTATATTCGTTAAGGGCAGGGGATAGCAACAAGTATAAATTCATTTATAAAACAAACCAACCCCATCATGGGGACTCAAGCCTCCACATCGCATACTCTTTTATTAACCGATGTTCTTGTATGGTGTAGTATATTCCATACTTCAAGATTCATTATCTTTCCCTCGTCGTGTCGGTACTGAACACTCCGCGTCCACGACTACCTATCCTGGTGTCGGAACTTGACAACCCTATCCATATACTATCCTGGTGTCGGAACGTGACACTCGATCCTATACTAGCCTGGTGCGCTGAACATACACCGATCCATAATTATCCTGGTGTCCCGGAACGTGACACTCCGATCCATATACTATGCCTTGGTTTCCGGAAAATAAACACTGGCCCGTGCCGTATCCATATACTTCCTGTGCCGGAACGTTGACTCGGGCCCTGGTTCCATATATATCCTGGGCCGGAATTTTACACCTCTCCATATACTATCCTATGCCGGGAACGTAACAGCCCGATCCTCTATTACTATCCTGGTGTCGAAAACTGACCAACCCGATCCTCTAAGCTCATTACTTTATTTCATCAGCCTTCTTTTATTCCAAGGAATCATCCTTATACAGTAAATTTAGGATTTAAGATTCACAAAGCCTAATCAATGCTAGTTTCCTCACAATATATATAAACACATCATGCATACCCAACAATTAAGAATATAAAGGGTTTCCAACACTACCCGAATCATATCATTTCGCTATTAAAGAGTTTTTTACTATGGAAATAGCATAAAAACCATAACCTACCTCCACACGAAGAATTCGTGATCAAGCCATCCACTCTCCACTGCTTTGTTTTTCTTCTTTCTTTCTCGATCGATCGTTTCTCCCTCTCTTGTGGTTCTTTCTCTATTTTTCTTATTCAAACCCCTTTTTCTTTACACCCAATAGCATATAATTAAGGTTTATAAAAGATGATAAAATACCCCACTACTTGTTTTCAAGGTTCCTCCCTTGTATAAACCGGAACCCCCCAATCCAATTAAATTAATTAACATTAAACTCACTAACTTATAATTATAAGCAGGATGTCCAAACGCCCCTTAAAATATTTAACAAAATCCTACCCAGTCAGGGTCACAGCAGCGTGAGGCCCATCGTGCCTGCGATGTCAGTCCTGCTGCTTTCCAATTCACATAGTTCAAGACTGCAATTCATTAATAGTCGTGACCTGCCCGTCATGCCTGAGACGTAACCCCTTCCACTTCCACCCCCCATCGTGGAACTTCAAAGAGTGTCGATCTCACTCAGTACCCCCCAATTTCTAATTCTAATGTTTGGGAACGAGACCCCTCGAACCCGTCCCGTCGTGCCTATGACGGTCCATCGTTGGATCCGTCGACTCAGCCAGTTTTTCCAGAAATAAAATCTGCTGCTCAAAATGACTAAACAGGTCGTTACAGAAAGGTTTCTAAAATCTAGAAAAGAGTGTTTAGGACTATGTTGTATATGTGAATATGTGAGATTGAAGTATGACATGAATTCTTGTTTTGTCTAGATAGTTATGCGTGACTTGAAAATTCAAATTGGAATAGACTACCTGAATATAGTATACTTTCCGCATTCGTAGGAGTGATTTTATGTTTCTATTTAACGAATTAACTATATTTGATCATGATAGACTATGGTGTTCTCAATCAATAAGTTGTTTAAACAGAAGATTTCTGAATTGTTGTTCTACGCGTCGGGTGAGTACTTGAACACTATGTAGATAAGGGGTATGGAGATGATCTGTGTGTCTTGATGGGTAGACTGTCTCTCTACTTGATACATGTTAAGTATATGAATATGAGCATATTGACTTAGTAGTCTTAAGGACCTTAGTCTATGTGCATGAGCCATCGATACTCAATTTAAGCCTCAAACCATACCACAAAAATCCACTACGAACACCAGGACACAGTAGTTCAGCTTCGACTAGTTTACGGACGTATTGTACGTTCTTGGACGTTTGATCTCTAAATCATTCCAAACTTTACAGACTTCCTATAAACAATATTACTAACCATTTAATACTTAAAATCTGATGACACACATGTTAGGCTCTATCTTCATGTTAGTTCATTTTAGGGACATTATAATCTTTTAAATAGTACTCTAATGAATGAATAGCGGACTTTGGGTTGGACACGCTATGTTAGTAGAGGTGTATTTTCTAGTAACCACTTCAATATTTTTGAGTTCCAAAGAATGAGTGATAGGTTTTGATGAGTACTCTTTCCATGAGAAGAGGTAGAGTACTTGGTATCATTCCCTTAACCTATTGCTAATGAATGTAATTAAGGTATAATACTCTGTGGGTATTAATGTTTAGTACCGAGAGGATATGAATGGGTGGATACTCTTTGTGAGTAGAGGTGTAGTATCCAAAAGCGACCCTTTAATATGGATAATCGCCATGAGTTGAGGTATAGCACTTAAAGTAATCTCCATATCACATAATTATGTGCCCAGATTGGATTAGCTGGTGGTTTCCATCTAATGGATAAAATAATGACATTACCCTAGGCAAGTGAAAATCCCTCATCCGGTAGGGGTTAATACCGCGATTCCATGTAAAACTCTCTTGGTAAATGTCGGTTAGAGTTTACCACAAAAAAGAATGTGATGAACTAGGTAATCCTAAGGGTATAATTGGAAGCCATCGAGACATTGCACAAGTAGGAATATGGAGGGAGTCTTAGTGTTATTTTTAATGTTAATGAATTATTGGATTTTGATATGATGTTAATGAAGCATGTTGGAATTATGTCTAATGTTGATAAGGTTATATGACTTGTTGGATGTGACGTGCCTAGGTCTAGGGTGGTTCCTAATAGCATCGTAAGTGCGCGTAGTTTGAAATGGGCTGGGTCTTTCGGCACTTGCACTAAGGGGGGGGGTAAAGTTAGAGTTATCCTAGGGATGGTCTTTATGTGAATTCCTTAAATACATAAATGTTTCTTCTAGTATCTCTAGTAATAAATGTTTCTTCTAGTATCTCTTGTAATGAATGTTGACTTATTGGGTAGTGATGGAAAGGAAATATCCTTATCTTTTGTACACTTAAAAGAATAAAGGTGTGTAATGAAGAATTATATAGGTTGTTTCTTTATTCTTACCTAAATGGGTCTTACTATAACTTTTTATAAGAGGGTCTAAATTGTTAATGGGTTACTTAATAAATATTGCCGTGTGTTAAGAATTATGGGAATATTACCTTGTATGTTAATGATTGACTTGTATTTCTTTTACATTTTGTTCATGAAGTCTTATCAACATACAATGAAATACATATTTCAACTAAAACATCATTTTTAAAGCATGCTTTTGCATGATTAACATACGTAGTGCATAATTTTCCTAACTCCATATTCTTCTCTATTTCTACAAGTGTAGTTGGTGGAATGTCAGCATCTTAGAGTTGAAGCTTGGAAATAAGAATGTTCTCTCAAGACTATTGGTATGTCATCATATGTTAAAGGAATTGGATGTTATTTCAAGTTTTATGTCATTAAAGACATCGTAGCAAGACTAGTATCATTATTTTAATGTAAGGGTTGCGACCCTATGAGAACGAGATCTGTCTAAAATTGCTTATGATTTGACTTAGTTGTTCTTACATTTTATAATATTCACTATTGACTTTATTGTGAAATTATTTAATTTCGCACTACTTTTCATACTTATGGAATGAAAGAATTTTAAGATTCTTGTATAAGGCCTCTTTCAGGTCGAATATGCCAGTTACGACTAGGGGATGCTCTCGGGTGATGAGTGTGACCCCTATTGATTTACGTGCCCGATTAGTGCTAATCATATATTCCCTTTAGTAATCATATTTAGTCATCAAGCAAGTTCACATTTGTCATTACTAGAATCTTATGTAAACATCTTATCATAATAGCTCATAGATGTTCATAAATTAGAACAATCCTTTCATTTCGTAAACAATAGCAAGTAAATAAACCTTTTACTCTAACATTTCATCACAATCATGAGAACAACCTTTCAATCATATAACAATAAAGCTATAACATTCATACACACTTTAGAGATTATTCAAGTGTATAGGGTTAAGAATTACGGGACCTTTTCATCAGTCCCATCACAACACATTAGATATAACATCGTTACTATATAAGAAATTCATCTTTCATAATTGAGTTAAATGAAGAATCAACATTTAATCCTTCTTGCAATTCATGAGACTTCATACTTCAATCATCTAACAATGCATAATTAATACATAAATATAAGGTAATTCATGAAGTACTAACACAATTAACATCAATATAAATAATATTTATATTCATCAACTTCAGCCAATAAAATATATTAAATCCAAAATTTGTAAAATTGGGAAAGAACATCCGTCCAAGGTAATATAAAGTGAAAAACAACAATTACCCAACATTATACACCTAAACAACCATAACTTATCATAATGAACAATAATTGCTCCATAATTTTTGTTTTAGAAGAAGACCAATGTGTAGAGAAAAACCCTAGGATTTTGGAAATTTATAAGACATCTTTGAAAGGACCTTTTCGGGAAAAGAATCCCAAGAGTGAAAGTAAATATACCTTAATGAAGACCTAGCCATGAAATTTAGTTTAACTCTTTGATAATTGATCCTCCTCTTGGTAGTCCAAGGTCCTTCAGTGGAGTTTTGGGTAGAGATAGACTTAAGAGAGAGGTGAGGAAAACTGGGTTTAAGTTGGGTATTTATTTTTGTGTAGGAAAAGGTTTAAAATGATTTAAAATAAATATATACTAATCCCCTTCAATACACAAAACTCCTCTCACTTGGATTGTACTTTTAAGTAACTCAAACTTGACATTTATTTTTTGAATTATCGTTGCGGAGGTGTCTTTTGGAATTTTTCAAAAATATAATTTGGGAAAAAAGGGTAAGAGATTGTTACGGCTACGCAGATACACTTTTTTGTCACAGGTGGGGAAAGTCTGCGATGCGGAGCTACTCTCCTAACCTGCTGCCCAAATTTATCTTATTTGTTTATCGGTTCTAAAACCTCTAGACTTCCTTGACTGTTTCCCCAATAATTTAGCATCGTAATTACTGTTTTTAGGTCATAATTCACTAGATTAGTCTGTTAGTTTAAGTGATAGGATTTTCGGGGTTTTCAATAGCCTACTCGTGCCATGGGTAGATAGCATCCCATACTATTCCGTATACGTTGTAGAACCTATCAAATAACTAGATTACACGCCTCATGTGATCAGAATATGCATTAAACGACATAAACCATAATATCTTGGTGTGGAATCTGGTGTCATAAAATCCTACACCGTTGAAGGTATTCAAATTGCCAAAGGTAGAACAAGGGAAAATCCCATGTAGGCACATGGTTTAGCTGATACTGGAAGTTGTATTTTTACTCTAGTCTCATACTGAAAGAAGAGATACTAACTTAAGCGTATGCACTAGGTGTTTTGCCTTAGTTCTCATAGAATAAGATCATTCACAAAACTGTATTAGAGAAGGTACCATCCCTAAGCCTACAAACTCAAAATTCCATTTCCATGAAGGGATTTACAAGGGTCTACCGATCAAGGTTCATTAAGATAGCATAATCATGAAACTGGTACAATGCAAGGTCTATCTTATTCACTCATCCTAAAAATTGTTTTCGTATTCAAAAATTTTCACATTCACTTAGGATTCTAGACTCATCAAGAAAGGTCCCATTCTTATGTCTACCGGTTCAAGACATACTCTAGAATACCTCATTTATCATACATGGAAGGGCACAAATTTTTGGTCTTACGATCCTAGACTTTTATCTATTCATGCAAGAGAAGGTTAGCTAATAATACCAAGTCAAGAGATCCCATTCAACAATCTTTCATGTATTAAGTAGGTAGAACTAAGTCTACGTAATCAAGAAAAAATATTGATATACCTGGCGCTTCAAACGGATAATTAATACGGTTAACTCAGTTAGGTGTCCAAAAGCCCTTTTCTGCTAATTTTTATACAAGTTCTCTTGTTTTGCAGAAATCTGTCCCGAGCCCAATTGCGGAAGTTTTGAGAAGAGGAAAGAAGCTGCTGAAGGAAGATGGGGGAAGTCTGACAAGGGTGGATTACGAGGTTGTGGACGGCGTCATGGCCATGACGGTTCCGTCAGCAGGTACGTCATGAGATCCGGAAGTGATCCCAGTACCCAAATTCCAAGAGTGGAAGTCTTGAAACGAGACCCGACGGACCGTTGTGCCTATGAAGGTAGTCACACTTGCCGTTGAGGGGAATGAAAGAGAGCAGCAGCGGAAAATGCAACAAGTATTGGACGACGGGAGTCTACGACGGTCCGTAATGACACGACGGTGGTGTCGTCGACCCAAGCGCGTTTGGCAGGATTCAGTAAGTAGAATCTGTTTAATTAGGTTTTTGTATTTTATAAATAGTTCGAAAAACCTGTTTTTGAGGTAGACCCTGATAATTAGACTCTACAATATTGAACTCAATTATTATTAGAAATTATGATTAGGGTTGGATCTTTTGGCATTATTCTTACAAGTATTTTGGTGATTAATCAAAGCAAATCTTTGGGGATTACTCTTCTCATGAAGTAAGTACATGAATTTTATTTGATCTATTTGAATATTGTATTTATGGCGATGGTAACTAAAACTCCATAAAAGGGTTGTGGGAACCGTATGCAAATAATGAGATAAACCATAGCTAAAATAAACAATTCTAGAATAGTGTCTTGCAGTATTATAATTCTGTCGATTCGTAGAAGTCTTTTAACGGCATGGATCACTGTTAGAATCGCCTTAATGATACTGCCGGAACCAAGGAGGTAGTAATAGGAAAGAATTATTAAATAGATTTAGTGTATACATATCTAATAGGCTATAGTATTGATTGGTACAAGGTAGTATACTCGTCAAATATCGAATTACGAGCGTAATATGGGGTAACGATAAGGGTTAGGAAAGCAACACCACGTAGCGCGGACCAAGGTGCGGAGTGAGATTTCTAGATGCCGGGACCAAGGATTATGAAATACATAACTATCCACTTTGCATGCAAGGGGATTTTGTTTTTTTTACTAGGAAAAGAAATGTTATAGTTAGAATTATTCAAGTTTATGAACCTGTGGGGAACACGTAAACCCTAGTTACTTTGATTAATTGATTATAAAAACCAAACCTAAAAGCTTGTTAAGTGCTCTTGCATTCGTAGTTTATTTTTAGTTCTTTTACTTATTGGAGATACAAAACACATTTTTACAGTTTTTTTGGTTTTTACTTTCCTTAAGGAAGTTACAAACCGAAACCAAAATAGTAATACAAGTGAAGTAAAGTCTTAGACTATTTCGTCGTCGGGAACGATCCCAACTCAATATAGTTGGGTTATTTACTTGAGGCGACCCCGCTTTACTTCTCATTGAGAAGTAGTTTGAGCGTATCAAATTTTGGCGCCCTTGCACGGGGATCGAACCGGGGCACCCGCGTGACAGGCGGGAATACTTACCACTATACTACAACGGACCCGACGGTACCGTGATGTCGGCCACTCATCAGAGACGAGGCCAATGAGTTGGCCCCACGTGGTGCCCCCGTCACAGAGATGCCACCAACTAGCAGACGATCTTTGCGGATTACAGTCGGCACAGGCCCGACCGCACACAGACATCCACAGGACACTACCCCGGTCTCGAAGTCTGATCCCGCGGTAGTAGTGGTGGTAGTAGCACAGCCCCTCTTACCGACACGCGCCCACTTTCTAGAGTACAAAAACTAAGCGGCAACAAATTGGCCACTCTTCTGCATCATATCAGACGTGGATTGACAGAAGTCTATGCTTAGTCTTAAGCGCGTTGGAGAGGCAGATGCACGGAAGATTGCGAGGTGAACCAGCGCATAGATGCCTTTGAGTTGAGGGTGTTAGCCCGACCAGCCCCTCCGGTAGATGTGTCAACTCTTAGGCTTGCAGTCAGACAGTCTCTCGGGCAGACAGCAGACAATATAGAGACGAGAGTTCCGGAAGTCTGTCGAGCCTGCTGAGGATATGTATTGGGGCTTTGTTTTCCCTCCAGACATTCCCCATTTCCCCGAGAGAGCGGCTAAGAGGCGAAGAGTGCGAACAGGGGAGATGAGGCGAGAGCAAGGAAGAAAGGAGCGCCGATGAGATGGAGGCTGCGAGGAGAGCCGCACTTATGAGGCGGAGGAACACCGGATCAGAGCCTCGCAGATAGAGGCTGGGGCGTCTAGCTCCAGTTACTGTTAGAGACAGCAGGAGGCCCTAGAGGGTGCGGGGCTGTGGAGGGGCATAAACTGAGGAGTCCAGATTGCGAGGGACACCACTGAGGGTGTCCAGGTTGCAGAGGAGTGGGTCTGGGGAAACCGGACCACAAGCTTGTTGATCGACGGCGCGTATGCGCCACAGGTTGGCTTTCCCCTACCCCTCTAATCGTTATTTTTTTTTGCATGGGGACCAATGCAGGCTTTTTGTTGGGGTGGGGGAAATGGAAAGTGAGGTTAGGGTGAATTAGGAAGTCTGAGTAGACCCAACTCACTATAATCCTCTTTTGGGGTTTTTTGCCTGAGTGCTTTTTCCCCAAAAGATGATATTTTTTTGTTGAACCGGCAGTCTTAGATCTTTGTATATAATGTTAATTCTAGAGCATGATGGCTAAAATGATATCCTTCCTTAGAAACTTAAAATAATGCTAATGACTGGCATAGTAACTGACAATGGCTGGCTTAAGCATGAAATAGAGTTACACCATTGCATACCTAAGTCTTTAATTCAAATAGGTGTCTAATGATCTGGTATAGTGATGAATGTAAGTGAGAGTGAGGAAATTTGAATAGTCCCACTATTGATACTGAGCTAGAACTGCCTGGTTAGTCCTGCCTAAAAGACGCTGTGGTAACAACAATTAGGAAAGGATAATAGGCCCTTATTCAAGAAAAGCCCATTTCTAACCAAAATAAAAGAAACCCAAATGAAGGGTTATCCGTCTTTTGATCCAAATAATTGAGCTAATTAGCCTTTTTTTTCACCCCAACTGCTCTTTTTCTGGGAAACAAAACGGTGGGCCCATGGTCACTCCTAGGACATTGTGCACCTCAGGCTTATGCCCAAAAGCATAAGTGAGGGTGGCAATGCAGTAAACAACCTTCGTTTGGCCCTGACCAACTTTGGTTACTGTGTGTTACCTTGACTCATGGCAAACCCCTGAGTTGGGGTGCTATTCGAGGATGCTCTGGAAAGTGAGGTTGAACGAACAGAAGATGAGAGAGAAAAGAACAAAAGTAAGTGACTCAAAAGTAGTTGACAGAAAAAAAAAAGAAAAAGAAGAGAGTCATACACAATATGAAGAAGAAAGCAAGAGAAATTGAGCCAAGGGAAAGGGCAATATGAGAGATGGGCGAGATAAGATGATTAAAAAGGGAAGGTTTTAGCTGGACAGGTCAAGGAGGGAAAAATTTCCTATGGTTACACTAAACATGATTCCCCTACCTGACCCTGAGCAATGTTACAAGCTAAAAAAAAGTTCCTATGGATCATAAGGATGTATAGCGGAACTTAAGGCAGTGAAAAATAAGGGCAAGCATATGGAAAGAGGTATAAATGAGTGTGACTTTGTCTGAGGAGGAGTGTTGAAATGTAATCCTTATACTCAAACTGAATCATTGGTGAAAATGAGGGGATTTTGTTCTAAATTAAGGGAGGTAAAGAGTTGCAAATACCAGACTTGTTAGCAACCTCGGTGGTGGACATGAAGAGGTTAGGTGTTAGTGCATGGTTTGAGTCTGTGTCATGTTCGAATCCCACAACATTCAAGCCTATAGTGATAGCGTGATAGATTTGATGAGATAATCGGGGGATTGGATTGATAAGCCAAATGATTGCAAGGATAAAACATGAATATATGGTACAAAGATTGTGTAGTTGAGTAAGTGCGTCGCTTGAGGACAAAACAACGAAATTTTAAGTTGAGGGTGTGATAGTATACCGTGGGCTTCACGCGTATTAATTAATACTTTAACTCAAGGTTAGTTTTTTTTTTTGTGTCCAAAAGCCCTTTTTATGCAAATTTATACAAGGTTCTCTTTGTTTGCAGAAATTGTCCAGAGCAAATGCGGAGCTTTTGAGAGAGAAGTGCTGAGGAAGATGGGGAAGGGAAGCTGGACAAATGTGGGATTACGGGAGGCTTGTGACGGTCGTTCATGGCCATGATGGTTCCGTCATGCAATGACGTCCGGGAAAGGATCAGAGAAGAGAAGATGCTCCCAGTACCAAATTCCAAGCGGTCGAAGTCTTTTGAAACGAGACCCTCGACGGACCGTTGTGGACTATGAGGTCCGTCACACTTTGCCGTTGAGGGGAAATGAAGGAGAGCAGCAGAGGAAAATGGCACAAGTAGGGACGGACGGAGTCCACGACGGTCGTTCTGACCACGACGTCCGTCGGTAGGTCGTCGACCCAGCGCGTTTTGGCAGATTTCCAGTAATTAGAATTCTTGGTTAATCTAGTTTTTGTATTTTTTATAATAGTTCGAAACAACCTCATTTTGAGGTTAGACACCTGATAATTAGACTCCTACATATTAAACTCATATATTATTTAGAATATGATTAGTGTTTGACTTTTGGAATTCTTACAAGTAATTTTGGTGATGAAATCAAGCATCTTTTGGACTTTACTCTTTCTCATTGAAGTAAGTACATGGAATTATTATTTGAGCTATTTGGAATATTGTATTTATGCGATGGAGTAACTAAACTCCATAACTAGGGGTGTGGGACCGTTAGGAAAATAATGAGTTAAACCCTAGCTAAAATAACATTCTAGAAATTAGTGTCTTTGCATGTATTAATAATTCTTTCGCTTAGAAGTCTTTTAAAGGCATGTATCAATACGTTAGGAATCGCCTTAATGCTAACTTGCCGGGACCAAGGATGTAGTGGGAGGATAATAGGAAAAGAATTATAACATAGATTTAGTGTATACTATCTAATAGGCTAGTATTGATTGGTACCGGTAGAACTCAGTCAAATATCGAATACGATGCTAATATGGGGTAACGATAAGGGTTAGGAAAGCAACAACGTAGCCGGACAAAGGTGGGACAGCAGTGAGAATTGAGATTTTCTAGATGACGGGACCAAGGATTTAGAAATACAAACTTATCACTTTGCAGGCAAGATAGAGGAAAGAATGTTATAGTTAGAAGTTATCAAGTTATGAACCGTGTGGGGAACAGTAACCATAGTTTACATGGATTAATTGAGAAAACCCAACTCTTAAAAGCTGTAAGTGTCGATTTCAATTGTTCGGTAGTTATGTTGTAGGTCTTTTTACTTATTAGGAGCTACAAACCCCCCTTTAAAGTTAGGTTTTTTACTTTCTAGGAGTTATCAATTCGACAATAGTATAACAAGTTAAGTGAAGTCTAGACATTTTCTCGTGGGAACGATCCCAAACTCACTAGTGGGTTATGTACTTGATGCGACCGCTTTACTTCTCATTTGAGAAGTAAGTTGCGCGTATCAAATATCAACATATAAAAACTCTTCAAATTCTTGGAGTCACATATCAACATTAGAGGGGAAATACACATCATCACATTCTATACAATTACACAAATCAACAACATTATCACATCAGCATTCGCTTTAGACATTCATATTTGTCTCATAACACCTTGATACCAAAGAGTAATCGAACCCCAGTCAACGCAACATCCTACCCCACTTCCCCCCCAGCCATTAAACACACCATCGCTTTATACCTACGCCCCCCCCTTCACTATGACAAGACTTACCCTCTCTTCCCGTTACACAAAATCACCATCCCCCAACCCCCCCTTCTCTTCGCCAATATCAAATTCTAATTCTCCCCTGCCACAACTTCCCCGCTTTTATTATAACCACCTAACAAAACCTCCCCCACTTCCCGTAATTGCCAATACGCCCTACCACACCACTCATCCTCCCACACTACACCCACTTAATCAAACACACCACCCATACCTTCTTTTGAACCCACTTCACTAACCTTCCCCCCCCCCTACAGCACACCCCCGCCAGGACACCAACTCTTCGAAACCTTCCAGGCCCCCGACATTCGAAACCACCTACCACCTTAATCGCACCACCTCCCAACCACCTCCCCATCAATCGCCAGCAATCCCTACCAACACTCGTTTAACCCCGCTGCCTCCCCCCCCACCCCGCCCTGTCCCACACAGATTCACCTCTCCCACAACTCACCTCCTACCTCCCCATTTAACTAGAAACACCCATCCTCCTTTTTGACTCTTCCCCTCCCACACCTCTCGCACCAACTAAACAACAACCCCACCCCACCGCACAACATTCATACCAACGCCACTCCTAAAACCTCCCACGACCTCCTACCAATACCCAAATTTTGATCCACTTCATCCCCTTCAACTCCCAAACCACCTGGTACCTAATACCTTCCCTCACGCCCTCCTTTCCCCTCCATCTCCGACAGAGTTACCTTACCCCCACCCTTACATGACCCCACACCCCCTCCCCCCCACTCTTCCAGAACTCTCTTTTAATCAACTTTCCGCAGAACGACAATTCCACCATACTAATCTGACCCTTCTCACATGTTCCTCTCTTAAACTCATATAACAAAATTCACATTTACCATACATCATATCATAAAAATATACTACTACAATACACATAATAATACCAACAAGGCCATGATCATAACATATACAACAAATAAGTACTGCCACTATATGTGAACCATACCACACATGAGCAGTTGCATATAAATTCTACATTAATAAGGGAATTAGTAAAACTTACCCTCTTCCAATGACCATAATGTCATTCCTTAATCCTCCATGAATTAACATCTCAATAGCATAGGTAATAACTTAAATCACTAATACAAAATAAACTAAACTCAATTGTATCAACATTAGATCATAAGCAACAAACCTAATTTATAGTTAAATTGAGAAATTTTGAGAGGATCAAGGGTTCATGGAGATTTTCATTGTAAAACATAAATTGAACATTAATAATATGATATCTAATTATTTGAAATTGTTTCATGCAAGAAACCTTGAATTTAAGTAGTAATTGGACTTTTTCATAAACTTTTAAATGTTTGAAAAGCATTTGAAATTGGCTCTAGGATGATAGGTTACCTTAGATAGAGAACTTTTTTACCTTTGTTATGAATCCCTAAGACACTTTAGGAAGAACCACCATGAAATCTTCGAACCCTAGCTCAATGGTCCCCTTCTTATTATTATCAAATGGAGGATTTCTAGTGAGAGAAATATTTTAGAGGAGACGAGATTATTTTTAATTCTAATAAAAGGGACTTAAATGAAGGGAATTATGTCAAAAAAGGTCTTTAGTTGCTAAAAAGTGTAAAATAATAAGAACTCAACTTTAGAAAAGGACTATGGGCCCACAAAGTCTTAACTTAAAAAATCTGCCTGTTCCCATCTATGTTCGCCCTTTGGACACTAGGGTTCTCCAAGTGCACTAGGCGACTCACCAAGTGCACTCTTGGTTCCCTTTTTTTCTAGCCTTATAATGCTTTACTATTTCAGTCATAACTTTTTACTGTGAGTTCGGAAGGGAAAACTAGGCGACATTGAAAAAGCGGCTCAAAGACCATTCATTAAGTAAGTAAAGGACAACCTAATTTCTTTTCAGCTAAGAGATATAGTCATTTAAAGTTTACCCTAAACTCTATGTTAAGTGAAAAACCTTTCACGACTTTGCTCACCCAAAGACCTTGTTTTCTTGCGAAAGTCACAAGGAGACTCGCCTAATGCACCTTGGTTTCGCCAAATTTAAGAGTAACCCTCTTTGGGGCTGTGAATTGGGTGATGAAGGAGTAAAAACAAGGAGACATACAAACTTGGTTGTTGAGCTACAATTTTGTCCTTCCTTTGGTATAGCATCATGGACAAATGGCATTCCACTGGAAGATCATGAGGGTAGATAGGCGACTCCCCAACACCCTAGCCGATCAAAACAACCCCTTGTCAAACACCAACTTTAGGAACTAGGCTTCCATCACCCTCACATGCAACTTAGCCCTTGTTTACACTCAAATATTTGGCCATGATACTTTTAATTTCTAATACAGCTAGAAATCAACCTAAAGACACACTAACCCAAACATCAAGGATCTAGTATCATTTGTTGATTTTTAGGGTCGTTAAAATTTTTAAGTGAATCATAAGATTATACACAATTATTTTCATTATGCCCAAACCCTCATAATTTTCCCTTTAATACTATTAATCAAACTAAACGGAAGCTTCTATAAACACTACATTAGATGGGGGAATATCATGATTCAATAACTCAATCACTATAACACAATAAATTTAAATACATCAAAATTTAATATGTCACGATCGGGGAGCACCCACTAGACGTAACCGACGTCTTTATTCTCGAAGAGGACTTAGAATAACCCTTAGCATTCGTCATTACATGTCTAAAGTCAAAAATATTGAAAATTGAAAACTTTTAAATAGGGATGTATACATAGACTTCTCATATATCATATATGGTGTTAACATAGACTTCACTCTTAGTGAAGCTTACATAGGTTTCTCGTTTACACGACGTATTTATATATATTTATATAGTGTAATATAATTGTATCACAATAAACCATATAAAAGGAGAACAACATTTGACATAGACATTACAAGTACATTATGTAATGATATGCCTACATCAGTAGTCTCAAACCATAAAGGAAGGAAGAAAATGTCTTTAGATGTAACAAATCCCACTAGGCTAGATAGATGGCACAACCCTCGAATCATTGATTAAGATGTCCAAGTCTTCTTGCAATTATACTAAAAGTACTTCAAAAGCCCACACCAACATATTATTACAAAAATTAAAAAAAATATTGGATAGTAAAAACTTGTGCAAAGAATGGAAAAATATGCACATAAAACCATTTGAAATCATGCATGAAAAGGAAAATTTCGTTAGAAACATGCTATGTCATTTGAAATTCATTTATGCACACCCAAGAGCATATACAAGTCAATAAGCATCACATCACTGAAGACAATTTCATACCCAACACAAGACAAACATTATCATAAAGCCATATCAGCATGAATAACATCGTCATAAGATTATCTCAACATGAATAGCTTCATCATAAGCTCATAACCATAATTCATATAATAGAGTCCACAACATCATCATACTAGACCCTTACCATCAATCCGATCTCAAGCCTACAAGTGCAATGCTCATGTGAAGCCTCATAACCCAAAAAAATCAAGTAAACAAGAAAAGGTACCAGAAGTAATGTCTTCCTTCATATACCATAATCCTCATGTGTAATCATCTTCATATATACAAATTTATACCAATATCATATTGATCAATATAGACAAAATGAAGTAAGAGCAATATCACATAGAGTTAACATATATACATATCATCATATTATAAGTGCATAATAACATAACAACCACCTACTAGGACTTCGCTCAAGGCCAACTTATATAATTCATAGGTAGTATCTCATACCCCTACCCATACTAAGTATAACACCTTAAGTCACCTTAGAATTTATTAAATTCCTTACTTCATTCTCTCATTTTTCTTTGGGAATATTTTCCTAAATTGAGAATAGACCATGTGAGCTAAACATGTAATCCAGTTTTATGAAACACTATACAAAAAAAATGTGCTCTAATTTCCAAGGTATAACTAAAACATAAACATATAATTCTAGGTGGACCCGGTAGCTAGTATTCTAATAGGGGCAACATAGTGAAGGAACTAGGAGACATACTAGAGACCCTGTTTATACACACCTGTACTGTAATCTCAATATCATGAGAACAATTTTGAACCTACCTTCCCACATTGGGAAGGAACAACTCTCATATCTTGTTTGTTGGTTCTAAGCTAAAGTCATTTTTTGAAATGTATTTAAGCCTTTCTTAATCATCATATCTTAGTATAAGTAATAGGAGACTAATCCCTTGTACATAATGTAATTATATCATTAGGTATTCCATGAGAATTTCCTTTCATAACAACCCTTCATTTTTTAGATCAACATATATTAGTCATATCATAGTAAAATACACAATGATTAACATTCAACCTTGTATTCTCATATCCTTAACATAATCTTAACATCCACATAGTCAAGAAATTTTATCACATATCGTCATCTTAATCAAATCACATATAGTAGTTTAATTGAATACCAATATCAAGGATAATTCATCATCATTGAAGTAAAGAAATCAAGATTATAAAGTCTTACCAAATAACCTTCATAAACCTCCTTCATGATCTTTCCATCAATCCAACAATATTCATCAATCAATTCACTATCTAGAGATTGCCCGCCTAGGCTTTGAAGATGTTAGTATGTGAGTCCCTAGGTGTTATCTAACACAATTATGTAAACGTCCTTGATTGGTGAATGTATCTTAAAAGGTCTAGTTGACATATTGACATATGTTAAGGTATGTTAATGAAAAGGTAATTATCTATAGTATCTTTGAGGATTTCTTAGGTAGGCTTGAAGAAAATGTATAGGCAGTCTCTTCATATCTTGCTTAGGTGAGTCTTACAGTAATTCTAGGGTGGGAGTTGAATTAATGAAATGGGAGTAATATTATATTAGGTAATCTAAAGGATCTCTTTGATATGTGTGGAAGGATTGTATGGGAGGTCGCCCAATAACTCACCCAAATGAGCCTTATAGTCACCTTTTGTAGGAGGGTGTCATGCTTATGTGTTTAAATTGATCTTGTGTAATATATGTGGTGTTGTTGTATATGTTACATTTATAGTTATGATATGAAGTTTTACTCAAAGAGCATGTTTTACAAAAATGTCATTATATCATTATATTATGCATTACAAGATACTTAGTATATGCAATATACTAATTCCATATTTTTATATCTATCTCAAAAGGTGTAGGAACCAGTAACGCGTAAACCATGTCAAACCAAGACCTGTAGCCCTATTTTCTCAACCGACACTACACCAATATAGAGTGACCTCACTCCCCTAGGCAACCAACAAGACTACCTCCAAGATCCAGGGAAGGACGGGAAAAATCATACGGTGACAGAGAGACAATAAGACGTCGCCGTACTCACAGGAGAGCACTAATAGGGAAAAGGTGAGGTGTATTCAAAGGCGTAATAAAGGAATACGGATTGAACCGACCAACCAGAAAATAGGGACACTTACCGGTAAGCACATATTAATACTAGTCCTATTAGCAGGAAAGAATTGATAATTGAGACTGTGTGCATTACTTGGAAAAGAATTTGTAATAGTAGACTCTGTAGATTTGATTTGTGTATATTTAGTTTGAAGTACAGGGACATGGTTCCATATATCGAGTTTAAGATGACAACTTTGAGAGTTAGTATATAATTAATTATAACAAACCATGCCTAGGTATAATATAAACATTGTTTTTAAATGACCACACTTAAGATCAATCTTAAAATACAAGTAAAGTCTTAAAAGAAGGTCAACATGTATTCTCTTCTTCTACTTATGATATAAGGGGTTCATGCTAACATCCAAGTCAACCTTAGGATAAAACAAAATCCCTACTTCTGTAATAAAACCCCTTCTTCCTTTTTTTCCAACTCTTAGGATAGGTTCACATGGGAACTAATCAATAAGTCATAAAGGATCTCGAATTGACAAGCATAATTTCACAATTTCCATACAAGGTATTACACTGACTTCCCTTCTTAAGGGTAAGCCTATTCAAAAGACTTCAATCAACACAAGGAGGAATACTATGAGCGTCTCATACATGGGTAAAACATTCATCTCTCACCAGATAGATATAGATATAATATATATATATATAGGTAGAGATATATAGATTCCTAAGAAAACTACTTCCAAGTTTACACCATAACTGTCCACTATCACTTCCCATAATCTAGAAAAAATAAAACATCATTCCAAAAAGTACTTTATTCAACCATAAAATTTCTTACCATGCTATAAATTACATAAAATACATCATCTTAAACTAATACCTCAAATCTCATAGGTCACATATAGCCATAAATTACATCACATCAAAATAATCCAAATCCACTTTCACATATGCTCAACTTGTAACAAAACTGTATTAAGCATCAAAACTCACCTTTTGTCCCTCAAGCGTTGATACCTTTCCAAGCAATCACATCTAAAAGAACATTGGACAAGGAAAATAAGAGAGATATCTTTCACATCCCGAGACCACACCCTTGAAGATATGTCACTCTTAAAATGAAACTGGCGTACTTGACCTCTCGAAGGTCTTGTACAAACCCTTTTGTATGTTTCATCGCATATAAATCTAAGAAAAATAAGTATGGAATTAAAACTTTTCATAAACATTCTATAATACTTAAAAAGTCTTTCATATAAAACTCATAGGAAATCCAAAGTCTCATTTAATCGAATCTTAGAAACAAGAATACTTTGAGACACGGCCCATGTAATACGAAAATAGAAATACATAGTCTATTACAATACTTTGAAATAAAATACACACACACACATTTATATATATATATATATATACACCCGCTAGTCAATTGTGGAAATACTTCAACATTGCTTGAACGACTCTCGAATTCAAAAATTCCTTCACGATCCTTCTGACCTTTCTCCTACACCTTTAGATATAACGCAATGTATAGAACTAGTACAAACACTTGTATTATGTATGAAAAAAATACATAAAATCATGTAAACATACATTTTATTATGAACATGCTATTTTTCATTAAAACATCGTACCATAAGTATAAAAATAACATTTAAGCAATTAATTACAATTTTAATGTCACTTTACGGTGAACTAATTCATTTATAAAGTGAAGTTCCTTCATTATACAGTGAAATTCCTTTACTTTAAACACTTTATAGCATGTAACCCCCTAACTAACAACTATTATAAGAATCACATGAGTATGAAAAAGAGAGACCGCCTATACAACCCCTTTAGGCGCACCTAAATAATCCTTAAGACAATCTATAATGAGATCAACGCAACATTGACTGTAACACCGTGAAAAACCGAGACTCATAGAATGTCCTAACATAGGGTCATAATTTATAAAATGTTTGCTAAGGTCCATTTTAAGAAATGAGGTCAGTTCAGATGTGTAAGAACCCAAAATGTCTGGGAAGTTAATTGAGAAGGTGTTAGTATGCCTTAGCCTTTTTACTAACTTTTATGAGTCAAAAATGTATGAGAATGGGTGTAAATGTAGCTTATAGGTTTTCAATTTGTTTCATAATTGTAACTTGTAAGTACAACTCCCCAAGGACCCACCAACGACCTTCGAGGAGAACCCATGCAGTTTGATGTAGCACTGACTGGCAGTGTGCGTCGACAAGGAAGACGACGGTCTGTAAGAGGAACGAGGGGGCATCAAGGGCCACCGTCATCCCTCACTTAGAAATATTGTGAAAGCCCTTGTTTAATCAAGCTACTGTTACACTCCACGAAAGGAGAGGAAGGGGAGTAATGGGCTCGATGGGGCGTCGAGGCCACTGTTTTCCTATACATAAAAAAAATTGAGGAATCCCCGCCTCCAAAGTCTCTGATATACATGACAAAAGTGCAGGATGGAGGGGGGGGGCAGTCCGTCAACCCACCGACGGACCGTCGATAGGGCCTCGTCGGTGAGGGTTCAAATTTCTTTGGTGGATTTTAATGATTTTATTTAAATTAATTAAATGGTTTAGTGGTTAGTTAGTGATAAAAGGGAAACTAATTAAGTTAATTAATCCCCTCTATGAATATCTTTATTCCTCATTAACCAAAAGCATCTATAAAAATATCCTCTTCACTCTCTCCTATTTCTCTCTCAACAAGAACCCACCATTGAATGATAGAAAGAACTAGGAATTTAGGGGATGAAACAGGGTGGATTCTTGATCAAATTGTTGAGAGAAATTAAGGTATGGGTCCTATTCACCTTTAAGATCGTATCCTCAAAAGGTTCCTTCAAAATGGATTTCATAAAGTTGAGTTTTCTTTTGGGTTTCATTCAATTACGAAATTGAAGTTATGCATTGAGTTTTTAGTGGATTCTTAGGGTTATATTGAGTAGATTTACATGTAATTCAACTTGTTTAAGATAATTATTGTTGATTTGGTCAAAATTGAAGAACATGATCCTCTATTCCTAACCCTAGGTAGTGATCTTGACCTATATTGTATGTTGATAATTCAATTAAGTTGGTTTTTTATTTGAATACTATACTATGGTGCTATTATCATTTAATTAATATTAACTATAGTCCTATCATGATAGTTCTTGAGATGTAATTTACGTTCTGAATCGTATATGGAATAGCCTCTATGATATCTATCTCAAGTTGTGATCTCAAAAAGATGAGTTGTGTGATATAGAGATGCAGTCCAAGGGGCCTTGTAATCTGTTTGATTATAATGGTGTGGTGACGTTACTCCCAAGTTAGGTTGAGTTTGGTTAATGTAAGACCATATGGGAAATACGGGAAAGACTGGTAAGTTTTAGAAATCTCTATTTTATTTTCGATTTTGTGATTAATTGTTGGTAAGCTATATAATTTTGTTGGATATGACTTATATTAAGATCAAGGGTTGTAGTAAATTTAATTTGAAATGTCTTGACTATGTTGTGAGGTAGATTAAGGTTTATGTGCTATTTAGGATGCTGAAAAAAACGATCTATGTGACTTAGTAGTTATAAATGCTAACGTGTTAACTCACTAATTTGATGGTGATGAAATGGGCGTACATCATACATTTATAGATCTATGAGATGAGCTTATACAAGGGTTATCTCTATGACATAAATACGAGATGATTACAACAAACAAAAGGTATTCAAAAAAGGACCTCTTCTTAGCACCGATGTGAGCTGGTATGTGGAGGGGGTTGACGATATATCCATAAGGAAGGTAGGGTTTCACTATGGTCCTCACGGGGTGGATGGACTCATTGAACAAGGTCGGGTGTAGAGTTTTATTTATCTCCCAAGATCTATAAACTAGTTGCACAATAGGATACAGCTAGTGGATCCACCTAGATAATACGTTTAGGTTAGGTCCTACCTTTGGGTGGAGACACACCTTCATCGGTATTATGAGGTTCATGACACCGGATTCCACATTAGCTCATGTGGTCTATGCGGTTACGGCAGAGAGTTATGAAATTAAAATGAATGATATTGAAGTATGACTAGGTCAAGTGACTTGAGTGCTTCGACTGTAGCTTAGGAAGGGGAGGGGGATGGGACTCACCTATGCCTTGCATAGTTTGCCGTGATAGAAGCTTTGAGCGGTATTAAATTATTATGGTATATAAATAATGATATAATGTAAGTGACTTTATATGTTTGATTGATATGCTTATGAATATAAAATTGATTTAGCATGTTAGTAAGAGAAAAGAACAATACATGAGATGGAAGACAATGCTATGTGAAGTTAAATGGTAATTAGGATCTTGGGTGGGTTACTGTTAAGTAGGGTTATGGGGCCTTGCTTGGCTAGTGCACTAGGGGCTTTTTTCTTAAGGATTAAGGGGAGAGATTTGGTTTTTCATATGTGGTTTACTCTTATTCATGTTTGTGATATTATTACGTGACGATAGAGTTACATGAGATTATGGGTTTAATATGATGACTTGCATATGGTATCATTAATTTGTTTATGATGTACAAAGGATTGGTCGAAACAACATTATTTCATTAAATGTCCCTTTGTTACATACTTTATTGGTATGTGTGCATATGGTCTCATACTTAGTATATGTGGTGTACTAACCCCATTTTATCCATTTTCCCCAAACATTTTAGGCTCCGGTCGTTGAAGTTGATTTGAAGTGAATTGAAGGAAGACTTGGATATTCTATCATCCAAGTGGAAGGTACTTATTCTCCTCGACAATGATACAAGTATTTTCTTTGCGAAGTTACTTAGTTACTACAACTTTTGTATTGACTCCATTTCCTATTTAAGACAAAGTTGTATAAAGCATATATGCGGCTTAAATTTATTTATGTAGGACTTTCCCCAATGTTAGTGTCCTAGTTTAGATGGTTTATGAGATGAGGAAGATTTGTGACATTATTTTTTTACTATATAAGTGTGTGAAATAAAAGTAGAAGACAATGTAATCTTCTTATATGAAAGAGTCTATGTATAATCGAAACTATTATGAGTATGTGTATGCAGAGGTCTATGTAAACCTGTGGTTAGAAGTATTTGAAAAGTATCATATTCTTCCGCATTTTTAATCGATGAATGCAATGATTCAAGACTAAGAGGCTTTTCTTAGTACTCAAAGAGCATGATGACGCCGGTTACGTCTAGGGTGTAAACCCGAATGTCAAAAACATGGTATCAGAGCATGACGTTGAATATCCTTGATGTTGACGTATCTCTCAACCACGTCTATTTAAAGTTGTATTCATAATTTTGAAGCGCACCACACTTATGAGTAAGAACCTATATGATGCTTAGGAATCAGTCTTTTTCGTGGAAATTTTATATCGTTGCAATATAGTACACTTATGGTGTGATTATCCATCTAATCATATTGTTCTGCTTATAGGAATCATGAACACTCGAAGGAATGAGGCTCGAAGACTTGAGGAGGGAGTTTGTAATATGGGAGCTCCTCTTTGTTATGAACAAGTTTCTCCACTAGAGGAAAATGCTAATGTTTACCAAACCCCGGCTAACACTCCACCCATGACAGAGATGAAGATGTGGGATATCCTTTCTCAAATGGCCCAAGCCATGACTAAAAAAGCACAAGCATCAACGGTCAATGCTCAAGCTATGACTGCCCAAGCCAATCGAGATGTTTATCCTAGGATTCATGAGAAAACTATGGCTTCTCGACTTAGGGATTTAACACGGATGAATCCTCCTATTCTCTATGGGATTAAGGTTAATGAAGAACCTCAAGAGTTCATTGATGAGGTTTATAAGATACTATGTGCATGGGGTTGTCTTCCCATGAGAATTCCAAGTTGGCGTCATACCAACTCAAGGATGTGGCTCAGACATGGCATGTAAATTGGAGAGATAATAGGCAACTTCAAGGTGGGCCGATTACTTGGGAGATCTTTAAGAGGGCCTTCCTTGATCGGTTCTTCCCTAGAGAGATGAGAGAAGCTAAGGTAGTTTAATTCATCAACCTCTACCAAGGAGGTATGAGTGTTCATGATTACTTTTTGAAGTTCATTGGTCTCTGATCCTAGATATGAGATGAGTTGATTTGTGACGGGCGTATCATATGACTTACAAGAAGAATGTCATTCGGCGATATTACACGACAACATAAATATTAGTCGTCTTATGGTGCCTTCAAAAAGGATTGCGGAGGCTAGAGCAAAAAGGAAGGATAGGGATTCAAAAAGGACAAGGTTGTTTGAAGGTGGAGCTACTAAAGATAGGCTTGGGATTCAAGACTAGACTAGATTCAAGAAGAGATTCTCAAATCAAGTTCCATCCAAATTACCCAAATCTAGGGAGAAGAGGGCCCCTAGGCTGTGGTTTCAAAAAGGTAATAGTGTAAATTCGCCAAATGAGAAGCCACCTTGCAAGGAGTGTGGAAGGAAGAACTTTGGTGCTTGCCTCCTTGGGTCGGACAAATCTTTGGTTGTGAAAAGATTGGTCACAAAGTTTGGATTGTCCTGATTCTAAGGGTCAAGAGAAGGGTGGACAGCCAAGTGGTCTTAGTGATGCTCCCAAAAAGAAACACTTTTATGCCCTTCATACTATAGATGACCAATAGGCCTCAACCAATGTGATGACTGGTATGTTACGAATCTTTGTTATTCATGTGTATGCTTCGCTTGATCCGGGTGCTATTTTATCTTTTGTTACTCCCTTAGTAGCTAAAAAGTTTCATACTTTACCCGATATTTTGCGTGAACCTTTTGTGGTAACTACTCCGGTGGGTGAGTAAATTGTAGGAAAAAGAGTCTACCGAATCTGTCTTATTCTATTGGCCAATAGATTTTCATATGTAGAACTAGTTGAACCAGATATGGTTGATTTTGATGTAATTTTGGGTATGGATCTATTCCATGCTAGTTTTTCTTTTATTAATTGTAGGATTGGAGTTGTGAGGTTTAGTTTCCCAAATGAACCCCATATTGAGTGTAAGGGTTGGAATTCTATTCCTAGAGGTCGCTTCACATCGTGTGTAAAAGCATGCAAAATTATCTCTGAGTGATGTCTTTGTCACATTGTAAGATTCAAAGAATTGGATTCAGAAATTCCTCCTATTGAGTTTGTCCTCGTGGAATGTTAATTTACGATATTCTTTGTAAATAACCTTCCCGATATTCCTCCCGAATGGGGAAATTTATTTTTTTATCGATTTTGTACCAGAAATTAACCCTATATCGATTCCTCTCTATCGAATTGCTCCGACTGAAGTGAAGGAGTTGAAAGCACAACTTAACGATTTGCTAGACAAGGGATTTATAATGCCTAGCATTTCTCCATGGGGTTCTCCGGTTTTATTCGTGAAGAAGAAAGATGGGTCCTTGAGAATGTTATTGATTACCGTCAACGTAACAAGTTTACCATTAAGAACAAGTATCCTCTTCCGCGAATTGATATTTATTTGACAAACTCCAAGGAGCGAGCTATTTCTCCAAAATTGATTTGAGGTCAGGATATCACCATCTAAGGGTAAAGAATGAATATATTCAAAAGACAGACTTTCAGACTAAGTATGGACACTATGAGTTCATGGTTATGTCATTTGGTGTCACAAATGCCCTGACGTAATTTATTGACCTAATAAATAGGGTGTTTCAAAAATATCTTGATTCATTTATTATTGTTTTTATTGTTGATATCTTGGTCTATTTGATGAATGAGGTTGATCACATGAGTCATTTAAGGATAGTATTGCAAACCCTTAAAGAGCATAAGTTGTTCGCCATATAGAAAATGTGACTTTTTGTTGTGGTCGGTGCCTTTTCTTCGGCACATCATCTCTACAAATAGAGTTGGAGTAGACACAAAGAAGGCAAATGCGATGAGAAATTGGGTTAGACCTTTTACTCCGACAAACATTAGGAATTTCTTGGGTATAAAAGGTTATTATCGAAGAATTGTGGAGGGATTTTAATCCATAGCATCTCCTTTGACAACATTGACTAAAAAGTTTAAATATGTTGAGTGGTCAGAGGCTTGTGAGAAGAGTTTTCAATTATTGAAAGATAGGCTTACTTCCGCTCCGGTGTTGACTTTACCGGAAGGTTCTAAGGGGTTCGTTGTGTAATGTGATGCATCAATCATAGGTTTGGTATGTGTTCTTATGAAGAATGAGAAGGTTATTGGCTATGCTTAAAGGCAACAAAAAGTACATGAGAAGACTTACCCCACTCATAACCTTGAATTAGCGGGCGTGTTGTTTGCCTTGAAAATTTTGAGGCATTATTGGTATTAGCTCATGTGGTCTATGTCAGTTAAGGCGAGAGTTCATTAAATTAAAATGAATGAATGAAGTATTGACTAATTCAAGTGACTTGAGTGGTTTGACTTTAGCATAGGAAGGGGTATGGGACTCTACCTATGCCTTGCACAAGTTTGCCTTGATAAAAGCTTTAAGCGGTTGATATTATGTATATAAGCAATGATATAATGTAAGTGAGTTTATATGTTAGATGAGATGCTTATGAATATGAAATTGATTATCAAAGTTTAAGAAAGAATAATACATGAGATGGAAGACAATGCTTTGTGAAGTGAATTGTTAATTATGATCATTGGTGGGTTACTAGATTAATTAGGGTTATGGGGCTTTGCCTGGTAAATGCACTAGTTGCTCCTTAAGGATTATAGTTGGATAGTTTATTTTTCTATTTATGTGTTTAACTCCTATTCATGTTTGTGATATTATTTCGTGATGATAGAGTTACATGAGATTATGTGTTTAGTCTGATGACGTGCATATCGTATAATTAATTTGTTTATTATGTTCAAAGGATTGGTTAAACCAACATGATTTTATTAAATGTCCCTTTGTAACATACTTTATTGGCATTTGTGCATATGGTCTCATACTTAGTACATGTGGCGTACTAACCCCATTTTATCCATTTTCCCATACATTTTAGGCTCCGGTCGTTGAAGTTTATTTGAAGTGATTTCAAGGAAGACTTGGATATTCTATCATTCAAGCGGTACGTCCTCATTTTCCCCAGGATGACGCCAATATTCTCTTTAAGACTTTACTTAGTTTTTACAACTTCTATATTGACTCTACTTCTTATTTGAGACAAAGTTTTATAAAGCCTATATACGGCTTACTTTATTAATATAGGGCTATGCCCAATGTTATTGTCCTCGTTTGGATGGTGTATGAGATGAGACATATATATGACTCTATTTATTTACTATAAAAGTGTGTGAAATAAAAGTAGAAGACTATGAAATCTTCTTATACAAACAAGTCTATGTATACTAGATACTATTATGATATGTGTATATAGAGGTCTATGTAAACCTGTGGTTAGAAGTATTTGAAAAGTTTCAAATTCTTCCACATTTTTATTCGATGAATGCAATGATGCAAGACTAAGAGGCTTCTCCTAGTCCTCAAATAGGAAGACGACACCGGTTACATCAAGGGGGTAAACCTTGATGTGACATTGACAATACATCAAGCACATGAAGATGAGATCCTCCTACCAAAGGTGATTCTATGTCTTACTTGAGGGAGTTGTTAAGGGACAACCCATACAATACCTTTCACACACACTTAAGAGATCGTTTAGACTACCTATGATAGAATCTATCTTACTTATTACAATCACTTGTTACAAAAACATATAGATAGTATGAAATTCTCCTTGCAAAGGCTATCAAAAGACTTAATTAAGTAAATAAAGAAGATAGCGTCGATGATTGACCTCTTCAAGATTCCGTAAGTCTTATGTCATGTCTACATAATAAATCATCTAACCTAACTACAGTCATTCATAAGATTTATCTTGGTAAGATATGACGTGACCATTCCAATGTTCCCTTCATATATTAACTAGACAACCCTTAACTATTCTAGATAAGTACTTATTCATTTAACATGTTTTATTAACATAAATCATTACATTCATTAGTTTATTTAAACCTCATTTATCACATAAGATACATTCAATTAATGGTCTTGGACAAGACCTAGGGACTCTAACTAACACTTTCAAAAGCCTATTGTGTAATGTCTAGATAGAGTGCCCTACCACCACATAAACTTCGTAGAACTTCTCTAATGCTATTAGGTATCCCACATGATGAGAATAATAAATAACCGACATAGACCATGATAGATAAATATGGAGTCCGGATTTCTAACCTATTCATATAAGGGCAAAACTATGACACATCGCATGTAGGCAAATGGTTAAGGAATATGAAGAGCTTTTTGCCCACTCTAGTCTCATTATCAAGTAGAGCTACATTGTACTCTAGTCTTCTTGACAGGTAGTGATTTTTCCCATGACAAAATCACTCGGTGCTAGACTTTGTTCTCATAGATTCATTTACATTAAAGGATCATATGAATAGATTCCATATCTAGTTCATAACCAAATCACATTCACCATACCAAAGAGGTCTATTAGGGTACCTTATTATGGCGACATAGATAGCTCATCATGAATTTCCTAATGATGATTTGATAACGTTCAAACAAACAAAACCTAAGTCCATCATCCTTTACATGAAGGATACCATTACAACTCGCGACTTAAAATTCATAACGTAACCTTACAACTAGGTTTATGTTTCCACGTACATGATCTTCTTAACATCATTTAAGGTAACATATCTCATCCACTCATACATGAAAAGCCTGAACTAAGACTATCTAGTCAAGACAACTCGTATTCACATTCATTCATACATGTATCAAGTAAGGGACACAACTCTACCAAAACAAGATAAACCAGTGTTTAATTTTTTTTATATAACATATCATTCTTTGAAGCACTTAGGAATGACCCTTATCATCTTTATGTCGTCCTATAAATTACAATAAAATCATAAATATAACCATCATAGACGCATATAGTCAAGTAGGAACAATCATGCATCAACTCTAAGATTACACATATAAGCACATAGTTATAATCTACATGATCTCATAACATACGTAGAATGAACACATACTTTCACATAACTTCACATGTAGATAGATATGATATTACTTTACATAACTCTACTACAAAAATCATCTTAGTAGTTTAGTAGTGTCGACAAGGTCATGATCATCATAATATATAAAGAAACAATGACAAGGCCACATCAATGGCAAGTAAAATGCATATCATTGCCACCATAAGTGGAACATACCAATGAAAACATAATTGAATTAACATTAACATAAAATAAAGATAATTAGGGAACAGTACCAACAATTCATTGTCCCCACTTCAATGCATGTCTAAATCGTCTAAGAAAGACCTAGATATCATTTCAATATAATTATCACATGAATCAATAGCCCATTCAAAACTACACTAGAATTCATAAGCATTATGTCCAAATCAATTTACACATAAAGAAGTAAAAAATTAGGGTTCATAAATTATATGGGTTAATAGGTTAGTTGAGATAAAATAATAAATTTTGCAACAATTCAATCAATATACAATTCTTTAAAACCATTAATGCAAGAACAAATGGCTAGATTTAAATTTAGAAAACATATGTTTTGATTAACCTTTGAAATTCACATTAAAGATAGGCTCCTTGATGAATTGAGTTTCAAATATCAAAACCCATACCTCGTTAAAGTTAGTCCTCAAATTTGATGAATAATCACCACTCAAATCTTAAATTCAAGCCTCTCCTTGAGTTTTAGCTCCAATGGAGTTTTAGAGAATTTCTAACGGAATATGGGTTTTGATTTTAAAAAATTTATTTTTCTATGTCTTAAAGGATTATAAACATGTTCAAAATACAAAAAATAACCTTCAGTAACCTCCCTTTCTCTTATTTGGATGTGGGGTAAATTTACAACTTCACCCCTAGATGTGCAGAAACAAGACTCAGAAATTTGGCTCACAGACGACTGACCATCGACGAGGCGTCAGTCAACAAACGGACAACCCTATCCTCCGTTTATAGGTTCAGAGGCTGGAAAATGGGAGCTTAGATCCCTAGGATAAGCACTCATCGACTCCCTTCACCTACGGGGCATCGACCAGGCCACGAGCCGTCGATTTCCATCCATAGGTGGGACTGCCTTGGGATGTTTTTGGCACAAACTTGGGTCCTTCCTAAATGACAATTGGATACTCCTTGGCGATGTTTTCCTCGAATTTTACAACCCTAATATGTTTGTATGTGAGTTTAGTATCTCCGTCATGAATTTTATCCAAAACTAACACGTAATACTCAACGAAACATGCCAAAACACAAAAGGTATTTTCATGATAAACCTTTCAAACGACTTGTTCTTCCCTTCACGTTTCACTTCCAAATAACCTAAAACTCTAGAAACTGCATCAATACCATATTATACACAACTTTATGACCTTAGAACTTCATAATAGTCATGTTAGGCTCTAGATTAACCTAAGCCATTTTTGAGGTATTGCAATCTCCCCCACTTGGACAACATTCGTCCTCATATAACACTTTGCCACCCTCTGAACAGTTCCAAGAATAGAGATTCAACTTAACAGATCATTAATATACTATATAGTACATTATAATACTTACAACCAAGGATAAACATCAATTTCACATCATCAAGATAATCACAACAAAACAAGAAACTAGAATAAATTAAAAAATTCATCATGCCATAAAAATCACATCGTTCATTCTAAATAGCAAAACATCATTTTATATTCAACATCATGCTCATATACATCATTTGCAAGCTCATTAAAACAATTTTAGATCACAGAATGAATTATTCATTTTTTGCAAAATCAGGCCGTGACCTGCCAAAGCTATAGTGAAAAAAACAAATGTTTTAAAAAATGCAACTTTTAGGCAATTCAGGATAGAAACATAATAATATGCAACGTAGAAACACATAAACACATATGACAACATATTCATGAATTTTAATAAATTCACAATGCAAGGAATCAATAAAATTCAATTTCAAAAAGATCCCTAAAGACAATGCAACATGGAATATACTTCTATGACTTTCTACTCTCAAGCTTTAGTTGAATAGAAGAGATGAGGCAATAAATAAAAACTCTTTTAGTCACCATACTCTCCCACTTTGAAGGAACTCACAACACAAAAGAAATAAATACAAGAACATACCATCATTCATCATCATCCTCATCCGGGTTTGCTCCTCTTAGTCCGGAGTGCATAGAAACGCCTCTTATTTAGAGCATCATCTTTTGGAACATTAGGAGCAACTTTCTTACCCTCTCTTCCTCTAGCCGCAATGGTAGGACAATCTTTGACCTTATTATCATACTTCCTACAACAAAAGCAACCACTAGTACCAGCTAGACATTTACCATAGTGTGTTTTTCCACAAGTAGCACATGTAGGTTTTTCATTTTGAGAAACACCTCCTCTCTCAAATTTCTCCTTAGGAGCACTAGGTCCATCTTGAGTTTGAAAAATCTCTTTTAACTGAGGTTGATGTTTCTCTCTCGGTCCACTCCTTTTCAAGTTTCTAGACTTCCTCTTAAGTTTTGACTCTTCTATGGGTTGAGCACACACCATGAGTCTAGCTAAGGTCATATCATCATGTAGAATGGTCGTATGACATTCTTCTATCACAAGGTAAAAAACACCCGTCACAAACCTACTCATTTCATCCCTAGGGTTAGACACCAATGATGGAGCATATTTAGACAATATAGTGAACTTCAAAAAATAATCTTCGACACTCCTGTTCCCTTAATTGAGATTAATGAACCATTCAACCGTCACCTCCCTCCTCTTACAGGGAAAGTATTTTCCTATAAAAGATTCCTTAATCTCCATTCTACAAGACACGTCTCAACCGGCCTATTGACTTTGCATTGTGTTTACCACACTTGAGCAACATGTTTCACTTGATACGTAGTAAACTCCGCTTTCTCCCTAGAAGTCAACCCCATAGCATGCACTATCTATACATTCATCAGAAAACTTTTGGGATTCTATCACCACACACAAACCCACACACACACCTAGATATATATATAATATATATATATATATATCGATAGGAGATTATATATATATATAGATAATATATATATTAATAGATATTCCCTTGATTACATTTAGGCATTTTCTACTTGATTGAATGACTTCTTAAAATCAAGATTTCCTTCGGCTCATTTTCACCTTCACCTACACCTTTAGAGATAACAAAAAATGTATGGAAGGAGTAAAACACCTTGTTTAAGTATGGTATGATTCATAAAATCATGTCAACGGATATTTTATTAAAAACATGATCTTTTTCATTAAAACATCATATCATAATCATAAAAATAACATTTAACACCTTAGAAACATATATGAAATACTTTAAGCAATTTAATACATTTTAAGGTCATTTTACAGTGAACTAATAAATTTTTACAGTGCAGTGCCTTATCTTTACTTTAGACACTTTCTACTATATAATCCCCTCATTAAAAGATATCCTACGACTCACTTAAGTAAGACAAACAGAGATCACTCATACAACCTCTCTAGGAAAACTTATATGATCCTTAAGTCCACCTATAATGAGACCAACACATACTTAAAATACATCAAGCACATGAACATGAGATCTTCCAATGAAGGGTGATTCTAAGTATCACTTGAGTTATTTTTGAAGCGACCGCCCATATAATCCCTTACACACACACTTAAGAGATACTCTAGACTACCTAAGAAGAATTGTTCTCACTTATTACACAAAAATATATATAATATGACATTCTCCTTCCAAAGGCTATCAAAAGACACACTTATTTAAATCAAGAAGATAAATTCCATGATTGTCCTCTTAAAGATTACCTTAAATAATCCTTAAGACTACCTAAGGCTTAGATCATGTTTACATAATTAACCATCTTCTCTTACTCGAGTAATTTTTAAGACTCATCTAGGTAAGGTACAAAGTGACCATTCCTATGCCCCCTTCACACCTTAACTAGACAACCCTTAACTACTCTATACAGTACTAGAAAACGGCGTTTAGCGACGGACAATATTCTTTCACTATATAACGACGGATTTGAGATGTAACAATCATTTTGTTGAAAAATTAACAAATGATTTTTTGATTCATAATAAAGCAACAAATTTGTATAGGAATATTTAAGTCGTGCTAAATATTAGCACAAAAAATATGGCGCCTAATTTTCCTACAGATTTAGTAACAAAATAGTGGTGACAAATTTCACTAATACTGGGCGACTGAATTAGTGAAATAACTAGTTTCGTTGCAAACTCCAATTTCAGATTTTAATTACTCTCATTTAATCTCATCCGTCCATCATGATTCATTAAACTCTAGGATTCAATCTCATCCGCTCATCCAAATTTGATCAATGGTCCTTTTTTAAGATTCTTTCTTTCCGACTTATACAAAAGACCCCAAACCCCTAATTTTCTTCTTTCTCCTCCTATCCTCTCTAAATCCGCCTCCTAGACCCCTTTTCCCCTCCTCTTCATTCTTTTTTCTGGAAACTGCAGACTTGAGAACTAGGAGCAAACAATGACGTCCAGCACTAGCCTCTAAATTACAACTTGGACAACAATGGCAAGCTCCGACAGGAGCATGAAGACCACTAGAAAACCTCTATAGCTTGAGTAAGAAGGCAAGAAAGAAGTCTTCCTCTAATAATAGTAGTATCATAGAGATGGCGCAACCAATAGTATCCTTGTCAAGCAATAATGACACCAATATTAGCTCCTCGCAGTGAGCAGTGATGGTGAACACCGACAGTAGCCAGCTCTAGCGAGCAACATAAACAAACGCCGATGAGACCCAAGCGAAGATAAAAGTATATTATGGAACAGAGAGCATCTGCCCCCTCTACTTTCTCTCTTCTTCGGCCAACAACGACTCCACAGATGTTCGAGGAGGATAACGAAAAAAGCATCAAAGTTGCCACTAACAACTATTCATACGACAAAAAACGTTAAAAGTTTCGGTAATTTTTTTTAATTAAGCTAAGGATCTATTGAGGTAGGTACCTTTACTATCATTCTATTAAAGCTTACTTGTTCATATACCTTTCTGTTAAAGTTTAATTTATTTGTTTAAGATTGTTTACTGTTATCTTGTTACTCATGTGCTTGACTGAATAATGTTATATATTCGTTCATTTTGGCTATGGTCTATTATAAATGTTAATCAACATTATTCCTTATTCAAATTAGAAATAATTTGTAAAAATATTTCAATGTATCCATATACCGTCCATGATCTTTATGCTCTAGAAGGTTTCCTGCACGTGTTGCTACAACAATAGCTACCGCTAAAGCAATTGAGCAACCAAAGAACCTAGTGGTAAGTTAAAAGTATTTCAGTTAGTAATAATTAAAATAATGTCCTTAAGCAAGTGAGATGACAAATCAATCTATGTGTCTCAAAAAAGGGTTTTACTATAAATTTGAACTCCAATTACATAGGAAGAGGAAGTTGATACTAACAAGCATGTATGCTTACCTATGAAAAATGCTACTCTATGTATGTCCCTTTTAGCTTGTCGTCTTAAAGACTTCATTCCTTTTCTTTTATTTCCATTGACAAAATGCTTTATGAATGTGGCCTCCACAATCTCAATGTTCTAAGAAAACTAAAAAAGCAACAATCAATAAGAGTTAAAGGCTATAGCTGCAATAAGAATGGTGTGAAGAGGGATAAAGTTTTAGAAAGTGAAAGACAATGTTCCTCATCTGAACTACCAAGATAATATTTATCAATCATATCCAAGAAGGATTTAGAATCTTTCCTTTAACTGATCTTTATAAATTAATCGCCTGATTAGAAGTCCAACTATAAACAAGTACTTCCTATTGTTGAATAGTGATCACTTTAGTAATAGTACTTTATCATACTTTTTCATAATCTTTGAAAATGTCAACACATTAGTGAAACTGCAGAATTAAGCAGCAAATAGTTAGTTGAATAGAACACAACAAACAACTATAATTCATCATTTGGGAGGAAAATAGTGCAATATTACCTATACTTTTGTACAAGTCTACGATATTGATAAAACTCAACAGAATCCATTCTTATTTGTTCATCAACTTTTATGAGCTTGTCTTTACTGAATAATAAGTCATATTAAGAAGATTTGATCACATTTTTCAAAGTTGAGAGGGGTATTGTTGGTCCAATATTTATTTTTCATTCTCCAAAATCTCTATTGGAGCATGCCTAAAACCCAGAGGATTCAATCTTTGTTATATCTATTTTCCCTGATGTTGATTCCTCTTCAACGCTTTAGTTTGACTTCATGAAAATAAAAAAAAATTAAGTAAAGGATATGGATCAGATCTTCTCATTCCAAAAAAAGGGAAGTGCAAAGAGTAACTTAGTTAAGATCATTAACATTCTTATACTATTAAATTTCTTGCCTGATCATTTTCTAAATTGTTGAGATCCACAAATCATTTTCTTAAACGAATGGAATTACTTTACATAATCATAGACGGGGGGGGGGGCAAGTGTTCTTCGGAATGACTGGGCGTAAAGGGCACGTAGGCGGTGAATCGGGTTGAAAGTGAAAGCCGCCAAAAACTGGCGGAATGCTCTCGAAACCAATTTTGATAGTTTTGTTGTAAATGGTTTATATGTCAATATTACTTTGATGAGCACAGTTTAACCAGATTCCTTATCAAAACTCGTATGATTTGATAATATTTAGCATTTCAGCCTTTAAAAAGGCATCTCGAGTTCCGTAGTATCTTGTTGTTGTGTCCAAATTATCTATAGATTTCTATTAATTCTTTGTGTAAAGCTTCTAATAGAAATCCATGGTTCTTTTGATAATTTGTTCCTTTATTTATATGATCTCTTCTGATAGGATTCAATGATAGCTATTACAATCTTGTACTTACAAGAATCAGTTCTTTCTGTTTATGGCCAAGCCTTGTCAGCGGCAATTTTAATACTTAAGAACACACTCAAGTAGTTGAACTTTATTTTGTACTAGTGATCACTATTTGATTCTAGTATCTGTTGATGCAATAGTTCTGATTATTATGTGTTATGCCTAATTTGTTGTTTCTCTCTATTTGGTTTAGCAACACCATTATATTTTTATATATGTATGGCTCATGGAAGTGGTTGTTGTAAGTCCTCATGTAGAAGTTATCCATCTATTTATGTCAGCATGCCAACTATTCTCACGTCCAATATTGATCTGATCTTTTTATTTTAATAAGTGTTGGATACGTCCAAATTCTCCATATCCTCTCTCATTTTCCACACAATATCTAGTTTGGAGAATATCTCAAAAAAAATTTAAGTTCATATTCCATGAATTATATAAGTAAGAATTTACTTTCTTTACGCTTGTATCTAAGAATATTAGTCCAAGGATATATTTACCTTAAATTATACATATAGTGTAATGATGTTTTTGTCCAAAAACACTACTATTATATTGTAGAAGCTTCTTATGTAGTTATGTAGAATTTTTTTTAAAAAATAGTTAAAACGATCATGATCAAGTGGGATAAAAATTCAACAAAGTGATTGATTTTAATAAATGAAGCAAATGGTGTTTTCGTGAGAGTTTGAGGAGATGGTTCTTTGTTGTTTTAGAGAAAATCCAAACGACAGGCCAAGTTCTAAGGAGCTTTTGAGAACTCCATTCTTTAGAAAAATTGAAAGGGTTAAGAAGTTTGTACTCAATACTAATAATTGAGCATTGAAAGATCAGAAAATATCGATATCTTTAGTGTGTACTACTTTTGTCTAAGTATGAAATGAGTTATTTTCTTAGTTGGGATCATATAGTACATGTACATTTAATAGATTTTTTGCGGATCTATCATCTTATTCTTTCTTTATTTCTTTTTATCAAAGAAATGTTGGTATTTTCATATGAAGTTTATCATTCTTTGTTGATTATTCATGTGTTTATGAACACTAAATGAATTATGGTTCTCCGAATGGGTTGTTGATGCATTTATTGACAGAAGGCATGGAAAACACATTCCTCTCAGGATCTTTCAAGTTATATATGGTTTTTTCTTCAACTGTCTAGTTCTTTCCATAATTAGAAACTAAGTGCCCTCGTGATGTCTAACAATATACTCTCTTGATCTAATTGAAATATAGTATATCCAATAGTTTTTTTAAATTTCATAGCTTGAAATTATATGCCCCAATTTGTACATTAATGCTAATGCTTAAAACGTTATGCATATTGTTGTATTTTTCTTCAAAATAAATTTTATTCCCAATGTTAAACGTTTTCGTTTTTCTTCTAGTTAATACAGGAAAATTATGAAGAAATATTGCTAGAAAAATAGTCTTAAGGTGATATTGATCAATCTAAAACATTTTATGAGGTTGTGGGGGAGAAAAGAAGAGAAGAATATACGGTATTTGTTTTGAAGCCAAAATTTGTTACGGGCATAAAATATGTACCTCATAATCAGTACCTCCTTGAATTTCTCAATCAACACTAAAAACAAATATGGATGAGTTTATAAATCAAATGCTTCCTGCACTTTCTAATCCCCCTTTTCCCATTGTTATTGAGAGGGTACAAGAAATTAGTATTGTGCCAATTGTGTTATCTCAAACAATGGAATATGTTGCGACGAATTAGCGACGAAAAATTTATGACCAATTTATTAAAAATGAAGAAATAAATTTTAAAATTAGCAACAAATTTTTAATACAATGACGAATTAGTTTGTCGCTAAAATGGTGACAGAACACATTTTTCGTCACTATAAATACTAACGCGCGATACATAAACAACCAATATTCTGTTGCTAATCTGTCGCTATACCTGTTTAGAGACGGAATATCATAGACTAGCAACAGATTTCATCCATGGGTAAAAGCTGATTTTTTTGAAGTAAGATAAGTTCTTATTCATAGAACATGCTTTCTTTACTTAAGTCATTATATTAATTAGTTCATTTAAGACTCATTCATCACATAAGAAACATTCAAGTCTTGGACAATACCTAGGGACTCTAACTAACACCTTCAAAGCCTATTGTGCAATGTCTAGATAGCGTCCAGTACCACCACTTAAACTTCATAGAACTTCTCTAATGCTAGTAGGTATCTCACATGATGAGCATATCCAATAACCGAATAGACCATAATATCTAGACATGAAATCCGTAGTTCTAACCTACTCCAATAAGGGTGCTCTAAATTCCAATGTTAGAACTATGATACATCCCATGTAGGCACATGGTTAAGGAAGATGAAGGGCTTTTTATGCTTTCTAGTCTCATTCTCAAGTTGATATACATTTTACACTAGCCTCCTTCTAAAATAGATCTAATTCCGATTACATAATTACTCGGTGCTAGCCTTTTTTTTATAGAGTTATTTAAATTAAAGGATGACATGAAGAGGTTCCATATCTAGTTCATAACCCAAACACATTCACCCTACCAAAGAGGTCTACTAGGGTTACCTTACAATGGAAACATAGATAGGTCATCATCACTTTCCTAAGGATGATATTATTTTGCAGACAATTAACCTTAAGTCTTTCATCCTTTACATGAAGGATACCATTACATCTCTCGACTTCAAATCCATAACATAACGTTACCACTAGGTTTAAGGTTCCACGTACATGACCTTTTTAACATCATTTACGGTCTCACATATCGTTCAATCATACATGACAAGGGTTCACTAAGTCTACCTAGTCAATACACCGCATATTCACATATCATTCATACATGTATCATGTAATGGACACATGTCTACCAAAACAAGACACAACATTCTTTACTTTCTTTCATATAGCATTTCATTCTTTGAACCGCTTAGGAATTACCCTTATCATATTTATTTAATCCTATACATTACTATAACATCATCAATATAATCATCATAGACTCATATAGTCAAGTAAGAACAATCATGCATCAAACTCTAATACTACACATGTAAGCACATAGTCATAGTCTACATTATCTCCTAACATACATAGAATGAACTTTTACAATATTTCACATGTAGATAGATCTTCTCATACTTCACATAAATCAACTACAAAAAATAGTACTTCAAGTAGTGTCGACAAGGCCATGATCATCATAATACATAACTCACGCAGACAAGGCCACATCAATTGCAAGTAAAAAAACACATAGCACTACCACCATAAGTGGATCATTCTAGTCACAATATAATTGAAGTCTAATTAAAATAAAATAACAAAAACTACGGAATCCTACAACCAATCCATTCTCCCCATTGTAATCCATGTGTAAATCATCCAATTCAATACCATCAGGCCCTTACCTATGACCATAACTAACAATTCAATACATAAACTATGATATTCAATGAAACTAGGTAAATACAATATACATTGATAAATATAAGATAACATAGATATAAATTTAATATAATTATCACATTAGTTAATAGACCATATAAAACTACACAAGAATTTATAAGCATTAAGTCCAAATCACTTAACTCATAAAGTAGTCAAAAACTAGAGTTCATCAATGAAATGGTTTCATAGTTTAATTAAGTTAAAATCATCAATTTTACAAAAATTAAATCAATATAAAATTCTTTAAAAACCTTTAATGCAAGACCATGTGGGTATAATCCAATTTAGAAAACTCATCTTTTGATTAACCTTAGAAAATCACATTGAAGATTTGATCCTTGATGAAGTGAGTCTTAAGGATTATAAAGGATGCCTCAATAAATATAATCCTCTAATTTGATTAAGAATCACCACTCAAATCTCCAATACAAGCCCTTCCTTGAGTATTGGCTCCAATGGAGTTCTAGAGAATTTTCAAGGGACTGCCCACTCAAAGACGACTGCCCATCGACGGGGCGTCAGTCCACAAACAGACTGTCCTATGCTATGTCAATGGGTTTTGAGACTGGAAAATGAGAGCTTAGGTATATAGGGTAACAACTCATCCACTCCCTCAACATATAGGGAATCAACCAAGTCACAAGTCGTCGATTGCAATGTGTAGGTGGGACTTCCTTGGGCATTTTTTGCCACTAACTTGGGTCATTATTCCTCAAGGACCCTTAGATGGTCCTTGGGGATGTGTGCTGGGATGTTTCAAACTCGAATATGATCCTATACGAGTTTTGGATCTTCCAAATGAATTTCAATCAAAAACGAACTTGTAATACTTGATGAAATATGCCAAGACACACTAGATTGTTTCAACACAAACCTTTTGAACGCCTTGTTCGTCCTTTGACGTTTCACTTCATAATAACCCAAAACTCTAGAAACTTCCTCAATACCATATTATAGGAAACCTTATGACCTTATACCATGATGAGAACCATGTTAGGATCTATTTTCTCCTATGTCATTTTTGAGGTATTACAAGATCTTATAGAGTTAAGCTCTATGCCACGACACAAGAGTAATGAAGAAAGTGAAACTTCTATCGTTCTCTAGCCTCTCTCTCATAGAGGTTTCATAAATCACACTGATGAACCAGACTCTTCTATACATGGAATTATGATACTTTGAAACCTAAAATTCATTTCCAAAATCTTATGCTCTGATAATAAGTTTGTCACAATGGGGAACCACCCCTTGGAGTTACCGGCATCGTCGACCTCTCAGAGGTCTTCGACAAGCCTCTAAGCATTCATTTATTGCATTATCATAAAATAAGAAGAACATTTACAACTTTTCATAGAATAAGACAATGTTAAAACATCACTTCATTTACCAACCATAAGTACATCGTTAAGACACTAAGTCTCGCTTTTCCATCTTAAGACACAACTCTAATAGAATAGAATAGAATAGGGACAGGGCCTATAGTAACATTAAAGGATAATCTATACTATTACATGAACTTAATTTAAATTATTGACATGAAGGCCCTTAAATAATTAAGGAAACAATTTAACTTGGGAATAGTAATCCAACATCTTTATTCTAGGGAAGATCCTCGATCCATCATCACCTACACTTTGTGTAAAAATATGAAGAGAATGGTCTTAGTACAAGAATGCACTAAGTATGATAACCATGCAAAAAAATGATTTAAAAAGAATATTTAGTTAGAAAGCATACTAGATGTGTATATAGTATAACTTCATGAGCATTTGATACAATCAGCATAATGTAGCTCTTATACATCATATAGACATGGATATCACTCATAACAACACTTGAAGCCATTTTATAATACTTAAGACATATTCAGTATCTCCAATACATTACCTCCCTTCTTAATCTTAACTTATTTCCATAAGCAACTCTTAAGTAATATTTTTTAGTACAATGTATCACCTTAACATCGCCAAAGATGATATTTCATATCAAGGCTTCATCAATACAACCACATATATTCATAAGCTCAAAAGGACATCATATGACATAATCTACACATAAGAACCATCAGCTAAGATAATCCCCAAGTCTCACTAGTGTATTGTACAAGCAGCATTCCATAATAATAATCACACCAAGTGATCCTAGGGAGTCACCCTAGACATTGGCACATCATATTCAATAAGATATGACACATATATCTAACCCTATACCTAAGACCATTATACTACATTAATCCTCATATAAGAACCATTTCATTCAGTACATCGTAATCATAACTCATTTAGTTCATATCATAGGCAAATCTCCCTCACAAGCTTACTTGTGCAATGTGCACATGTAGTCCCATACCCCCACATATACAATGAAAACGTGTTTACAAGCTATAAGTGTAATTCTCATGCATAATCATGATTTGTATCTTGACATAAGTAAATTTAGCCTTAACAAACCTTCATATAAAAATACATAACAATAGTCCTTATATTATATAGGAAACTAATCATAAATTACCTTTAAGTCCACTTGTGCAATGCATAAATTGGGTCCATAGTCCTACCTAAACTAAGTAACTCTTGAAGGAATCAACACTAACAATCATAATCTTATCTTAGTTCATTTCTTAAATCTAGGGAGACTTAAACATAACCCACATAAACCATGTGAGCAACATGCAATCCGGTGTGATATAACTCCACACCAAAAGAAGGTGTTCTACTTGCCAGGGTAGAACCTACATAATATCTATCTAGGTAGTTCCACTAGCTAGAACCTACAATCGCACATAGTTAAGGGATAGTGACGTTTCTTTTAGAAACCCGACCTATTACGTTAATGAAGAGGCTTTCATTTCATAATTATCACTTAGATGACACAACCTATTGCATTAGCGTAGGGGTCTTTTCCTCAATGTACATATCCACTCAGTGCTAAGCTTAAACTTGTTATTCAATATCTTTAAGCCTTTACATACCATTAGTTCATAAAATAGGATTTAGTTACTTAGTCCCTTATATATCATATATCTCAAAGGTTTCTAAGATGAGAATGTTCTTTCATCATAGAAACTACATTACGTGAGAAAGTTCTTTCACTTAATTATAACATTCATGACATTGTATAGTTTATATTACAATTTAGGAAACCATTAAAGAGACTCTCACTCACTAGATTATCATTACGATCTTTCATTCATACATTGATGTTTGTGTATGTGTACATATATGAGAAATCTTTTCATATAAACACATTTAGACAACACATGTTCAAAATTAATCATATATTTTACATGCATAATAAGAGATAAAGGTGAATATGACAATTATCCTTTCAATTGACACCATAAACATATTATACTCATAGTTTTGCATGATATGTGTGTGTACATATCGGTCAACATTATCACATAAGCTCATCTACATAGTTATTGAGGAAATCACCCTCCTGAGGGTCACAAAACATATTCAAAATCCCTCAAGTATTGAACAACTCACATATAGATCATTTAGGGACTATAAAGAACACACCCAAATTACATCATTGGACACAAAAAAATGTTAAACATTTGATTAGAAGACTCCTATCATGTAAAGGATAACACATTAATGTATGGTTACATAGGTAGGGGACATTCTACAATATCCCTTATCACAATTAAGAATGTAGACCACACCTTACCCCAACATCCTTATTAACATTATACTTCATATTATCAACATAGCATAATCATGATACTAACATTGAAGACTAAAAAAAACGTTCATGGCACACCTTCTTACTCATGATCATCTAACTAAAACTCTTAAATCTATTTCCCTGAAGTCCATGATTACAACATGTATAGATAGACCAGAATGTTAACACCGTCACAATAAGTGGACCATACCATACAACATCAATTCAAAGACTATAGACTAGAAGATAAGTCAACTTACTAATTCTCCAAAATATGATCATCATTCATCCATCCTCAACAATTCATAATCAAATTATAAAGATTGCAATAACATTGAACAATACATCACATTGTAATCACAATTCAATTAAAATCTACTCAAGATCACAAGCCCACTTTATAGGCTAAGTTAATAGATTAAGGAGATTATGTATTCAGCACAGAATTACATTGAAAATAATTTACAAACTTTTTTTAAACATAAATTCATCATTTGAACAACTTTGAAAAAATTATGACAATGAACCTATGGTTTGATTGGAAGTTAGGAATTTTGATCTTAGGATCACACTAGAAAATAATTGATAGAACTCTTACAATAAATGTTTATTCAAGGATGAATGGTTACCATACCTTATTAGAAGAAACACCCACGAAAGTTTTAGAATAAAAACACTTGGAATCCATCCATATCTTGATCTTGAGTTTAGTCTCCGATGAAGGTTTTGAGAAAATCTTATTTGGAAGGGAAGGATTGGATTTGAAGAATGAATTTTAATTTGGGGTTTCATTATTTTAACTGATATAAAATACCCAAAAAAATGTAAAATAACCGTCGACCCTCTACTTGAATTGTACGCATAAATGACAGCCGCATCCACGGACCGTGGATGGGTTGACGAGGCCGTACTGCTACTCGTGGTTTTTGAATAAGAATCCTCATATTGGGTCTATGATCCCACAACTAAGTTTAGATCCATGCCTCTTTTGATGTGGTGTCGTTTAGTCTAAGGGGCATCAACCATAGTTGTCATACGAAACTATTTTAGTAGCCTTTTGCCAACCTTTTGGTCCTCCTCAAGGACCCTTAGGGTGGTGCTTGTGGAATTATACCGAGATGTTTTGACCCTAAAATCAACCATATGCATACTAGGATGCCCTCCTATCATTTTGACTCCAATCAACACTTCAACACAAGGAAAACATACAAAAAAAATATTAAGACACAAAATACTAGTTTCTCGATGTCTTAGTCGTCCTTTGATGTTTTAACTCAAATGTCTTCGAACTAACCATTAGAAGTTGAGACACATTATATAAATAGGTTATTAACTCTTAAAGCACATGTGAGGGTCTAGTTTTTCCTATTTCATTTTTAGGGTTGTTACACATGTAGTACCTTGAATATTTTATCAATGAACTTTTGTGGGTCGTCTTAATCTTTAAAGACAAAGAATGTAGGGGGATTCATCCTTGTGAAATCCCCAATCCTAGATGTGAATGTTCTAGAATTAATGTCATTCACCCTTGTGTGCCTATCAACTTGAGTTTCCAAAACATAATTAAAACTATGAGTTGTTGACCTTATCCCGACATTAGACATAGCCTTTACTTCATTAGGAACTTTAGGGTTTTTATGAAGACCGCCTCATTAACATTCTTATTTTCGGCCCTCCTAGTATTGATCCTTCTTGTATTTTTATTGTATATGAGCATAACATAAGGATTAGAATAAAGGAAGGGACAGAGCTGAGAATCTTAGGCACGACTAATGAATATCAAGAGACTAAAATTTCCTAACCTTCTCATAGCCTCTCATTCATAAGTGTGGCTCTCTTTACAACCATGAACAAAAATCTACTAAACGTGGTATTTTGTTACATCAATCCTACATTATTCTCAATGTTATGCTCTGATACCAAGTTTGTAATGACCCTATATCACCTACTTGTCTTACCGGTGTATTCGACCTCAAAGAGGTATTAAACAAGCCCTTAGCATTTGTCCTAGCACGTATCATAGAATAAAATGTGGAAAAATTAAAACTTTAAATTTAGAAGTTCAACTTCACTTCATATATAAAAATATAATCTAACTTCATCACAACATACCATCTCAAAATAAAAGTATAGAAATTTGAGACTTAGCGCTAACATCAATAAGAAGACTAGAACTAGGAAATACAACAATGTCTTCAAATATAAGCAAACAACTAAAAGCTTGAACATAAGGGCATACTCCTCGGACTTGAGGAATTACCAACTTGGAGAAGCAATTCCATGTATCCTTAAGGAATGATTTTTAATCCTCAACGGACCAAACCTATAATCTTTGGGAAAAGGAATAAAATATGGGTTATTACATCACACGTACTAAATATAGCTACTACGCATAAAACCCATTGAAACATTCATAAAAGGACATTTTAGTAAAAACATGCTTTTTATCAACTAAATCCTATATTCACATAACGTAATCATACTAATCCAACCCCAACATGATTTCACCCCCTCGGTAACCCAAGTATTATTTGTGCAATGCAATATTATTATCCCATTACCCTATCCAGAGCTAACTATCACATTAACCAACCCACTTCGTACATACCTTCATAGCATAATACTTCCTTGTAAATTTCTATATTCATAATGATCATCCATATCTTAACATACATAAGCCATAATATACATAATCATAAGAGAACACAACTATGACCCCCTCTTAGTATCCCACATTTACAATGTACAAGAGAAGTGACATACCATCTCTTATAATGTGTAGAACCCCTTAAGGAATTCCTATGTCATATATCTCATTCATTCATTTTCTTTTACATTAAGGAAAAGGTTCCAATAAACGATATAGACCATGAGAGCTACATGGAATCTAGTGTTCCACTCCAACAAAAAAAAAGGGTTAACACTAGCCTAAGGTGTAACCTTTTGTACATATATATATAGGTGGATCCACTAAGATTAAGTCCTATGTAGACACATAGTTAAAGGACAAGGAGATTATTACTAAAAACCCTTACTTGTTAATTTTGAGGGTTTCCATCTCATGAGACAACAAATATCTTAGGGAATTCCAACTTCATGAATGTGATGATACTAATGTGGGGAGCTGCACTTACTAAACATAAGAATTAAATTCCCACAAAGTGAACTAGGATAAATAAGAGTTTCACGTGAGTTTTGTGATTTCATAAATTTTTTAGAAGGTGAGAAATAACTTTGAATAATTTTTTTGAAGAGATTTGTGAGTAAACATGTAGGAACATGTAAGAATCGAGGATATAGGACCCTTGTTGATGTTGGTTGGAGGTGCTTGACAAAGAGCCAAGTCAAATTGGACAAGCCTAAGCCAAAGAACCAAGGTTGTCCCAAGTTGGTAGCTCGCTGCCTCAATGTTTATGGACCAATTCTGTGTATGTTGTATAACCATGGCTCGTGAAGGAGGTCGTGAAAGTGCCATACATTTATCGGGCTTTCCAAATCAAAGTTGTCTACTTCCTAGAGGACGAAGAGTTATCAACTTGGCTGTGAAACACCTTAATGGACGGTTAAAGTGGATGTGGTCCTTGACGGGGCTTCCCCAAGTGAGGATTTTAAGTAATTTAGATTTAATTGTTTATTAGTTTTGTTTGACTTTAAATAATTTTTACATTAAAAATAAAATTATTACGGTACTTTCTTTAACAAGTAAGTAAACTCCTTATTTAAAAATCCAAAAATCCTATCTATATAAAAAGGAAAAAGAGGAAATCCATTGAAGTTAGAGTTGAAGTTTTTTTAAAGGTTTTCTTCAGAAATTCCGTGGGGATTCCATCTAATAAGTTATTTTAATCCTTCATTAATGAATAACCACTCATCCCAGGAGTCCAATTCAAGGGTTTTCAAAAGTGAATCAATGATCTATTTTCCCAATATCTATTCAATGCATGGGTTCATTGTTAAATTTTTTTATAAATCATGATATTGATTTATTAATGTTTGTTCAAGTTTTTTAAGATGAGTTTATTGGGATTTGTAGAATAACCCATGTTTTGTCCAAATCTCCTAAATTTGCTTACAAAGTGGACTTGATGAATGTGATTGAATACTGTTAGAATTGGGTTTATATTATGTTGTATTTCTGATATTAAATACTATATATGTATAATTATGATGTATTTTTGAAGAATTGATAAAAGGTTATTATGTCTTAGGTGAAGGGTAAGATGACATAAATTGTTCTAGTTCTTATTGAATTGCTCTTCTGTAGTATAGTCCACTTATGGTGGAGGTGTTTAGATAAGGTATATTAATATGCATGTGTATTGTGTTTATGACATTGAATTGAATGAATAATAAGTAAAGGAATTTAATGATGCCTATGTAGAGAGATGTATTTTGAAAATATGCATGTGATTCTTTAAGATAGTGTGGTTATTGGAGTATAATGCAAAAATGAAGTTTGGTTTTTTGGGGATTATGATGGTTGTAGTTTTATAATGTTTAGAATAATAGGTCATAAATGATGGTTCTTATGTGAAAGGATTTCTCACATATACTTACACATGAATGAATGAATTAATGAAGCTAATGAATTTGAGTCTATTGAAATGTCTTATCAGTATAACTCTAAAGAATGAATGGGGGACTTTAGGGTGGTCACTCTCCCTGAAACCCACGTGTATTTTGTAGGTTGTCTATATAGTAACTGTTAAACGACCTGTTTAGTCTTTCTTGAGCAACAAAATTTATTCTGGAGGAAAAAACTGGCAGAGGTGACGGATGCCACGCGGACCGTCACGGGCACGACGGACGTCGTGGATTGGTGTCGTTTCAAAACACATGGAAAAATTTGATGAAAATTGGGTTACTGAAAATCGACTCTCTCTTAACTTCGAACGAACCTGGCCAGGACGGCCATACAGGTTTTGTGATGGACCGTCACAGAGTCTCAGTGGAAATCCCACTCTCTGACCTGACGACGGACAGCAGGAAGGACCAGCGCAGGCACGATTGTGGCCCGTCATGGCTGCGTAGTTCCAGGCGGGTCGGATCTGATTAATTATTAAGGGGCGGTTTTGGACTATTTCCTGTTTAATTATAAAGTAATGGGTTAATGTTAAATAAGTCTAATTCATTGGGGGTTTTATTAAAAAGAGGTAACCTTAAGTTACATTAGTGGGTTATTATTGCCATCTTTCTTCTTAATATATAGTAATTTGGGGTAAAAGAAAGAGGGTTTGATAAAGAAAAATAAAAAGAAAAAGAGAGACAGAAAAAGGAAAGAAGGAGAACGAGTAGGAGAGAGAGAGAAACAAAGAGGATAGCAAGGAATTTGAGAAGATAGCTTGTTATTCGCATTCTTCGGTGGAGGGTAGGTTATGGTTTTTACCACTATTGTAGTAAACTACTTAATAGCGAAGATATGTGTTGGAGTGTAGTATTATTAAGTCTATCTATATGCTTTAATTGCGTGTATGACATGATGTGATCTTATATATTATCCATGGATTGTTATAAAATAAAGCATGATGAAGCTATTAATCTTAAAGTCTTGAAGAAACCCTAATCTACTTGGTTAATGATGATGCCTTGGTAGAAAAGAACGGCTTAATGAACGCAAGTAGTAGATGATTTAGGGGATCGGCGGAGTGTAGGTCACGTTTCGCACCAGGATCGCATATGAGATCGGAGGTAAAGTTCCGCACCAGGGATAGTATATGGATCGGGTGCCACGTTCCCGGTACCAGGATAGTAGTTAGAATATGAGGATCGGAGAGTGTCACGTTACGGACACCAGGATAGATATGGATCGGGTTGCCACGTTCCGGGTACCAGGATAGGAATATGCGGATCGGGTGTCTCGTTCTGACCACCAGGATAGTATAGGATCGCGGGGGGGTGCCAGTACGGTACCGGATAGAAGGGCGGCGAGGAAGTAGAGAGAAGTGTCACGTAAGACATGAGAGTAAAATCAATATAATGAATCTGAGTACAGAATCATATCAATCTAAAGAACATATGTCCAAACGAGTATGATGAGGAGGCGTGAGTCCTCATTGATGTGTTGTGTTGTAACCAAGGATTATGGTAATTGGAAAAATGTGCATGCTAAGGATTATTAGTGATTTTATTTGATGTACTTGATATATTACTTGTTCTATTTTGGGTGGCCGATGATACCTACTCAGTACTGTGGTTGTACTGACCCCTACTTTTATTTGTTCTTTTGTATATCGTGGTATATCAGCAAATGTGCCGTCATCTTCGATCGGACAGTAGTTCAAGCCTGTCTTCGTCACACCGGATCTTCAGGGTAAGCTAAATGCTTCTAGCTTGGACTGGCATCTCCTTCCTCATTGTCTTGCTGCATTGAAGTTTCGGCATAGACTAGCTTTTATTTGTTTTAGCTTCTAGAATACTCTAGTTTAGTTAAATGATCATAGATGTTCTTGTGGTGATGACTTCCAGATTTTGGGGAATAGGAAATAATATGTTGAACTTTTAGAAGAAGTTATTGAATTGTCTTTTATTATGAGTTAAGTCCTTACGCATCTGCTTAGTTGATATAAATTGAAATGATAAGGTTAGATTGGTGGTTTCTCACATAGGAGGGTAAATGTGGGTGCAAGTCGCGGCTCGGTTTGGGCGTGACAAACTTGGTATCAGAGGCATAGGTTCGTTGGTCTCATCACACCAGAACAGGTCTAGTAGAGTCTTAAAAAGAACGGTGGGGGACGCCTGTACTTTTCTTTGAAAGGCTATAAGACTTAGGAAAATTCCTTTCTTTCTTTTTATTTCGTGCTATTCATGGATCCCATGAGATCTAGGTGATACAAATTGGTATCTGCCATCCTTCACTCTAGTTAGCAGATGGTTAGTAGAAAGAGCAACGGACTACGCCATCATCAATGTCAGCAAGACCAAGATGCATCTGAGCAGCCACTGGGGTTGTAGCTCGAAGTGGAACAGTGGCAAAGAGGGCCCGCGGTTGGTAGGGTAAGGTCTGGGAGGACCCTCCTCTAGAGGGGAGAGGACGAGCCCTAAGCCATCTGGTGCTAGGGCGGTGGTGGTGACTCCTTCCACTGACTTAGGAGGGGTGTAAGAGAATGGGAGGATGGGGAGAGGAGGATGGGGAGAATGGAACCACGTACCGAATGGGAATATGCCCCCACTACCCCCCCGAGATATGATTCAATCAGGTTCTCCACTTATCTTAGTGGGTTTGTCTCGAATCAGGGACAGTGCACACCAGTTGTCTTGCCACCCAACACATCGGTTTCAGAGGACAACATGCGCAGCCACTATGGCCCCTCGTATGGATGCACTCATTGGACATAGGCAAGTTTTCCACGCCTAACTATTGGGCATCTATAATGACGATGAACAGCATGAACTTTTAGTAAGTTATTGAAATTGAAACCTCCAGTCTTCAGGGTGCAGAATTCTGAGAGTGCTTAAATTTTTGGTGAATATCATGAGCTTACTACACAGAGGTTATAGTCGAACGGTGTTTGGTGTTGAGTTCGTGAGTTATCAGTGTCAAGGAAACGCAAATTGTGGTGGAGGTTCACATGTTGAATGTTCAACCAACAGAGGCAAACACCTATGCCACTTGGCTCATTCTCTAGTTTGTTTATGGAAAGTATATCCCCGAAATTGAGGGATAGGAAAAGGGATGAGTTCTTAAGCCTAGAGCAAGTAGGGGGGATGTCGGTCAATGCATTATGAGGCAAGTCGTGCACTATCCAGATATGCCAACCAAATAAGGTTTCAGTTCCACAAGATCGAATCTCCGTTGGTGAAGGGGGTTGAGATCAGGTTTCGAATTGCAGCCCTTACAGGTAGCGGCTACGGCAAAATCTGCAAAGGAAGTGGTAGAGATTTCGTAGTAGAGGGGAAGGAGTGAAGCCAGATGAATTCACCACGGCGTCGACAATCAAAGAGGTTCGAAAAGAAAGGTGAGTTTTAAATGGTTCTGACTATAGGTACAGGGTTACGGAGGTTACTCAGTTGACCCATTCAGGCTCACTACAGACTGTAGTTGGGGTCCCACCGCAGGAACGGGTCAACATTTCTCCTGAGAGACCCTATGCGTGGAATATAGAGAGTGTTATGGGGGTGGGGGAGGGAGATGGGCATATTCAAGAGTTATTGTCCAAACAGAGTGATAGAACCCCAACAGCTTGAGGTAGAGGTGGGTCATGGCAGAGGCCGTTATCCGGAGGCGGAGGACGAGGGGTCGAGGAAATGGTGGTCACCAAAACGGCGGGGTGATGTGGCAAAGGGAGACACTTACATCACAACATTGGTAGGGCAAAGGACAAACAAAACGGAAAGGGCCCATTGTTATGCTTTCCCGATGGGAGATCGGAGGCGGGAGCATATGATGTTGTCATCCCAGGTAAATGTTCTGGTTTTTGTTGCATGACTTGTATTGTTTGATCCTGGATCCACATTTTATATGTGTTTTTTATCTCCTCATGTGCTACTGGTCTAAATTACATTGTGAAATTACTTGATTATGCATATTCGGGTTTCTACTCCGGTGGGTGTGAGGCTGTGGTCGGTGCAAAGGTATATAGGTCTTGTTTGGTGAAACTTGTGGGTAGCAACAATAATGTAGATTTGGTTATCTTGAAATGGTTTGATTTGATGTTAATTGGGGATGACTTGGCTTTCTCCGAAATTTGCGCATCTTGGATTGTAATGCTAAAACGGTGACGTTAGCCAAGCTGGGCCACGATCCGTTAGTGGGGAGGGTGACTCACTTCCACTCCGGTGAGTATAACCCTTCTTCGTGCTAGAAAAATTGGTTAGTTAAGGGTTGTTTATCTTCCTTGGACATCTCAAGGATACACTACCCAGACCTTCGATTGAGTCGTTTCGGTGGCCCGTGAGTTTCTTGATGTGTTCCCTGCCAGATCTTCCGGGTATGCCCACCAGATAGGGATGGATATTGATTCTGTTGATTCTTGAACCGGGGGGTTACGCCCCATTTCTATACCCCCTTTTAGAATGGCCCGCGGAGTTTATATAAGAGAATTAAAAGCCCAACTCAAGAGTTGTGAGCAAAGGCTTCATTAGACCAAGTGCATCTCCTGGGGTGCGCCGGTTTTGTTTGTGAAGAAGAAGGATGGGAGTTTTCGGATGTGGGATAGATACCGGCAGTGAACAAGGTGACTATAAGAACAAGATCGTCTTCTCGCATTGATGACTTGTTCGATCAGGTACAAGGTGCTTTGTGTCTTCTCGAAGATTGACTTGAGATCCGGTATCATCAAGTTGAAAATACGGGCAACGGATGTGCCAACAGATGCTTTTAGAACCGGTATGTGCATCATTATGAATTTGTAGGATGTTTTTTTGGTCTAGAATGCCCTGCTGCATTCATAAGTGATGAACGGGATTTTTAAGCCATATTTAGATCTCTTTCGTGATGTATTTATTGATGATATACTGATATACTCCAGAGTAAGAAGGAACATGAGGAGCATTTGAAGAATGGTATTGGAAATGTTGAGGGAGGGAGGAAAAAGCTTATGACAAGTCTCTAAGTGTGAGTTTTGCTAGATTGCATTGTCCTTCTTGGGGCACGTGGTTCTAAGGATGGTAGTGATGGGGGCTCCTTCTAGATCGAAAAGTAGTGAAGAATTGGGTAAGACTACTAATGTCTGTCAGAAAAAGGAGTTTGTTGGGTTTTAGCTAGCACTACCGCCGATTTGTCAAGGATTCTCTTCTATGTTCCCAACTGACGAACGTGACTAAGCAAAATGTTCATTTGTATGGTCGGATGAGTGTGAGGAAACTTTCAGAAGCTCAAGGACTATGTTGCTATGCAACCAATGCTCACCTTGCCAGTGGAAGGCCAGAAAGAATTTCTTGTGTATTGTGATGCATCTTATTCGGGTTTTTTGGGTGCAGTGCTAATGGAAAGAGAAGAATGGATTGCTTATGCGTTCAAGATGAATTAAAAAGGCACAATGAACGACTATCCAACTCATGATTGGAATTGGCCAGCACGGTGTTTTGCACTAAGGCAATGGAAACACTATTTTATGGGGTTAAGTGTGAGGGTCTAACGGATATGTAGGTCTAAAGTATGTTCTTCACTCAGAGAGATTTGAATTTGAGACAGAGGGATGGATGAACTACTGAAGGGACTACGACTCACTATTTGTAATCATCCGGGGAAGGCGAATGTTGTAGCGGATGCTTTAGTAGAAAAGCGGGAAGGGAAGCATGGGAAGGCTACCCTACACTTGCAAGCTTCTAGCGCCCATTATAGGGCGTTAGATTCTGGGCTAACGACCTTATGAGATTAGGAGAAGTAAAGTAAATGAGAAGGGAGGATTTTAGCTTTGGTGGAGGCAAGATCTCTTCCTTGACAAGATTAAGGGAAAGGCAGGGAGTTTAATGATGAAAATGATCCGGATCCGAGATAAAGTGTTGCAAGGAAGGCTTAAAGAAGCGAAAATCGAGGAGGGAGGAAGGTGTTTTGCGGATTAAGGGAAGGGTTTATTGTTTACCCCGCGTCGATGATTTGGATCAAACCCTATTTTACGAGGCTCAAGTTCAAGGTATTCGATACATCAGGGTGAAAACCAAGATGTACCGTGACCTAAAGCAACACTTTTGGTGGAGAAGAATGAAGCGTGACATTATGGCTTTTATTGCCAAATGTCCAAATTGTCAACAATTTAAGTATTGCACACCAAGGCCAGGAGGAACACTTCAGAGAATGCCCCTTCCGGAATGGAAAATGGAGAGAATTGAGCAATGGAATTCGTGTTGGTCTTCAAAGAAATTGGGCTAAGTTCGATCCATTTGGCGGATTGTGGGAATAGTAACTAAGTTGTCATTTCATTCCGGTTAAGGTGACTTACATGCAGAGAAGTTAGCCCAAAACTGTACATCTCAGAAGATTGTCGGTTGCAGGGGTTCCCACTATTCCATTCCATATCAGATAGAGGTACGAGTTTAACTTATATGTTTTGGAAAACATTGCATGTACGGAATTGGGTAGGTACTAGTCGTTTTGAGCAAACAGAATTTATTATGGAAAAAAATTGCAGAGGTTAGGATTCACGACGGGACAGTCACGGGCACGACGGCCCGTCGTGGACGGTGTAGTTTCAAAACACTGGAAAACATATGAAATTGGGGTACTGAAAATCGACTCTCTGAAATTCGTAAAGAAATGGAAGGACGGAACCGTCACAGGCTGTGACGGACCGTCACAGAGTCTTCAGGGAAATCCACTCTCTGACCCTTGCGACAGACAGCAGGATGGACCGTCGAGGCACGACGGCCCCGTCACGGGCGCGCATATAGTCCTAGGCGGGGGTCGGAATACTGATTAAGTAATTAAGGGGCGTTTGGACTATTTCTGCTTTAATATAAAAGTAATGGGTTAATGTTAATAAGTCTAATTATGGGGGTGTTAAAAGAGGTAACCTAGTTAATTAGGGGTTTATATTGCAATCTTATCATTCTAATTATATATTAATTAGGGTAAAGAAAGAGGGTTTTAAATAAAGAAAAATCAAAAAAGAAACAAAAGAGAGACGAAAAAAGAAGAAGGAGAGAGAGAATGTAGAGAGAGGAGAGAGAACAAAGAGTGATAGCAAGGAATTGAGAAGCTAGTGGCTTGTGATCGCAATTCTTCGGCGAGGGAAAGGTTATGGTTCTTTACACATTCGTAGTAAACTCTTAATAGCGAAGGATAGGTGTTGATTAGTATTATTAAGTCTTCTATTATGCTAATGGTGTATGCATGATGTGATCTTAGCTATATACAGGATTGTGATAAAATAAGAATGATTGAAAGCTATTGAATCTTAAATCTTGAAGGGAAAACCTAATCTACTTGGTTAATGATGATGCCTTGGTTAGAAAAAGAAGGCTTAATGAACGAAGAGTAGTGAGGATTAGGGGATCGGGAGTGTCACCGTCCGACACCAGGATAGACTATTGAGGATCGGAAGGCTCACGTTCGACACCGCGATAGTATATGGATCGGGGCCACGTTCGGACCAAGCTAGATATGAGGATCGGAGTGTCACGTTCCGGACACAGGATAGTTATGGATCAGGCGTGCACACGTTCCGGGGTACCAGGCATGAATATTGAGGGATCGGAGTTTCACGTTCCGACACCGGATAAGTTTATGGATCGGGTGCCACGTTCCCGGTACCAGGATAGAATGGGAGCGGGAAGTGTCAAGGACGACACGGAGTAAATATATAATGAATCTGAAGTACTAATATACTCAATCTAAAGACCATGTTTTCCCACAACGAGTTGAGAGGAGGCGTGAGTCTCATTGATGTGCTTGGTGTTGTAACCTAGGTTATGGTAATTGTTAAATGCTGCCTGCTAAGGATATTAGTTGATGTATGATGTTATTGACATACTGTTTTTCTATTTTGAGTGGCGATGATACCTACTCGTAACTTGTGGTTGTATGACCCCCTACTTTGCTTGTTTATTTTTGTATATCGTTGGTATGCACAACTGCCGTCATTTTGACTCACAGTAGTTCAAGCCAGTCTTGTCACACCGGACTTTCAGGGTAGCTAATGCTTCTAGCTGGGCTGGGATATCCTTCCTTCATGTTTTGAGCCTTGAAGGTTGGCAAGACTAGCTTTTATTGTTTTAGATTTTGAATACTCTTAGTTTAGTAAATTGATCATAGATGTCCTGTGGTGATGACTTCAGATTTTGGGGAAAAAGGAAATAATAGATGTTGAATTAGATGTTAGGGAATTGTTCTTTATTATGAGTTGAAACCTCTTCCGCATTGCGTTATGTTGATATTAAATTGAAATGATAGGGTTTAGATGGTTGGTTCGCTTCACATAGGGGGTAATGTGGGCTTGCCCAGTCGCCGGCTCGGTTTGGGGTCGTGACAGTAACACCCTAAATATTAGTAAGAGCCTATGATGAATGAATGAATGATAGTTGCGATACAGTATTATTGATGTGAATAGTGTAAGAGTTAAGGAGTAAGAGAGTAAAAGTAGAGAAAAGGTAGAGAGTAAAGAAAAACAAGTGAGGATAAGGAGGAGTGAGTTAGAATTAAAGGTGAGGGATAAGTTAGTAGAGTAGCAAGAGTACTTTGTAGAAATTCCTTAACATATAGTTAATGAATGTGATAAAAGACTAATTCTCTATGGAAATTAATATTTAGCACCGAGAGTGTAACCACTCTAAAACGAACTAAGGTAAAACTATAGCCTATTATTTGTGTCATAAGTTTCTAAGGTCTTAAAATGACTAATTATAATGTTAGAAGTCAGTGTGATCATTGTGTTATGTTTGGAAGAGTTTGGAAGTTAAACCTCAATGACGTTCCAAAATTAACCTTGAGACGTGCTTGTGTATTCTACTGTTCCTTGCCATACTTTACGTGTTGGTTTGAGTTTGAATTGATAGGAGAGGTTCCTAACATCTAGAAAAGAGTGTTTAGTGTTGAAAGTCCGGTAAAGATTCCCCAAGGAACACCATAGGGGTCCTTGAGAAGGAACTAAACTTGTGAATTAAAACTGCCCAAGGAAGTCCAAACAAACAAATGAAAAATGAACGTCCCGTCATCCAAGGTACGCCTCATCTACGGGGGCCCTTTCTCCAAACTTATGTTTGAGACCTAAGCCTTCAAAAATTTGGTCTCAGGCAAAATAAACTGAGTTGTTATGCCATCAATCGTAGATCGTCTACTTGTGTTGTTTAAAACCTGCAATTCCTGCATATTCTAAGCCAAGATAGTTATAAGTAAGGTTATTCACCTAGCATCCAAATAATATATTGTGAGGTCCATTGATGGAGTTTGGGGTACTTAAGTTAGTTTATAAGTCTACAACCTAAAGTTGAGTTCATTATTTAAAATAAAAAACCCAAGACATGAAATAGAATCCTCTAGAACTCAATTTTAGCTCGAAACAATGTTGAAGCTACGATATTTAAATCTCCATTGAACTACAATCATTTTCGTGGCTTATCTTCAAGTAAGTTATGGTGTTTCATCCTTGAATATTCTTTATTTCAAGGAGTCAATTCCAATGGTTTTCAATGATGATAGAAAAAATGAATTCTTCTATTTTTATTTCTAGCCATGATTTCTTGAATAAAATGATTTCAGTCAATGATATATGATAGAATTGATGTTACTTTAATTCTTTTAGATCAAAATTTCTATGAGGCCTTGCAAATCATGATCCTAATTTTTTCTCTAATATAGGTGATCTGATTAAGGATGAAAGTGTCAGGATTATGAAGAGATTTATTGCTATGATATTATGTTAGATCATGGTAAAATTTTATATAAACTTCCTTAATTTGATGATTTTCATATTGTATCTTGTTATTTAATTGAATTGTTTGATTATTGTTTTGGTTGTGTGTATATGGCTATTGTTAAGAGTCTCTGCTATTTGAATTGATTGAGAAGGCTAAGGATTGCTGGTGTTGATGATGGAATGGTAGTAAGATGACCTAATTCTCTATATATTGTGTAGTATGGGAATTGAATTTTGTTGAATTGTATGGTCCATTTATGGTGGCGGTTCTTATGTTTTATAATTATTATGAACATGGCATTGTCATCATTATTATGAGACACGTGATGTTATCATGATAGGACTTGTATCTGATAAATGTAAAGGACTATGTGGTATATGTGAGATTGAAGTATGACGTCTCCTAAATAACTATATTTGATCACGATGGACTATGGTGATGTCTCTAGTTGTGTTACTAGTGTATCTTGATTGTTGTTCCTACATGATACTTGAACGCAATTGTATAAGGGGTATGGAGATAATTTGTGTGTCTTGAGTGGTAGACTATATCTCTCTACTTGATACATGTTAAGTATGTGAAAATGAACATATTGACTTAGTAGGCTTAAGAACCTCACTCTATCAGCAGGAGCCATCGATTCTCAATTTCAGCCTCAAACCATACCCCAAAAATCGACTTCGAACAACAAGACACAGTAGTTCAGCTTTAACTAGTTTCTGGACGTGTTGGACTTTCTTGGAGGTTTGATCTCTAAATATTCCTAACTTCACAGACTTCCTATAAATAAGATTACAAACCATTTGAGACATTAAAACCTCATGGCAAACATGTTAGGCTCTAGCTTCACCTTAGTTTATTTTTGAGACATTATAGTATTCTTCTTAGAACTCTAATGAATGAATATCGGACTTTGGGTTCGACACTCTAAGCGAGTAGAGGTGTAGTGTCTAGTAACACCCTCAATATTTTTAAGAGCCTTCTAAATAATGAATGATAGGTTTTGATGAGTATTGTTTCCATGAGAAGAGGTATAGTACTTTGTAGTATTCCCTTAACCTATTGCTAATGAATGTAATTAAAGTCTAAAAGTCTATGAGGATTAATGTTTAGCACCGAGATGATATGAATGGGTGGATACTCTTCATGAGATCATGTGTAATATCCAAAGAGACCCTTTAGTATTGGTACTCTCTCTGAGTTGAATTGTAGTACTTACAAGTAATCTCCATATCACTTAACTATGCTCTCACATTGAATTACCTGGTGGTTTCCATCTAATGTCTAAAATAATGACCTTACCTTACGCAAGTAGAAGTCCTTCATTCAGTTGGGGTTAATACCGTGATTCCATGTAAAGCTATCATGGTTTATGTTTGTTAAAGCTTACCCCCACGAATAATTCAATGAACTATTTGTTCCTAAGGGTGTAATGGGACGCCATCTATGCTTTGCACAAGTAGGCATATTGAGGGAGTCTTAGTGTTCTTTGTAATGTTAATGAATGAATGGGTTTCGATATGATGTTAATGGAAGCATGTTGGAATTATGTCTAATGTTGATAATGGTTATATGACTTGTTAAATGCAATGTGCCTAGTATAGGTGGTTCTAAATGAGCACTAAGTGAGGGTAGTTGAATGGGATGCTAAGTCCACATTGCACTAGCGTAAGTTAGAGTTATCCTAGGGATGGTCTTTATATCAACTTCTTAAATATAAGAATGTTTCTTCTAGTATCTCTTGTAATAATTTTTTTTTCTATTATCTCTAGTAATGAATGTTGACTTATTGGAAATATCCTTAACTTTTGTAGACTTAAAGGAACACAGGTGTGTAATGAAGAGTTTATATAGCTTGTCTCTTTATGTCTTACCTAAATGGTTCTTATGATAACTTTGTATAAGAGTGTATAAATGGTTAATGGGATACTTAATAAATATTGTCATATGTTGAGAATTATGGGCATATTACCCTGTATGTTGACGATTGACTTGTATTTCTTTTACACTTGGTTCATGAAAACTTATCGAAATAGAATGAAAAACATATTTCAACTAAAATGTCCTTTTTAAAGCATGTGTTTGCATGATTAACATACTTAGTTCTTAATTTTACTAACTCCATATTCTTCTCTATTTCTACAAGTGTAGGTGGTGGAATGTGAGGATCTTTTAGTTGAAGCTTGGAAATTAGAATGTTCTCTAAAGACTCTTGGTATGTCCTCATATGTTCGAGGACATGGATGTTATTTCAAGTTTTATTTCATTAAAGACTATGTAGAATGAGTAGTATCATTCTTTTAATATAAGGTTTGCGACCCTATGAGAATTAGATGAGTCTAAAATTGATTGTGATGTAACTTAGTTGTTCTTACGTTTCATAAGATTCATTTTTTACTTTATTGTGAAAATTTTTAATTTGGCACAACTTTTCATTACATATTGTGAATGAATGCTAAGAGGGACTTATACGGATATCTCTTTAAGGGCGAATATTGGTTTGTACGGACTCGGATGCCTCGAGTCATGAATGTGACCTCAATTTAATTTACATGCCCTTTCAGTGCTAAGCATCTATTACTTTTAGTAATTATATAAAGTCATCACGCAAGTTCTTATTAGTAAGAACTACAATCTTATGTAAACATCTTATAATAATAGCTCATATATGTTCATCAATTAGAACAATTCTTTAATTTTAGACACAACAGCAACTGATTAAATCTTTTCCTTAAACATTTCATTATAATCATGAGAACAACCGTTGTGTCATATAAAAATCATACTATAACATTTGTACGTACTTCATAGCTTATTGAAGTGTATAGGTTAATAATTACGGGACCTTGTCATCAATCCCATCATATCACATTAGATATACCATCATTACTATATAAGTAATTCCTTTTTTATAATTGAGTTCGATGGAGAATCAATATTCACTCCTTCTTGCCCTTCATGAGACTTCATATTTCAATCACCCAATAACGCATAATTAATACTTAAATATAAGGTAATTCATGAAGTAACAATACAATTAACATCAATATAAATAATTTTTATATTCATCAACTTCAGCCAATAAAACATATTACATGCAAAATTTGTAAAATTGGGAAAGTACATGCGTCCAAGGTAATTTAAAGTGAAAAAAAAAATTACCCAACATTATACACCTAAACAAACCTAACTTATCATAATTAACAATAATTGATCCATAATGGTTTTTAGAAGAAGAACCATGTCTAAAGAAAAACCCTAGGATTTGGGGAATTTAGAAGACATAATTGAAAGGACCTTTTTGGGAAAAGAATCCCAAGAGTGAAAGTAAATATACCTTAATGAGGACCTAGCCATGAAATTGAGTTTAAATCATTGAATATTGGTCCTACTCTTGGTTCTTGAAGGTTCTTCAGTTGAGGTTGGGATAGACATAGTATTTAGAGAGAGGTGAGGAAAATTGGGGTTTAAGTTGGGGATTCATTTTTGTGTATGAAAAGGTTTAAATTGATTTATAATAAATATATGCTAAGCCCCTTCAATACACAAAACTCCCCTCACTTGAATTGTACTTTTCAGCAACTCAAACTTGACTTTTATTTTTGGAATTATCGTTGCGGAGGTCTCCCCTAGAATTTTTAAAAAATAAAATTTGGGAAAAAACGGTCGGAGACATTCTCCGCTATGCAGATACATTTTTTGGTCACAAGTGGGGAATGTTTGCGACGCGGAGCTATTCCCCTAACCTGCTGCCCAAATTTATCTTCTTTGTTTATCCGTTATAAACCCTCTAGACTTCCTTCATTGTTTCCCCAATCATTTAGCATCGTACTTACTCTTTTTAGGTCATAATTCACTATGTTAGTCTATTAGTTTAAGTCATTGGATTTTCGGGGTATTTCAATAGCCTACTCGTGTCATGGGTAGATAGTATCCCATACTATTCCCTATACGTTGTAGAAACTATCCAATAACTAGAGTGCATGTCTCACGTGATCAAAATAGGCATTAAACGACATAAAATATAATATCCTTGTGTGGAATCAGGTGTCATAAGAGCCCACACCGATGAAGGTATTCAAATTGCCAAAGGTAGAACTAGGGAAAATCCCATGCAGGAACATGGTTTAGCTGATACTAGAAGTCATATTTGTACTCTAGTCTCATACTGAAAATAGAGATATTACCATAAGTGTATCCACTAGGTGTTTTGCCTTAGTTCTCATAGAATAAGATCATTATCAAAAGTGTATTAGAGAAGGTACTATCCCTAAGCCTACAAACTCAAAATGCCATTTCCATGAAGGGATCCACAAGGGTCTACCGATCAAGGTTCATTAGGATAGCATATTCATGAAACCGATAAAATGCAAGGTCTATCTTATTCACTTTATTCTAAGCATTATTTTCATTCTCAAATTTTCACATTCAATTAGGATTATAGACTAATCAAGAAAGGTCTAATTTATTGGTCTACCAGTTCAAGTCATACTCTAGAATACCTCATTTGTCATACATGGAAGGGCACCAACTTTTGGTCTACCGATCCTAGACTTTATTTCTTTCATTCAAGAGAAGGTTAGACAAGTCTACCAAGTAGAGAGATCCCATTCAACAAGCTTTCATGTATTAAGTAGGTAGAACTAAATCTAACTAATCAAGAAAAAATATCAAAAGATAAAAACTCTTCATAGTCTTAAATCATCACATATCAACATTTGAAGGAAATGCACCTTCATCACATTCTATCCACATTATACAAAATCACACATATATCACATCATCCTTCACTTTATACATTCATATTTATCATAACACCTTATAAAAGATCTCATAAACTTTATGTAACAATCTTCACAGTTACCATACATTATATCATAGCAAGATGCTACTACAATACACATAATAATGCCAACAAGGCCAGTATCATAACATATACAAAAAATAAGCACTGTCAGCATAAGTGAACATACCACAAAAGAGCGATTCCATATAAATTCTACATTAATAAGGGAATTAGTTAAACTTACCCTCTTACAATGGCCATAATTTCATTCCTTAATCCTCCATGAATTTATATTTCAATATTATAGGTAATAACACAAATAAACAATACAAAATAAAGTAAACGCAATTGTATCAACATTAGATCATAATCAACAAACCTTATTTAAAGATAAAATTTAGGAATTTTAAAAGGATCAAGGGTTAATGGATATTTTAATTGTAAAAAATTAATTGAACATCAACAATATGATATCTAATCATTTGAAATATTTCATGCAAGAAATCATAAATTTGACAAGAAATTGGATTTTTTCATAAACTTTTATATCTTATAAAAGCATATGAAATTGGCTCTAGGATGATGTCTTACCTTAGATAGAGAACTCTTTTAGCTTTGGTTTAGCATCATGGACAAAAGGCAGTCTACTAGATGATCGTGAGGGTAGGGCGACTCCCCCAAAAACCTAAGCGATCAGAACAGCCCCTTGACAAACAACCAATTTAGGAACTAAGCTTCCATCACCCTCACTTGCAACATATCCCATGTTTGCACTCAAAGATTCATCCATAATTTATTAAGGTTTTATATCAGCCTAGTCATTAACCTACAGTCACACTAACCCCAAACATCAAGGCTCTAGTATCATTTGTTCATTTTTAGGTCCGTTAAACTTTCTATGTGAATCATAAGATTATACACAAATATTATCATTATGCCCAAACCCTAATAATTTTCCGTTCAAGACTATGAATCAAACTAAACCCATAATTCTAGAATTACTACATATCATTATTCCACAAGTCAGTCAGTCAATATACGACAATCTAATGAAATGCTTCAAAATTTATTATGTCACGACCTGGGAGCACCCCCTGGACGTAATCAGCGTCTTTGTTCTCCAAGAGGACTTAGACTAACCCTTGATATTCGTCATTGTATGTAATAGGTCAAAATTGCGGAAAATTTAAAAGTTTTACATAGTTATATGTACATAGACTTCTCATATATCATATATGGCGTTAGCATAGACTTCTCGCTTAGTGAAACTTACATAGACTTCCCGTTTACACAACATAACCAATATATAAGATATAGTAGAATAAAATAGTATCACATTAAACCATATGAAAGGAGTGCAACATTTGACATAGCGATTACAAGTACAATATGTAATTATAGGCCTACATGAATAGTCTCAAACCATAAAGGAACGAGGCAAATGTCTGAAAACGTAACAAATACTACTAGGCTAGATGGATGGCACAACCCTAGAATTATTGAGAAAGATGTACAAGACTTCTTACAGTTAGCCTCAAAGTACTTCAATGGCCCGAACGTTCATATTATTACAAATATAAAAGAAAATATGGGTTATACAACCACTTGTGCAAAGTATGGAAACATATGCACATAAAACCATTTGAAATCATGCATTAAAAGGACAATTTGATTAGTAACATGCTATTTCATTTGAAAAGCCTTTATGCACACCCAAGAGCATGTACAAGTCAATAAGCATCACATCAGTTAAGACAATTGCATATCCAACACAAGACAAACAATATCATAAAGTCATATCAAGATGAATATCATTGTCATAAGATTATCTCAACATGAATAGCCTCATCATAAGATATTACCATAACATCATCATACTAGACCCTTACCAGCAATCACATGTCAAGCCTACAAGTGCAATGCTCATGTGAAGCCTCATAACCCAAAAAATTCAAGTAAACAATAAAAGGTACCATATGTAATCTCTTCCTTCATATACCATAATACTCATGTGTAATCATCATCATATATAGCAACTTAGACAAATATCATATTAATCAATGTAGCAAACATCATGTCAGAGAAATACCACATAGAGTCAACATATGTACATATCTTGATATTATAGGTTCTTAATAACATAAAAACAACCTACTAGGACTTCCCTCAAGGACAACTTATATAATTTATAGTTACAATCTCATACCCTAAGAAATAATAAGTAAAACCCTTTAGGTCACCTTAGAAGTTTTTAAATTCATTACTTCATTGATTCATTTTTCTTTGGGAATATTTTCCTTAATTAACAATAGACTATGTAAGCTTAACATGGAATCAAGTTTCATGAAACCCTACACCAAAAAAAATGTTCTCTACTTTCCAAGGAAGAACAAAAACATGAAAATTTAATTTTAGGTGGATCCGGTAGATTCCTCTGGGGGAAACCTTAGTGACAGGAACTAGGCAGAAATATAGTGACCCTGTTATACACACTGCACTGTAATCTAAATCTCATTGAGAACAATTGGAATCACTCGTAAATTGGGAAGAACACCTCTCATATCTGTTTACTTGGTTCTATAGCTAAAGTCCCTTTTGAAAGTATTTAAGCCTTCATATTAATTCATCATATCATAATAGGAAAATAGGAGACTAGGCGCCCTTGTATATCATGACATTATGTCAAGTTATTCCAGAGAATTTTAAAATTTCCTTTTCAAAGAACCTTCATTTTTGAGATCAAAATCTAGTAATTCATAGTAAAACAAAGAAGTGATTCATATATTCAAACGCGCGTATCAACATACCCGCTAAATGATGTCCACCATTCACATAGTCAGCATTTTATACTATCATCAATTATCATCATTTTTTTAATAAGAACACATATAATAATTTGATTTAATACCAATATACAATATAAGTCATCATCATTGAAGTAAAGAACTCAAGATTATAAGTCTTACCAAAAAGGCTTCATAGTCCCCCTTCACGATTTTACAATCAATCCAACAATATTCATCAATAAATTCAATTAGTAACATCATACAATAGTATTCTATACAATAACTAGGTCAATTGTATCATCACTAATCAAATCAACCGCAATTCATAACCTATGGTTAGGGGAAAATGGTTCAATCATTAATTCTTTCATGGAACTAGGTCAAAGACTAAGAACTACAACAATTTACCCATGAAATAATAATCTATCAATCATAATAAAAAAAATACAAACATCAAATCAATTTAAAAGATCAATCACGAAATTGGAACAAATTCGAACTTTCAAAGATTATTGGAAACTATTTTTTAAGACCCTCTTGGGGAAAGAGATCCCAAGATTGAATAACTTTCATACCTTGAGATTACTAAGAGTTTGATGGATAAAATATAAAGTCTTGAATCCTTAGTTCCCATTGATGTTTTGTCTTCAATGAGGTCTTGAATATAGAGAGAAAGTAGAGAGAACTTGGAGAGAATGGGAATTATGTGTTGTTGAGTTGGTTTTTGACATAGAGTAGCTTATATAGTACTTAAATAACTTATATTAACCACCCTTTATCTCTTAATTAATTACTTAAGCAACTAAATAATTAATATCACCTAACTAATAACTTGAAGTAAATTCGACCCCCAAACCACGAGACCTCGACCTACGCCCCAAAGTCCCATCAATGGCACATCTTGCAGGGGCGTCGTTTGGGATAGAGACTAGTTTTTGTGACTAGTTTATATAATAAAATATGTGTTACCTTATGAATCCATCGAATAAGCGTCAATAAAACTATGGCTCGTCGTTTCGCTCTTTGTTGCACACTATTAACTTGAAAGTTTTGGGGTCAAATGTAAGTGTACTCTCATAAGACCTTTAGGGTGGTCCTTGGGGAGTCTTACTTCAATGTTTCAACCCAAAACACACTCTTGTATATATTTAAAACCTTTTTACCAATTTTGACGAAATTTTTGCTCTTAAAACCTTATGGCACATAACAAGGCACACTCTGTCAATTTTACTCGTCTCAAGACGTCATGGTCATTTCTTAACGTTTCAAGTCTAAAACTTTCTCAGATTTTCTATACCTGGTGAAATAGCAAATCGTATCATGTTAGGCTAGACTAAATATATTTCTAGATATTAACCTAGCACATAAGCCCATTTTATAGAGGATGATCAATAGGTCCAAAATGATAACTGTAAATTACAAATGTAATTCAATCTTGAAAAAAAGCATACACTATTATTCAAAGGACAACACTATATATAATCACATAATAGATACCTGTTTTCTCATACAACCAGTTACATTTGCTATCCAAAAAATAGACACAAATATTGAATTTTCAGCTTACAAAATCTACAAACATTTCATCTCAAAATCACATTGGCTAAATCATTTTCTAATAATTGACCCTCATGAGATGGTACGGACTATGCGGTCCTGTACAATTGCACTAAAGATGGTTTTCATAAATTACAGCCTTGGCTAATTCTTACTTTCTAGGTATAAGGCTTTCATATGAAGCCTTCCCCAACTTCAATGGAAGGGCCGCAACCTAGACTTCAGAAGACTGATGAATGACTACATAGGATTCAATAAATAACTAACGATAAAGTCTAGAATGTTAATTCCTTCAAATGACTCATGGCACACAGACTTCAGACTAAAAACATTACCTAATTATGTCTTTAGATCAATTCCGGAACCATATATCAGTTCAACTTTCGACCACACTATAACTTAAATTATAACTTTTTCTTTTCTAACTGAGCAAAAAGCACAAGAGTGTTTACCATGCATCAAAAACATAATCAAATGTTGACACCAAATATTGAACATATGTCCACTTACAAAAATCTTCTCCATATTTCACATCAGATATTTGGACAGAAAATATGCACCACGCATGCAATAACCAAATTCATGGACTCATCATTTAATGTTTTAGAGGAACACTATCATTAGTAAAGTTAGTACAAGGACTCAGGGGCCCCGGCCTACCCATGCCCGTAAACTAAGTTCTCCACTATACTTTACCGACATTCTTGTCTATTTTAACAAGAATCTAATTACTACCACCTTAAGAAAGTCCTGCATCCCCCCCGTAAAGCTCCTTCAATCGACATATGGTCGGACACCTAACAGCGCTAAGGCAGGAAAGTCCTAGGAACAAGTGAAATTAGTGGTATTTCCCAACGGGCCATAAACGATTTCATAAGGAATTGTGGTAATAAACTAGGAGAGGAAACTTGTACGGGACGAGCCGTTGCAAATAATATCATGGGAGAGACACTGGGGACAGGGGAGAGGCGAGACAAATTCCCCGTTTACAGATCGATAGCCTTAAGGAATGTACTCCGCATACAAGGTTCTTGTTGATCCTAACTTTCTCCACTATTTTCCGCCTTATTCATTATCCTGACATTTTCCAAAACATAGATATTTACTAGATAAGGAGACGGAAGACTCGACCAGCCATCAGGCAACCAGCCAACGACCTCTATCTCCATATGACAAAAGGGGTAATACCCGAATGGTAGTTATTATAAGTTAACTCAATTAACCGAAATTGATCGTCCCAACTTCCTTTGAAATAAATTACACATGCTCGTAATATATATTCTAGGATTTGAATGGTACACTCTACTTGACCATGCGTTTGCGGATAAAAAGCAGTGCTAAGCTTCAGTTTAGTAGCCTACTCTCTATGTAAAGAAATCCAAAACCGAGAATTTAATTGTGCACCTCTCTATAATGTGATGGACAAAAGGATCCCTTGAAGACTCAAAACCTCATTAATGTAGATTCCTGCATAATCCTCCGCCGAATAAGTAGACTTAATGGGAATAAAATGAGCGAATTTCATAAACCTATCCAAAACCACTAATAATGAGTCATTTAACCGACGTGTCTGAGGAAAATCAACTATGAAGTCCATATTAATGTCTTTCTAATTCCAAGCAGAAACTTTCATTTCTTTAAATAAGCCATTTTTTGATGCTCGGCCTTTTTTGCAATTTTGTCACCTAGCCATAAATTCTTGTATGTCCCTTTTGAAACCTCCCCACGAACAAACCTCTTGAAGGTGATGATAGATTTTGGTGGAACCTCGATGACAAGAATATCGGGAACCATGATCTTCTTCAAAGATTCGCTTCCTCAAATCATCAACATACGGCACACACAACTTACCTTTGTATCTAATCACACTATTCCACCTTAGGATAATGTTTAATTAAGTTTCTTAAGAAACGATTCCTTCAACTCCATCAAAAACTAATGACGATTATACCTCAACAAAAATTCACACTTGTTATACATAGCAAAGAGTTGGTGTTCCTTATAGACTTACAATACATCACTCAAATGTCCCATATGCTCACCCTCGCTCTTAGAATACACCAACAAATAAAAAATATAAACAATCACAAAATCTTCAAAGGAATTTTGGATCTATTCATTTTGTCCATAAAAGTCATGGGGGTATTTATTAACCCAAATGACTTAACTAGGAACTCATAGTGACCATACATAGTAGGGAAAGACATTTTGGGAATATATTCGCCTTTCACTCTAAGTTGGTGATATCCGGACCTTTGATCAATTTTAGAAAAGTAGTTTTCCCCTTGGAGTTGATCAAACAAGTCATCAAATAGTAGGGTTAGGATAAATTATCTTTGTAGTAAACTGATTGAGTTGACGGTAATCAATGAACATCTTAAGGGACCATTCATTTTTCTTCACAAAAAGCACTGGAGCACTCCACGAAGAAATACTAGGTCGAATGAAGTCTTTGTCTAGTAAATCTTTGGGTTGAGCCTTCTACTCTTTCAGTTCGTCCGTAGCCATCCAATAAGGAGGAATTCAAATGGGATTCGTATCCGAAAATTTGTAAATAAAAAATCAATTTCACATTTGGGAGGAATTTTGGACAAGTCATCGGCAAAAACATCCGGAAAGTCCTTCAATACAAGGACCAAATCTAATGGAGGACTTTTGGATTCTAGATCCTTAATCCTCACAATATTGTATACACACCCTTTAGATATAATTTTACAATCTTTTAAATAAGAAATGATATGACCTCTAGGATTTTAATTTCCCCTCTTCCAATCTAAGACAGGTTCAATAGGAAAATTGAACTTTACTACCCTTATTCGACAATCTATGAACGCAAAGCAAGAATGCGACCAATCCATTCCCTAGTAGACATCAAAATAAACCATTTCAAGTTCTACCAAGTCTACCATAGAACATCTATTAGGAAACTTTTTAGGACAACTCCTATAGTCTCTCTTTGCAATAACTAAGTAACCTACCAGTTAGTAACCGAAAATAGTTCAATCAAGATATCGGGAAATATATCAAACTTCTTGTCTACTAAAAAGGAGTCACAAATGATAATGTAGTACTCAGATAAAGTAAAGATGTAAACATTTATAACATGGAATTATGACTTACCGGTGACCATATCAGGAGATTCTTCTTGATCACCCCTAGAACGGAGATCATAATAGTGATTATTCCTTGGAACATTGGAGTTGCTTGATCTTAACAACTCCCGTTATACTAAACCCTTGAATTTTTACAATCACTTACCTTGTGTCAACTCTTAGCACATAAAAAGAAATTATTCCTTCCAACTAAGCATTCACCAACATGTTTCTTTCCATTCATGGTACATGTAGGTTTCTTGCTTAGTGAACCACCACCTATTCCTTTTTGAGACATTGAGTTAGACACCCTATAATCACGACACTTTGGAAACTTAGAAGGAACTTTATTGGATAATATTTTCTTGAATATATGATTGTCTTCAATTGGCAATCTTCCCTTAAAAGAACCACCTTCGTAAGTCTTTTCCTACCTAGAATCCCTAATCATCCTCTTTAGCCTAGTCTCTTCCAATTGTTCAGCATGGACAAATGAGAAATATCAATGTTTTCATGGAGCATCACCGAACGACCCTCTTCCACCAAATCATCGAACACTCCCGAAACAAAGTGACTCATCTCATACGTTGGGTTAGACCGCAAGGAAGGGGCATACATAAAAAATTTAGTGAAGTTGAAAGAGTTATCTAGCATGCTCATACCTCCTTGACTAAGGTTGATAAACTCTTCAACTTTAGCCTCTCTTTTCTCTATTAAGAAGAACCTACAAAAGAAAATGCCTTCTAAACACCTACCAACTAATGGGACTCGCTCTCACAGGTCTATTATCCCTCCACTAAGTATAACAAGTTTCATACTTTAGTTGATAAGAGGATAGCTCGGCCTTCTCAGTTGAACACAAACCCATAGCAAACAATATATTTTATATCTCATCAAAGACGTCTTGGGGTTCTTTATCAACCTTTGACCCAAAGAATATTAGAGGTTTCATTCTAGTAAAGACCCCCAAGAGAGAAGTCATGGTACTAGTATTTTTGGTTCCTAATGGGTAAAACTTCTTTTTTTGCTTCAGCCGTCATTACTTGAGATTTACTACCTACGACATGGGCTTGAGTATCATTGTTTAGCCAAGGTTACAAAAGTCGACCATATTTCTCCTTTCTTCATAGATGGAGGAATGATCAGATATTTGACACCCAAAGGAACTTATCCTTCAGGAGGAGCTTGATTGCATTGTGGACGAGCTTTGTTGTCTTGGGGAGGATCTCCCGCATTAGAAATTTGTTCGTCGACTATTTTGTGTCTACACTTCTAATAGTCATAGACTATAACCACAATAAAAGGGTTAGATTAAAAACAAAACATAGAGTCATGACTCTTGAGGCACTACATAGGATTACCAAGAAGGTTAGAACTTCCTAAACATCACATAGCCTCTCATTGATAAATGTGGCACGCTTCACAATTATGAACCAGACTCTATATAGACGTTTTTTAGTAAGACATCAATCCTATTAGTACTTAACCTCATACTCTGACACAATGTTTTTCATGACCAGGGACCACTCCCTAGACGTACTGGTGTCTTCCTCCTTGAAGAGGACTTAGACTAGACCCTAGAATTCTTCATTACATATCATAGATCAAAAAGTGGAAAATTTTAAACATTTACATAGCGAGGTATACATAGACCTCTCACATATGATATATGGAGTTTGAATAAACTCCTCGCTTAATGAAGCATAGATAGGATTCTCATTTAGACAACCTAAACAATACATAATATATAGTCTTATAATATTGTCTCATATTAAATCATCTCAAAATAGTATAACATTGTATATATCCATTAAAGCACAATATGCAATTATAGGATTACATTAATGGTGTTAAATGATAAAAGAAGGAAACAAATTTCTTCAGGAATAAAATATCCTAATAGGATTGATAGATTGCACCATCCTTGAATCATTTAGGACTCACCAATAACTTGGAAAAGTTATCCAACTATTCTTGAAATTAGCCTCAAAGTACCTCAACCGCCGGTATCTACAAATAAGTATAAATATTAAAAAAATATGGGTTAGTACAACTACTTGTGCTATGTATGGAAATATATGCACATAAAACCATTTGAAATCATGCATGAAAAGGACCATTTCTTTACAAACATGCTAAGTCATTTGAAAAGCCTTGATGCACATCCAAAAGCATATACAGGTCAATAATAATCACTTCACTTAAGACAAGTTCATATCAAATAGAGGAAAAACTTCTCATAAAGCCATATCAACATGAATAGAATCATCATAAGGTTATATCAACACTAATAGCATCATCATAAAGTCATAACCATAGTTCATATACGTGAGTTCATAGCATTATCATATAAGACCCTTACCAACAATCCCATCCCAAACCTACAAGTGCAATGATCATGTGAATCCCCATAACCCCATACAATCAAATAAACAAGAAAAAGGAACCATAAGTAATGTGTTGCTTCATATAACATAATCATGAGGTGTAATCATCTTCATATATAGTAACTTAGACCAATATAATATTGATTAATGTAAAAAACATCATATAAGAGCAATATCTTATAGAGTTAACATATGTACATATCATGATATCATAAGTGCATAATAACATAAAAACAACATCCTAGGAATTCCCTCAAGGCAAAATTGTGTAGTCCATAGGTAGAGTCCCATACCCCTACCCATAGTAAGTACAACCTCCTCAGTATACCTAGTTAGTGTTCAAATTCATTACTTCATTCAGTCATTTTAAATTGGGAATATTCTCCTTAACCGACAATAGACCATGTGAGCTAAACATGGAATTCGGTTTCATGAAACCCTACACAGAATTAAGGTGATATACTTGCCAAGGTAGAACTAAAACATGAACATATTATTCTAGATGGATCCACTAGCTAATATTCCTATAGGGGCAACATAGTTATGGAACTAGGGGGAATACTAGAGACATTTTTCATGGACATTTGCATCGTAATCTCAATCTCATGAGAAACATTGTGAATCTACCTTCATACATTGGGAAGGGACACCTCTCATATCTAGTTCGTTGGTGATAAGCTAAAGTCCCTTTTAGAAAATTGTTTAATCCTTTCTTAATCATCATATATTAGTATAGGACATAGGATACTAACCTGTTGTATATCATGTCATTACATCATTAGGTATTGCATGAGAATTTCCTTTCATAATAACCCTTCATGTTTGAGATCAACATATCTTAGTCATATCATAGTAAGATACACAATTGATTCATATCCAACCTTATATCGTCATATCCTTAACATAATCTCGCACATCACATAGTCAAGACATTTCATCACATTTATCATATATAATAATCTTCTTGATATAATTACATAAAATACTTTAATTTAATTCCAATATCAAGTGTAATATATCTCCGTTGAAGTAAATAACTCAAGATCATAAAGTCTTACCAAATAGCCTTCATAAGTCTCCTTCAAGATCTTACCATCAATCAAACAATATTCATCGATCAATTAACTTAATAACATCATACAATAGTAATATATACAAGAAATAAATCAATATAATCATCACTAATCAAATGAACCTAATTTCATAACCTAGGTTTAGCGGAAAAGGCTTCAATAATGAATTCTTTCATAGAATTAGGTCAAAGACTAACAACTACAACAATTTTCCCAAAAAGAATCATAATACATCAATAATAATCAAAGTAAAACTAACATCAAATCATTTAAAAGATCAATCACCAAATTAGAAGAAAACCCAAATTTTAGACATTAGTGGAAATAAATTTTGAACAGCCTCTTGGGGAAGATCCGAAGATTAAATAGATTCCATACCTTAAGATTCCTTAGAGTTTACTGGAGAAAATATGAAATCTTGAATTCCCAGTGCACCTTGAAATTTTTTCTTCAATGCTGTCTTGAATAGAGAATGAGAGTAAAGAGAAGTTTGATAGAATTGAGTTTTGGAATTATGGGGTGTTTAGTTGGTTTTAGACTTAGAGTAGCTTATATAGTCCTTAACTTACTTATTTTAACTTTCCATTAACCCTTAAATAATTTATTAACAAACTAACTAATTAAGACAACCTAACTAATAACTTATAGTAAAGTCGAGCCCCAAACCACGAGACCCAAACCTACGCCCCGTAGTCCATCGACAACTCACCTTCCATGGGCGTCGTTTGGGATAGTGACTCGGTTTTTTGAAAAGTTACAAGAATATAATTAATTTCAACCTATGAAACCATCAACTAAGCATCGATAAAACTACGACTCATCTTTTACTCGTGGTTGCACACTCTCAACTTGAATGTTTTTGGGTAAAATGGAAGGGTCCTCTCCAAGGACCCTAAGGCTGATCCATGGGGATTCGTACATGGACAATTCAACCCCAAAAAGACACTTCTATATTTTTTACAAATTTTCACTAAATTCCAAATCTTAATACCTCTGAAACATTAAAAGAACGATAATCTCAAAAAGGCAAAAAATATATTTCACGTTAGTACAAGTTGACACAAAAACCTTTGATATGAAAACTCATTTTGACATAAACCTTTACCAAAATATGCACATGCTTTGGAAAATAATTCAAATTCATATTTATTCAATATTCTCATTTAAAAAAAGGAAAAGCTAACCTCACTTGGAAAAAAATATAAAGATAGTGGGACTCCATGTCGTCCTTGGCATCCCATGTTGCACCCTCAAGTCGGTGGTTTCTCCATAGAAGTTTTACTGAGGCCACCTCTTTTTTTTGCAACTTCTTAACTTAATAATCTAGGATTCACATCGAAACCGACTCATAATAAAGGTCCTCATTCATCTCCTAACCCTTCAATATGGAGAATGGACACTTGATCAAGAAAACACTTCATGAGCATGAAGACATGAAATGTGTTATGAATTGGATCTAGTTCACTAGGTAATTTAAACTCATAAGCAACCTTTTGAACCCGTTGCAATATCTCATAGGGACCCACATACCGGGGACTAATCTTCCTTTTTTTAACGAATCTCATCACACCTTTCATAGGTGAATGCTTCAAGAACACCTTATCACCCACTTAAAATTCAAGATCTCTCCACCTAATGTCACCATAAGAATGTTGCTGACTAAAGGTTGTTTTCAATCTTTCCTGTATCACCTAAACATTCTCCAAATCTTGATAGATTATTTCAATATCAACGAATGAATATTCACCAACCTGAAACAACCCAACTTAGGATCTACATCTCCTACCATACAGTGCTTCAAAAAGAGCCATGACAATAATCGAATTGTAGGTATTATTATATAAGAACTTCATTAACGAAAATTGATCATCCCAACTTCTTTTGTAAACTATTACACAAGCTTTTAAAATATCTTCTACGTTTTGAATGGTACTCTCTACTTGACCATCCGTTTGAGGATGAAAACCGGTGTTAAGCTTCACTTGAGTACCTAACACTCTTAGAAAAGAACTCAAAAAATGAGAAGTGAATTATGCACCTCTATCCGATATGATGGACAAATGGATCTCATGAAAACTCACAATGTAGATTCTTGAATAATCCTCCACCGAATAAATTGAAATAATGGGGATAAAGTGAGAAGATTTTTTAAACCTGTCCACTACAACTCGTATTGAGTAATTTTGCCTACGTGTCTAAGGCAAAACCACTACGAAGTACATATTAGTGTCTTCCCACTTCCAATAGGGAAGTTGCATTTGTTGTAGTAAATCTCCTTGCTTTTGATTCTCGGCCTTTATCTGTTAGTAATATGGACAACTAGCCACATAATTGGCTATGTACCTTTTCAAACATTCCCACTAATAGACCTCTTAAAGGTCATCGTACATTTTGGTGGCACCCGAATGAATAATATATGAGGAACCATGAGCTTCTTCAATAATTTGCAACCTCAAATCATCAAAATCCGGCACACACAACTAACCTTTGTAGCTAAGCACACTATCCCGCTTTGGGAGAATGACTCATTAGGGTTACCAAGAACCAATTCATTCAACTCCATAAACATAGGATCAAGGTGTTGCAACTAAATCAGCTTAACTACTAAGGACGATTCGCACTTATGATGGACCATAAACCACCATTTAGTGAATCTTCTAACTGAACTCTAACCTAGAAAACCAATGAACATCTTTCTCAAGGACATTCTTGGATTCTTCTAAATGAGATTCACTACCAGTATTCATACGAATTAGATCATCCACAACAACGTTAGCTTTGCCAATATAGAAGATAACACTCATGTCTTAATCCTTCAATAATTCCAACCATCTTGTTTGTTGAAGATTCAATTCCTTTTCAGTAAAGACATATTCAATACTCATGTGGTTGGTAAATACATCAAGATGTACCCTATAGAGATAATGCCTCCATATTTTCAAGGCAAACAACACGACCGCTAATTCAAGATCATGAGTTGGGTTACACTTCTCATGCACTTTGACTTTTCTAGCATAAGCTATAGCCGTACAATTTGGAATAATGACACAACCCAAACCTACTTGGGAAGCATCACAATACACCAAAAAACTATTGGTACCCTCCGGTTAGGTCAACACTAGAGCGGAGGTAAGCTTATCTTTTAACTAGTGAAAGAATCTTAAACAAGCCTCTGACCACTCAAAATTAACGTTGTGAAAAGAGATTCAATAAAGAAAAATCCATCGCCAAACCCTCTATAGTACCCGTCTAGACCAAAGAAACTTCTTATATTTGTTCAAGCTAAAGGTCGAGGACAATTCTTAACGGCTTCCTTCTGTCTTAAATGAACCTCTACACCTTCACTAGAGATGATTCGACCAAGAAACACAACAAACCTCAACAAAAATTCACACTTTTTATCCTTAGCAATCAGTTACTGTTCCCTAAGGACTTTCCATAACACCTTTAAATTGCCCAGACGCTTATCCTCACTCTTTGAATATATCAATATTTCATAAATAAACACAATCACAAAGCCAGCAAGGTAAATCATGAACAATGCACTCATTAGGTCCATAAAGGTCGTCAGGGCATTGATTAACCCATATGACATAACTAGGATCTCATAGAGCCCATACCTACTTCGGAAAGACATTTTGGGAGTATCTTTACCTCTCACCCTATGTTTGTGTTATTCGGACGTCAAATAAATTTTAGAAATGTAGTTTTCCCCTTGAAGTAGATCAAATAAGTCACCAATCCTAGCGAGTGGATAATTATTTTTATTGTGACCTTTTTGAGTTGACAATATGAACATCCTAAGGGACCCATTTTTCTTCTTCACAAACAACACCAAAGCACCCCATGGAGAATTTTTAGGTCGGATGAAGCCTTTGTGTCGTAAATATTTTAGTTGAGCATTTAACTCTTTCAATTCGGCCAAAACCATCGGATAAAGAGGGATTGTAATGGTATTTGTATCTTGTAATAAGTCAAAATGAGAATAAATTTCCCGTTCTGGAGAAATTTTTGAGAAGTAATCAGGAAAGACTTCCGCATAGTCCTTCAATATAGGAACCGACTATAAAGGATAAGTTTTGGAGTCTAGATCCTTAACCCTCACAATATGGTATAGAAACCCGATAGCTATCATTTTACATGCTTTTAAACAAGAATTGATGTAACATCTAGAAGTTGAGTTTCCCGCATTGCACTCTTAGACAGGTTCATTAGGAAAATTGAACTTTAAAACCCTTGTTTGACATTCTATGGATGCAAAGAAACCATGCAACCAATACATTCTTAAGATGACATCAAAGTTTACCATATCAAGTTCTACAAAGTCTACCATTGTATCTTTGTTGTTCAATATTTTAGGATAATTCCTATATACTCTTTTTGCAATATTCGGGTCACCCACCAAGGTAGTAACAAAAAATGGCTCAATCACGATATCGCGAAATAATCAAACTTCTTCGCTACTAAAGGAGTCACAAATAATAATGTAGCACCAAAACTAAGTAAGGAATAAACATTTGTAGTATAGACTTGTAACATATCGGTGACCACATCACGAGATTCTTCTTTATCACACTTAGAACTGAGAGAATAAAATTGATTCTTTCTTTGGACATAGGAGTTAGAACCACTTGATTGAGGGTAACCACTCCCCTTCTATTGACCCCTTATATTTGGACAATCACGTAACTTGTGGCCACTCTTACCACATCAAAAGATGTGATGACGCGAGGGTAAATCTTAGAAGTTATGGTATCCTCAAATATTAACACGGCGTCGTCGACCTCTAGGAGGTCTAAAACAGGACCTTTGACATCTTTCATTGCTTAATGTTAAAAAAATAGCGAAAATATAGAACTTATCATAGCATGTCATATGATAGAACATTACTTCATGTATATATAAACACATGAAAATGCATAAACACAACTCAATAAAATAAAATGAGGAAAAGACCCTTAACAACATAAAATTTTAAGTCTAAGATAATACACCAACTTATAGAAATATCTTCACATAGGCAACCCTTGAATCATAAGGGTTCCTTTACTTGAAATTGGGACATGTATCCAAGCTCTTCACTTGGGAGGCATCCTCTAGGCATCACTACCTACACATTCTGTAACAATATGAAGAAGAATTGTATTAGTTCACGAATGCACTAAGTACGGAAAACAATGAAAAACGTGCATTTAAAGAGGACATTTTGTTTTAAATCATCCAACATATCTTTTTAGTTAACTTTATGAACATAGGCACATATAAGCTCAATATAGTTCTCATTCACAATATACACATGGATACTACACATAATAGCACATAAATCCACTTATCATACTTTGAGACATATTCAATACATACAATACGTTACCTCTATTTTATCTTACATTTTTTGTTAAATAACTCTAAATGTGTACTTAGTACAATGTATCACGTTGAGGTCACCATACAATAGTCTTTCATAGTATTATTTATAACATAAATACATATATTCACAAGTCATAAACATCTGATACACATTAACTTCACATAAGAATCATCACCTACGAAAACTCCTAAGTCACGCTAGTGCAATGTGTAGGTATCATTCCATAATAATACTTCAACCAAGTGTACCTAAGAAGTCAACCTAGACAAGGCATAACATATTCAACAAGTCACAACACTTTAAACAAGTCATTACATATTAACTTACAACTATTCATATGGCCACATACTTCATATTATCACAGAATTACTCTTTCCTTTACCACAACGTTAGCTATAAATCACTTATTTCATATCATAAGTAAACTACCCTCATAACCCCTTCACAAGCTTAATTGTGCTATGTATGCATGGAGTCCCATACCCCCACATATACTAAGTATACCCATTTAGATACCATAAATATAATTCACATGCAATGTCGTAATTCATATATTAAGATAACAAGATAACTTAGCATGCATTCATACAAGTCATACATAATGTAAGTCGTTATTTCATAAGGGTCTCCAATTCTTTTCTTTTTGGAAGTCATCTAGTGCAATGTATAGGTAGGGTCCATAGTCCTCTTATACAAAGTACACTTTTGCAAGGAATTAAGATTAGAGTTCATATTCTTATATTAGTTAATTTATTAACCCTAGGGAGACATAGTCTTAACCTACATAGATCATGTGAGTTACATGGAATACGCTTTTCTACTCCCACACTAAAAAGAGAGAGTTAATACTTGCCATATGTGTAACCAATAGTACATAGTTATATAAGTAGTATCCATAAGCTACACAAGGGGGCACCTGTTAGGATTAACATAAAATATTTTGGGGACGAGAAGGAAGGAGGGGAAGCCTCACTCCCTTCGCCGCTCGCTCCTTCCCTACCTTCTACACTTATATCCTTCTCGATTTAATATTCACGCCGTACCCTCCCTCCTTCCTAGGCCATCATCAGGCATCTAGTTCGGAAAACCCCCCGTTTTCCTCCCAGACGCTCGTAACCCTCCGCAACTTTATTAATTTTTTCCCAGCCAACACCATCCCCCTCACATAACCTGCTCCACCCCAGTTTTACTCATCCCCCTTCCTATTCATCTTCCCATGTAACTGCATGATGGTTTGAATCTCATGAGACAACATCATGGTTGGGAACCCGAATTTGCTAAACGTGAAGGTTCTATTTGTAGGAAGCCGAACTTACTAACGTGAATCTCCCGCTCTCATTTTTCATATTCACTCAGTGCTAGGTTATAACTCCCTTTTTAGTATGTATATATATATAGTTAAGCCTTTAATGCATTAAGTCATACAGACGACCTTAAAAGTTAGCTCTTTCATACATAATATAGATCAAAAGATTCTAAGATGAGAATGTCCTTTCATCATAGACCCTACTTCATATGACAATGTACTTTCACATAGTGATGCAATCATACATCATGTGTGTGTGCATACAATGTAAGATGTACCTTCACATAACACCTCTAATTACACATGTTCATAACTTCATAAATCATATACTTAACATGAATAGAAAAACGTAATGATGCATAGTAGAACTATCATTTCCTTAATCATCATAAATATAACCTACTCATAGTTATGTATGAAGTGTGTGTGTACATTGGTAAACATGATCACATAATTACTATCACATTGTATTGAGGATCTACCCTCTAAGACCACAACACATGTACAACATTCTTCAAGTCTTAAGTCATACAAACATATACAGTATTAAGGACTAAAGACTACACACACTAACATTACATCCTAGGATGCAATTACATATCCAACAATAGAATATAAGGCACCTAGAAATCTTTTATCACACATTCATATAGGATTCATATGGGTAGAGGTCATGCTATAGGGATATTCTTCATCATTAACCATATAGATCACACCTAAGGCTAACATGATCATCACACATATGCATATCACATCATCTCCAAAAAAATTAAACACATAATGTCGAATACTATACATGTAACATCGTATAACATCAATTCCCTTAGACATGATGTCAAAATAAAGGCTAAATCCTTGAAATTCCTAAAATAGAAATCAACATATAAATTACTATTTCATATAACTCCTTCAACTCAATGATAATAACATATAAACATGTACAAGAATGTCGACACCACCACCATAATTGGACCATACCAATAAACACAATTCAATGTAAATTCTAGGTTAATTATGAGAAATAGGTCAAGTTACAAAATCTCCAATAAAATGATCATCTTTGATCATTCCTCCATAAATCATATTCAATTGATATATAAAGTAATAGAAATAAGCAATTCAATATAATCTAATCACAATTCTATGAACATCAAGTCAAGATCACAAGACCCATATTATAGGCTAATTTGAGAAATTAGGAGGATCATTGGTTTTTCATAAAATTAGATAGAAATTCATCATAAAATCATAAAATAAACATGTATTCATACCTACTATGCTTTTGAAATAAATAGACAATGAAACCATGGGTATATTTAAAATTGGGAATTTTTGTTTTAGAATCATGTTTATAAAACCTTTGAAAGGACTCTGTAGATGAATGGTTATATATGTATGAAGGATAACCATACCATATACATTAAAAAGCCCATTAAAATCTAATAATAAATCTCCAAGAATCCAACTGCATAGGTTGTTCTTGAGTTTTGTCTTCAATAGAGGTTTTGGGGTTTTTGGAAGAGAAGAGAACTTTTGGAATATGTTTCTTAATGGGTGTTGGGTTTTTTTTTGGGAGAAGGTCCAAAAAGTTCATAAAAATCAGTTAATAAAACGTTCCCTAATTTACCAAAACACGCCTACACGAATTTGGACTTTAAGACATGTTAAAATTGACTTAAAAACCACACAACTAGTTCATTGAGTGGGCTGCGCGTCACAGAGAAGTCTCCCAATTCTGCCTCAAATAATTTTTTGGGCAGTGAGGTGTCTTCTAGGAAATCATTGCACAGGAAGGTCCAAATCTTGGTCTGCTCGCTGCCTTGCGCAGCCTCCTTGTCCAATGTTTGGGTCCTCCTTGGGGACTTTAGGGTGGTCCACAGGGAGTCGTACCCAAACATTTGGACCCTTAACATGTCTATTAAAATTTTTGGGTCACCTATACTGTTTTACAACTCCAAAAAACACATAAAAACAATACAAATATTCAAGATCTCACTAACACATCTGAAGACTAACATTCGAACGTCTTTGATGTTCTCGGACGTTTGACCTACAAACCTCTTTAAATCAATTATGGAAACTCTAAAACCCTTTATGAACATGATATTTACCCTTTTTAGAATCATGTGAGACTCTAGAAACTTTATTTCATTTTGAGGGTATAATGATACACTCAAATTTACTTTTCGAAAAGAAGTAAAAGTGGTCGCATCAAGTAAAGAACCCAAATACCGACGTTTGGATCGTTCCCACGAGGAAAATGGTTCAGAATTAACGTTATTCTATTATTACTTCTATGAGTCAATTCAATTCCAAAACAAAATAAAACTAAGGGGGGTTTTATAATGAAAGCCATAAAGCTAAATTAAAGTAAACAGTGAAAAGTTGAAGTTAGTAGTATTGGATTTATTAATCCAAGTTAATAAGAAAATAACTAGGGCGTAGTTTCCCCACAGGCTCCCTAATTGGAGTAATTATAGCTATAACAATCCTTTCCTAGTATCTTATGCATGTTAAAGTGATAAGTTAGGTATCTCTAAATTTCTTGGTCCGTAATCTAGGAGAATTTCAATCCGCACCAAACTCTTTGCTACGTGTGTTGCTTTAACCTTATTTTAACCTCATTATTAAGTATCATACTCCATATTTTGACTAAGTTTTTACTTAAAACCAAAAACGGAACTAAGCCTATTAGATAGTATTACCACGAAATCTATGTTGATAATTTTTTTCTATATCTACCTCCGTGGTTCCAGAGTAGAAAATAAGGAAGTTCTAATGTTGATCATCCGTTAAAAATACTTCTAAGAAAAAGAGTTATCAATTCATGCAACACTATTATAGAATCGTTATTTTAGCTAGGTCTTACCTTGTTATATAACCGTGGTTACCACAACCCCAGTTATAGAGTTTAGTTAGGTTTGCTAAAAATCACACAATTCATAATAATAATGTAAGAATTCATGAAGTTACTTTGATGAGAATAAACAAAATCCAGAAATTTACTTGAATAAATCACTAAACAACAATGATCGATTATGGAAAAGTAATGTCAAATTTCAAAATCAAAATTTCAGTATTAAGACAATAAAACTAAAAATTATCCAAGAGTCTAAACCCAAAAAATGAGGTTTTTCATACTATTTATAAGAAACAAAACCTAATAAAAGAGGGAAATCTATTTAAAGAGAAATCTTCCCAAAATGCTTCTCCGTCGACGACCCTCGTGACAGACCGTCGTGGAAAGGATGGATCGTCGAGGTCTTCCGTCTCTCCACACTCAGCTCCTTTTCTGCCACTTTTCTTCATCAACTATATGTTACCCTCGACGGACAACAGTGATGGACTATTGCGAGAATGATGATCCGTCAAGGGGATTTGTTCCACGACACTTAGAATCTTATGAAGTTGGGTACTGGACTACTCTCTGTTAGTATTGACGAATATGCAGGACGGACCATCGTGGCTATGACGGTCTGTTGTGAGCTTCTATAGTCCCACACTTTGTCAAGATTCCCCAACTTCCTTCAGAAGCCATAATATTCTCATGGAGGTTGACCCCTACGGGCCGTCACAATCACGACGGACCGTCGTGGGGTATGTAGTTGGTTATTTTTGCAAATGCATCTCAAAATCTTTGCGTTCTCCTTTGGATAGATTTCCTAGAAATAAATATAACACTACATCAAAAACAATAAAAATGGATTTTCCACACACACTAAACATATGGAAAAGACATTGAAATTACTGTGAAACCCAATGGTGACCATCAAACACCCCTCCAACTTAAGTTAATTTGTTTGTCCTCCAGGACGCCACTATGACTCACTAAAAAATTTCTGTACGGGTATTCCAATTTATTTTCTCATCATTTGGATATACAATCATGATTATCTCTAGTTTTCATGTGCATACTATCACTTGTAGGTTTGAATTATGTGGATAAGACTATGGACATAGGATAATATACACTAACACCTATACTCTTTTGATCTCTCTGCGAAGTGCTAATTTTTTTCCGGTATTTACCTAGTGTCCTCGCTTCAAAAACCAACATCTCATTTTTTCACAACAATGACTTCGTGTGAGTATAAGGGTTACTTGTCAACACTCGCTCCCAAAAACAAACCATCAACAAAATCATTTATACATATTGCATCGGTTGCCCTTGTTTTTACTCATTTAAGTTACCCATAACAACTATTAGGATCAGGATAGGGACTTGTAGCTTGTAACATAGTCTCATGGCAGTTAGGGGCATATTTTAGGGTATATTTTAGTTGACTGTTTCTCATTTTCCCTTAACACTGCTCCTCTTCTTCTCTTTCTATCCCCCTGACTAACCCATCCCCGAACCCGAACTGCCCCATACCCTCCCAAATCGCTTCTTACTGCTCCGTTCACCGAGTCTAACCACCTTGGAAATATCGGCTTAACAGGCGTCCTACCTTTTTTCTTTTTATCATTTTATTTCACCCTATTTCTCAATTTTCTTTCACCTTCCTATTCTCCCTTTCTTCTCCTTATGTGTAAGTGACTTTTATCTTTTGTTGTACTTTTTAAATAACTTTTGTTTTGTTCTTTCTTCGTCTTTATTGTTTCAACCCCACTTTCCAGAGTATTCCTCATAACCGCCACCCTCAACTTATGATTTTTCCATGGGTCAAAGTTTACAATACCCAAGATTGGGTCAGAACCACCTTAAGGTTACTTTATGTATTATACACCCTCAACTTATGCTTTTGGCATAAGCTGAGGTGCACATGTCCTAGGAGGGACTAGTGCCAACACATTGTTTCTACAAAAGATCAGTTGGGGTGAAAAAGAAGGATCTATTTTAATCTCAAATCATTTGGATCAATAAGGGATTAACCCCATTTGGTTTTCTTTTATTTCAGGATCAAGTTTGACTTTTTCGAACAAGGGCTTATGATCCTTTCCTAATTATTCATTAACACTTACTTTTAGCAGGACTACCAAGCAAGTTCTAGCTTAGTACCAATGATGGACCATTTGACTTTTCCTCATAATCACTTGACAACTCATTACTCTACAAGAATATTAGACACCTAGTTGGAATCTTAGATTTAGGGTCACGCCATAGTGTATCTCTATGTCATGCTTAGAGCCACACATTTATCAATTACTATGCCTAGTCATGCATCATTTTCATTACATCAGGAAATACTTTTTTTTTACCCATTATGCTTATGAGTTATACTATGTAACTAAGATATAGACATACCGGTTCAACAATAAAAATAATCAGTATCTTGGGGAAAAAGAACACATGCAAGAAAATCCCAAAAGAGGATCGTGAGTTGGGCTACTCAGACATCACCCTAACACTCACTTTCCATCTAACCCACCCCCAACAAAAAGATTAGCAATTGTCACGAATGCATAAAAGAATCTATATAATATAGTGGTAGGTTAAGAAAACCTGAGGTGTAAAGCGCCGACGATAATCAAGTTGGTGGGTCTGGTGTCCCAAAACCCACTCCCTCTGTAGTCTGGACACCTCAGTAGTGTCTTCAACATCAACAACACCATCATTAGTGCCTCTCTCAACAATCACAACGCAATCAGTAATGCTCTTCTCTGCCACAACAATTTTGGAGCTAGATGCCCCAGCAGCGAACTTAATAGCCCTTAACTGTCTGTCGTCTTCATTAGTAATCGAGGATCTCCTCGCAGACTCCAACTGTCGGTGCTCCATCTTCTACACCCTATCCTCGTCCTCATCTCGACCTCTGCGCCTCCTGGCATGCTGTAGTGGTGGAGGTGGTGGGAATGAAGCAGTGGAGAATAAGGCCACAAAAATAGTATCCTCGGCGAGCTCTGCAGATGTGTACTCATACTATGGCACCCTAGCCTCTAGAATCGTGTTCAGGTCCACACTCAGACTCTCTACATCAACCTTAAGGGTTGACACGTCCACCAGAGGGGATTTCCAGGCTAGCACACGCAACTTAAAAGTGTCCAAGCGCTGATGAACCTCCATGATCATCCTCTCTGTGTGCTGGTCCATCTTCCTCTCCATGCGCTCCTCTCCTCATCAATAGACCTATGCTTCCAAGGCTTAATATGATGCAAAAGAGTGGCCATTTCGGCCTCAATTTTCTTGACCCTAGCAAGTGGGACCTAACTTATAGAGGGACTTGAGAGAGAGGAGATTTAAAACGTGCTACCACCCAGGATATACTCTATTGGTGTGGTGTCAGTAGGCTCAGATATATCCGGGGTTGCCGCTTGAGACTGCTCTACTGTATCTGCCACGTTCTCACCAATTAGAGGCACATCCGGGGGGACGTTTGTGTGGGGCCAACTCATTGGCTTAATCCCGAATGAGGACGATATCAACAGTGCCAGCGGGATCTTGATCTGATCTATGTACAGGCACATATGCGAACCTGCACAAAGAAAACCTCATGCACGGAAATGGATAAGTAGTCATGACCTCGAATGCCTATCGTGCATGACCGCCTAAAAAAGCAAAGCAAAGTCCACCTCGAAGGGCATTGGTCGTGAAGGTTAGGTTATCCTTCTTGATGGCTCCCTTCGGCTCATGTACCCAGTCAGTAGCCTCTCCATCAACGGAAAAGTACTGGGAAATCCACGTCTTTGTGGTCTCTCTTAACTAAGGCTCACGCATGAACCGTATATCATTATCATTTTTCTATCGATATTCGAACTCGATGGTGAGAGGAGTATAGGTGGAATCAAAATCCTTGTTTTATAGATAATGGCGGATGGCTGGTAAGGAGATATCTACCTGCTTGCCGAGGACTCATAAATGATCTAGCGGATTGGCGGGTGATGTGTTCCTGTCTATCTGTGATCGATGAGTCTCCACATACGAGGCATAGAACTCTCTCACAAACTTCTTACTGTATCGTCCCACATCACGAGCTGTCTATTGTAGCCGATTCTTAGTGAAGAGGGCGTCATGGTGGGGAGACTACCCGTATCAACCCGCCTCTCCAGTGTAAGGGTCTTGGTCATAATTCCCTCATCATTCGGCAGCTTCGTATCTGTGTACACCTGAAGCTACCCCTCAACATACTACCAGTTGGGGTGGTTGACAACCGAGGCGGGGACTCCAGTTAGTGGTGCTGGAGTGGAATCAGCACTATCGACCTCATCAGAAGAGGTGAACTGGGAAGCAGTGGCTGGAGCAGAAGCCTTCTCAGACCCGAAGACTTCTTTAGAACCCGATACTTCCTTAGAATGGGAAGTATCCCAGGATTGTGCAGCAGACCCAAAAGGTGTGACGTGATGCAATGTCTAGGTCGGGTGCCACCACTATGGGGTGGATCTGGTGGTACGTGCATCCCATGAAGGAGTGAATGTGCCTGGGGGCACGTATTTGGGGTCACTCTCATTGTTAGAGCCAATGACCAATCAGGCAGATGGGGCATGGACTATGAACGCCCACGTGAGTATACTCGATATTGCTTTGGTTCCATGAGAGTTAGTACCTATATATATCAACAATTGGTGCCATTAGAATAAAACAAGACATGCATAGAATTAAACAACAACGTTAAACAAAAAATTACCTGATAGTGCTTCAGTTGCAATATTGCACGACAGACCCATTGACGGTCCTTCGGAAGCGTGACGTATCGTCATGGGTGTCCGTCATGAAATACTTAGGAAAAAAAATTTACACTTTCAGGAAGAAAGTCTATGACAACCATCAAGGTTTTGTTGGACGGACCGTCGTAGGCATAGACGGTCTGTTGCAGAGGTCCGTTGAGGGACACTTAAGAAAAATATTGAGACTCCTCGAAAGAAAGTCTCTGAGATCCATGACGGTTGTGCAGGATGGACCATAGCGGGTATGACAGTCCGTCATAAGTGTCCGTAGGGGGAGACATAGAAAATATTTTTAGACCATAAAAAACATGGTCTCGGACAACCGTGACGGTTGTGCAGTGCGGACCATCGAGGGTATGACGGTCTGTCGTAAGTGTCCCTAAAATTTGGAGACTATAAAAACTGGGGCTTGGTTTGACAGACCCCATGACTGTCCAACGTGGGCACGACGGTCTGTCTTCGGGGTCTTGTTCTGTTTTACTATGGCAGAATTGAGAATGCCACAAAGACGCCACTAAATTGCTTACATCATGAACAAAACTATAACCATATTCATAAACCAATTTAACCATCATTCTAGTGTTCCTATGGCAATAATTTCTCGAGTTGTAGAATGAAATTTTGGATAACTATCAATCTAGGTCAGAAAGAAATATCAGAAACAGACGCCCCCCCATTTGATTTAGTTAACAGAACAACCCCATTTTTTTAACAATAATAATGGTCTAAATGCAGTTAGGATTATTGGGGTAAGGTCTTAGTAAGTGGTCATGTTTCAAACACCCACACATTCAGAAACATGTATTTTAGCATGGAAAAACAAAAAAAAATGTAGATGAGTGATAGAGAAGAAGCACATACCATATAATGAAGTCAATGAAGGAGAAATGCAACACAACAAAGCAATGAGTAGCACATTAAACCAAGACTCCGGCCGGCAAAGAACTGAAAAGTACTTTTTGAGTTGGGAGAGAAGGGTTTTGGGGAATGTGGGTAAAGGAACAAAATCATAATTTTAGAGAAAATAAGAGTGTTTTGGGAGATGAAGAGGGAGAACATGGAGAAAATTGGGGGAAAACAGTTAAAAGGAAGTGGTGGGTAGTTAAAACGTTTTAAAAATTTTAATATTCAACGGTCATGTCGGGTCGAGATTATGGGTTTTGATGCGACAAGTCTCCGTCAAAGGTCCGTCGTGGGGGTCCGTCATGCATTCCCTAATTTAGAAAATTTTGAAAAACATACTTGGGCCGACCGATGCTTGCGACGGTCGTCGCAAGCACGATAGTCCGTCGAGGGGTCTGTCAAAGGGTACTGTAAACAAATTTTCTGCAGATTTTCTGGTGATGTGATACTTGCAAACATAACACCCATTAAGCTATTACTTTTGTATTTTCTGGACATTTTTTTTGAACACGGACCCTAAACTATGTTCTCTAGAAAAGACTTCTAACAATAAGAAAAAAAATATTTAGACGGGTTGTTTAATGAAATAAAAGCAAAGAAACATGCAACTATAACTAGAAAATCAGGAAAAAATTATTGTTGTCTAGAGGATACATATAGGGTTGGCTCCCAACTAGCGCTTGATATAACATCGCGACATGACGTAGGACACTTAATTACTCAGACTTCATCTAGATGGTATGCCTCGACCACTTCATTCATCATTTCAGTGTTCCCCATATAAATTTTGTTTCGTTGTAAGTTAAACTCAAACCGCACACCGTCCCTGTTCTACAACTTAACATCTCCGTTAGGGAATAGCTGGGTGATCAAGTAAGGACCAGTCCATTTGGACTTTAGTTTACCCAAAAACAAACGAAACCTAAAATTGGATAAAAGCACAAGATCCCAAACCATTAAATCGCGTTTCTCAATCTTTTGGGGATGGTACTTCTTCATATTTTCTTTATAGAGGGCTAAAATTTCATAAGCTTTTAGGCGAAATTCATCAAGCTCATTCAACCCATTTACCCTCTGTTCAGCATCTTCAATCCATTCCATTTTCAACTTTTTCATTTCCCACAAGTCTTTATGCTCTAATTCAACCGGCAAGTGACAAGTCTTCCCATATACAAGTTGGTATGGGGACATACCTATGGGAGTCTTGTATTATATCCGGTACTCCCAAAGAGAATCATCAAGCCTCCTTGACCAATCCTTTCTACTAGCATTCACTATTTTTGACTAAATCTGCTTAATCTCCCTATTTGACACCTCAACTAGCTCACTAGTTTGAGGATTGTAAGGAGTGGCCATATAATGGCGAACCCCATATTTCTCCACAAATCCCTTAAACAATTTTTTGGCAAAAGTGGGATCCCCATTACTAATAATAGACCTTGGGGTGCCAAATCGGGAAAATATATTCTTTCTCAAGAACGCGGTGACACTCTGCATTTCATTATTTGCGAGTGCGATAACTTCCACTCATTTAGACAAATAATCGACCGTTACTAGAATTTAGTTCATCCCATGAGAACTCTCAAAAGGTCCCATAAAGTCAATACCCCACATATCATATATCTCAATAACAAGAATGAGATAGTTGGCCAATAGTAGCCACATTTAATGATTTTGTAAGCGGTCCGAATACAACTATGATTTCAACCTATAGGTGAAGAATGGCATGCCTCCAAAACACTCAACATCTCAACTTCTGTCACACAACGCCGAATAATTCCATCAGCACAACTCCTATACAAGTATGGATCATCCCAAAATAAATTTTTCACATCATACATGAACTTTTTCCTTTGATGAAAGGACAAGACCGGTGGGACGATATCGCTAGCCAAATAATTCGAAGGTTTTGCAAACCATGGAATGAAGTCTTGAGAGGCGGACGATACATGATTATTGGGGAAAGTATCATCACTTTCATTTTTATCCCCTAACTCTCTCATTACTTCATCTTCTAAAAGGGACAAGTGATCAGCAACTTGATTTTCGGTCACTTTTCTATCAATCACCTCAATGTTAAATTCTTGCAATAGTAGTACCCATAGAATCAACCTCAGTATCGCATCCTTCTTTTCCATCAAATATCTAAAAGAAAAATGATCAGTATGCACTATAACCCTAGTGGCAACCAAATAGGAGCGAAATTTCTGAAAAGCAAAGACTACTGCACGGAGCTCTTGCTCAGTCATGGTCTAGATCTTTTGGGCTTAATTAAGATCTTTACCAGCATAGTAAATGGGGTTGGAAGGATTCTGTCCCTTCTGTTTCCCCAATACCAACAAACACGAGGCAACCCCACAGACAGCACACATACTTGAAAGGATTGCTCCATTCCGGCAAAATAATGGATAGTGAAGTAAAAACAAACTTTTCTTTTTAATTCACCAAATGCCTTAAGAAAGGATTCATTAAAATAAAATTTACACTCTTTCTCAAGCAACTTGCACTAAGGATGTGCGATTTTTTAAAAATCCTTGATGAACTTTTGGTAAAATATTGAATGCCTAAGAAGGCTTCTCACACCTTTTACAGAAATAGGTGGTGGAAGTCTCTCTATTACCTCGACTTTAGCACGATCAACCTTTATACCCTTCTATGAAATGTGAGGACCTAGTACAATACCCTATTTCACCATGAAGTGACATATTTTCCTATTTAGTAGTAGATTGCAGTCTTCACACCTCTTAAGAACCTCACACAAATAAATCAAACACCGATCAAAGGAGTAACAAACTACAGAAAAATTATCCATACACACCTCAATAGTATCCTCCACCATATTGGAGTATATCGACATCATACATCTCTGAAATGTGGCGGGTGCATTGCAAAACCCAAACGACATTATATTGAACGCAAAGGTCTCATATGGACATGTAAAGGTGGTTTTCTTGTTATCTTCTGTTGCAATAGAAATCTGATTATACCCCGAATAACCATCAAGAAAATAGTACCATCACTTTCCAGCAAGTCTATCCAACATCTGATCCATGAAGGACATAGGAAAATGGTCTTTCTCGGTCCATGCATTTAATTTCCAATAATCCATACACACCCTCAAACCAGTCACTGGTCTCATTGGAACAAGATAATTTTTCTCATTGAGGACCACAATCATTCCCCCTTTCTTAGGTACACACTGAACATGGCATACCCAACTACTATCAATGATTAGATATATCACTCTGACATCAAACTACCACTTGCATAGGTCGATTTAGACGTCTCTGATGCTCAATACCTGGCTTATGATTGGGAATAAGTTGTATTTTATGAAAACAAATACCGGGAGGGATCCCAATAATATCTGTAATAGTCCACCCAATTGATTTTTTGAACCTTTTTAACACTTTCACCAAGCTCTCAACTTGATGCACATTCAAATCTGATGCAAAAATAACAGGTAAATTGTAAATTTTTGCCAATAATACATACCTATGATGAGGTTGTAGAGGCTAAAGTTCTAATTTTGGATCCTTCTCAATAGACGGTTTCACGGATGGAGATTTGCAATGTTGCATATCTAACTCAAATTTCTTTTGTTGAAAACGAACATTAACTCGATCAAGTTTCGCGGCCAATGACCCATACTCTTCAATGACATCACTATCAAAATACATGATCACTGCCGCCAATGCTCTACACCTAGACGCCCTTCAAATTGTACCTCATATCACTCTTCCACTCTATAGGATATAGCAGATACCAATTGGAGCTCACCACAGTGCCTCATGGACCTACAAATATTGAAGGTAACTTCTTTATTATTCAACTATAAATTCATGTTCCCTTTTTCCATATCAACCAAGGGTCTACCCATAGAAAGTAATGGCCTCTTAAAATAATAAGCACCTTAAAATTTACCTAACAAACAAGAATCACAAAATATGCTGGAAATATGAACAACTTCACTTTTACTAGCATATTGTGGAGTATATCAATGGGCCTTTTTACAGTTTGATTGTCCATCAGTAGCCTCATCACAGTGGACATTGGGTCACCCATACCCAACTTTTTGTAAATTGAGGGAAGCATTATATTTATGTTTTCCCCAAGATCACATAGTAAAAGCACCCGGATCTTTTTTCTTTTGCATTAGACATCTTGCATAAACAAGACTACAGTGTTGCATTCTATTATCATCCTCAAAAGTGATTGATCTTTTCTTTGTAACCAATTAGTTTATAAACATGGCATAACCTGGCATTTGTTCAAGAGATTATATCAAAGGGATATTGATATAAAGTTGTTTTCAAAACTCGTTTAAAAAGCGATATTTAACCATCCTTGGGTCTTTTTTACATAACTTTGTGGGTAGGAGGTGGTTGTGTAGGCTATGGGGTCACCCTTTTGGCGGCATCTCAACATTTTTAATGTTTTATCGTTCTAAACCACACTAACCTCCACCACGGATCATACACTCTTCTCACGTTTCTACACTAGACCAGGCAAGGTGGGTCAATGGTTTCTTACCACCCCTAGTAGTGATTGCCATACAAGCCCATAATTTTTTGGATTTGGGGACATGTCATAGGAAGAGTTGCCCAGTTGCCGTATGTTCACATTGCAGTCCAATTGTTCCATTTGCAAAACTCAAGATGCTAATTGAGATTTGCATGTGTATCAAACTTTCGCCTATGCTCGACTAAAAAAAAAAATTATTCCTTAACTCTTTAGCGTTCTTATCACTAGCATCGAACCTCCTCATAATTTTATGCATCATATCCTGAACTCGCTCCATACTACCTCCACCATACCTATGAACAACTTCACGATTTTGAGGTGGAACATAGGTCCAACTCCTATCATATCTGTTACCATGGTTACCCTAGTTGAAGTTGTTATCGTTGTAGTAATTCCCATCCTTGACATCATGACCCTCGCAATTATATTTACCATAGTTCTGACCTTGGTTTCCTTGACCTTGGTACCAATTCTCCTGATTGGAGCTTTGGGCATTCGGTCGGAAACCCCCCATCTTATCATTCACAGCATAGGATTCCTCCTCATGGTATTCATCAATTGGAGGTGATGGTTTAGAGAAGTAGTTCACCGCATTTACCTTTTTCGTACCCACAGAAACATGTTTCAACACAAAATAAAGCTCAGTTCTCATTTGAGCCATCTCCTCACACGACCATCATGTGCTACAGAGTTGAGTGCGGATTGCACTGCAAAAGTGTTTCTCCATGTATCTGACTTCCTAGTACTCTAGGATTTAGTATTTTTGGAGATTTTCTCTGACTTTTTTAGCAATGTCTTCATAAGGAAACTCCCCATAAGAACCACCCTCTATCGTATCCAACACCACTTTTTTATTATCATCTTGTCCCCTGTATAAATACTCTTTTAGAGACTCATCATCTATGAGGTGATTTGGGACACTTTGCAAGAATGAAATGAACTTATCACAAGAACTGCTAACTGACTCTCCAAGTAGTTCCACGAAGTTTCTCATTTTAACTTTGTTGTTTAGTTTCTTAGACATAGAGTAGTAGCATGCTAAGAAAGCATACCTCAGTTGATTCCAAATGAAGATTGAGTTATAGGGGAGCTCCGTAAACAATATAGCAGCCTCTCTCGTCAGTGAGGAGAAGGGCAAGAAAAGAAACACTTAGGCACATGTCCATTCATATTCAATCGGGCCCCTCACATACAACAACTGTTTGCCATGCTTCCCTTACCATAATGATGTGAGGGACTGGGATCCTCAAAAGGTAGCACTGAAACCCAAACCTCCTGGCAGTGGAAATTGAATTATACTACTAAGTTTACCACAAATGTTGTCGTGTCGGTGGTAGAGGGAGAAAGAAGAAAAAACGAGGGCCCATCAGAGTCTATGATATTTTCATAGCCCATATAGTACTCTTGAGGGCGTGGAGCGGGACGTTGTCTCCGTATTTCACCTTTCCCGCCATTATAAAGTAATACAGGGTCATGCGTGGAGCGGGACGTATACAGGGTCATGAGTGTCGACCAATGGTTGCATTTGCGGGTCGACCTTATCACCTTGGATGCCAAAATTATGATTCATTCTTCTGAAAGTACACTATAGTTCAGGGTTAGGTTTAATTACAGGTATTCCTCTACTGTCATATAAGGAAGTTAGACCTGCAGGAGACAAAATCAAAAAGAACAAGTGAAATAAGGAAAATGTTGTCTAAACATTTGTAATAAGCTTAAAGTTAATCTAAAATTCCACTCTTGCCCCCGAAACAAACAACGCCAAAAATTTGTCTGAGTTAAATTTACTTTTTGGGAAAGGAGGTAGTAAAGACATTCGTATAAAGTAACAACATCCAAATAGTTATGGGTGTTGTGGGATCGTTCCACGGAGAAAATGGTCGGACTAAAACTTTATTATAATTTATTTCTTCTATTAGTCAATTATTCCCTAACAAATAAACTAAAAGGGGATTTTGATTAAAAAATCAATTTGAAAAAGTTAAGTAAACAAAGTGAACAAGTTCAAGTGAATGGCGTTGAATTCAAGTAATAAGAGTAAATTAGGGCGTAAGTGTTCCACACAGGGATCCTACTCGAGTAATTCTAGCTTAAACAATCCTTTCCCTTGTATGAAAGTGATAAGTTAGATCAAGAGAATTTAATCGGCACCCTTGTTTGGATACGTGTGCTCTGCTTTTATAAACCTGATCTTTACCTGCATATTTTAAGCATTCATATTCGATATGACTAAGTTGTACTTTTGTACCAACCGAAGGGAGACTAGACATTATAGATTAGTTATAAACTAAAATTTATCGGTAATTAATTCTTTTCCTTATCTTACCTCGTGGTCAAGCAAGTAGAAAATAAGGGGTGTTCTAACACGTAGCCATCCGGTTAAAAGACTTTCCAAGAGAAAGAATTATCAATACACTTGCAAGACACTGATTTACAATCGTTATTTAGCTAGGTTTTTACCTATTATTTACCCATGGTTCCCCACAATACTAGTTTTGTAGTTTAGTGACCACATGCGAATAATCACACAATTCATGATAATAAGTAAGGAAGTCATGCATTTCTTATATGGAATGCAAAAAAATCTAGAAGTTTATTTGAATATATCACAAAACATAAATAACTATTCCGGAAAAGTAATAACAAATCTAAAAATTAAAAGTTCAATAACAAGAAAATAAAAATAAAAATTATCAAAGAGTGTAACCCCAAAAAATGAGGTTTTTCGGACTATTTAAAAGAAACAAAACCTAATAAAAGAGGGGATTCTATTTAAGAAAAAATCTGTTCAAAACGCGTCTGAGTCGATGACCCTGGTTACGAACCATTGTGGGCTTCCATTGCTCCATACTTATCTCTTTTTCTGCTGATTTTCTTTATCAACTCTCGGTTACCATAGACGGAGAGGTGCGACGGACCTTTTCGAGAACGACGGTCCATCAAGGGGATTTGTTCCACGAAACTTAAAATCTTCTGAAGTTGGTTACTAGGACTACTCTCTATTAGCATTGACGAATGTGCAGGACGAACCGTCGTGGCTAAGACAGTCTGTTGTGATCTTCCATTGTCCCACACATTTTCAGAATTGCCAAACTTTCTTCAGCAGCCATTATCTTCACACAATGGTTGACCCCTACGGACCTTCACAGTCAAGACTGGCCGTCATGGGGTCTGTAGGTTGTCTTTTCTTCTATTTCAGCTCAAAATCTCCGCGTTCTCCATTGGACAGATTTTCTAGAGATAAATAGAAAACTCCATCAAAAATCAATACAAAAAGGCTTTTAGACACGCACTAAATTTAGGAAAAGGAATTGAAAATATCGTGAAACCATGGTTCATTATCTAAAAATACTCCCCCGCTTGTGAACATTTATCCTTGAATGACACTTGAAACATTTATACACTTACAAGGATTCAATCGCTCCTATAGTAGTTCACAATGCTTAAACATGTCATCACATAAATGTCAATGCACCAACATAAAAGCATACAAAACAATTTTCCGTTCAACTCCCGGTGCATTCAAAGCAAACTTGTGAAAAAACATAGGACTACCCATACCAATTATTTCACCAATGCATAACGAATCCCGTCATAACTTAACTGACATTTGAACGAACTACCTTATCCAACGTTAGGCATGTTCATTATTTCACCACAAGATTTAACATCCTACGGATTTCAATTGCACACTTAGGCATAATCCACACTTCAACTCATGAGAAAATTTGAACATTTCATTTAGTTGCACAAGAATCATAAATAAAGTAGATCATCTACAATTCTATACTCGAGACAATCATCAAGGTCATACCTGGACAATTTACTGAATAGCGACTGTAGATTTAGTTTTGTAAAGGCACTAACTAAGCCTCCTAGATTCAAACATCCATGGGAGCATTACATCACAGCATCTTGAAAATAAAAGCAATGCATAGAGGTTCATTCATACTAAGAAGGATTTCTTTAGTGCAAATCACATTATGATCTATACTTCTTTTTTTATGAAGTCTAAACACATGGTAGGTCAGTAAAGAAGATTCAGAATATACCCATATTAGGGAAAGTAAAATTTTACGGATTTATATCTCAGCAGATCACTAGATTATCATGATGGCATGAATCAGTTAAGGTGTATCATATGTTATACATTACTTATCAGCATAGTTAAACCACATAGGCAGTAGACCAACCAATCACCTTCTCAAGAGTGATCCCTCATAATTACAAAGCATGTCCTAAATCTCACGAAGGTCACACTTTTGTTAAAAGAGGATTCATCTATCTTATATCATGAAGCGGAGACTGCAATGTTCTCAGGGGGAGGCTGAGGAACTACCACCATTAAAGTATTACCCATTGACAAGCATTTTACTAAGGCTATCTCAATGGATAAAATAGGGCACATTTACCATATATGGATGCACAAAAAAATGAGAGTCATGCAAAGTTATAAAAAAATCCTTTTTTATACAATAATGACCTTTCATAATATTCATAACATAGTGTCATTTAAGACATTCATAACATATGGAGTGCAACATATCCTTTTATGCACGCCTCCTATCATGAACAAGCTACTTAGGAACTGTTGGTTTTCAAGCTATAGTAAGATTAGAATGAAAAGATAGGGATATATACAACCTTACTACTCAAACCACTCCCCCCACCCCATTTAGTAATAACTCTTGTATGATCAACTTATCTAAACTGTAGGGGAACTTTATCTTACAAACCATAAAAAAAAAAGGCACTTTAATCCACCTCTTAGGATGTAAGCTTATGAACACTCTTTTAACCGTCACTTCAAAGTGATTTTAAGCCTAGACAAGTTCAAGGGAACTCAACATAGGGACATCAAAGAGCACTTAAAATCTTACAATTTATGCACATTATCCTCCACTTGGGTAAGCCTAATCACATCATTCCTTTAAACACCAAGGTCGAGGCAAGTCAAGACAAGCCTAAAAGGGTCATCACATTTGGTGGAACTTTCGAACTAACCATGCCTTGATACAACCTAAGAACTTAATGAAATTACCATACTAAAATTCAAGCTTAAAAGACAACTAAACACTTCAATGTCGGTCAAACTCAATTCTCTCCTTCTCTCTAAATGCTAAGAGATACATACAATACATTCCCCTAAGTAACCTTAGGGAAATATACTTCCAACTTATGGAACTAAACCCCTTTTTACCATTCTTACAATATGTTCATACAGGGACCTATTTACTAGTCATAAGGGTTCTCCCATTAAATAGCATACATCACAAGAACTTTACAAGGCTTAAAACACTATCTCCCCTCCTTAGTAGCAACCCTATACAAAATATTCAAATCCACAAAAGAAAATTATGAAGCATTTCACATATACAAAGGCAACATTCATCTTTCTCACTATATACCACATTCTCCAAGATATTTCAAACTTATATCATACCATCATGATACCATCCAATATAATTATAAGTCAATCCATAATTCCAAGGGGAACTCCATTCAACCATAAGAACTACTAAAAGTCTTTAAACACATCATATCATAACATTTAAACATAACAAGTCATTCCCCATAAGTCAACTAAAGTCATAAATGGCACCACACCCACATATACTAAATGCACATTCATATATACTCATCAAACCATAAAACTAAGGTAAGTATCAAAACTCACCTTTTCTCCCTCAAAACGCAATTAGACCAAATGCAGTCTTTTCAGAAAGTAATTACATCTAAAAATGACCACCCGGATAAGGAAAACATAAGAAGAGATCATATTGAGTTGAAGTAGACAAAGTGGCAAGACGATATGAAAGTGGTAAAGAAAGGAAACTCTATCGTTCTATAGCCTCTCTCTCATCGAGGTGTTGTGACTCACCCCTACTAATCGATACTCTACTAGATGTGAAGATATGACAATTTGAAACTTAAGGACAAAACACAAAAGATTATGATCTGATACAGGGTCTATTATGACCCAAGGGTATACCCTAGAATTTATGGTATCCTCAAATCTTAACATGGTGTCGTCGACCTTTTGGAGGTTTAAAGCCAAGCCTTAGTCATCTTTCACCTTGAAACCATTAGTCTTATATAAATATATAATAATATATATATATATATATATATATATATATATAAACTTCATAATTACAAGTTATTATCTAAGTTCTTGTTAGCTTTTAAGACACAAAACTCAATAGAATAGAATAGGGATACTACCCTTAAAAACATAAAATATAAGTCCAAGTTGTTACATCAACTTAATGAATTATCTTGATATAGGCAACCCTTGAATCTTAAGTCTCCTTTTACTTAAACATGGGAGATATATCCAATCTCTTCTCTTAGGAGACATCCTCTAGCTATCACCCCCTACACTTTATGTAAAAAGATGAAGAAGAATGGTATTTGTACAAGAATGCATTAAGAATGATAACCATGCAAAAACATTTATTTAAAGAGGACATTTCGTTTGAAATCATGCAACATATCTTTTTAGAAAACTTCATGAACATGGGAACATATAAGCTTAAAATAGTCCACATACATAATATAGACATGGATACTACTCGTAATAGCGCATAAAGCCATTTATAATACTTTGAGACATATTCAATACATACAATACATTACCTCTATTTTATCTTACTACTTTCCTTAGCTAACTCTCAAGTGTACTTAGTAGAATGTGATAACCTTGAGGTCACCTTACAATAGTATGATTTATAACACAAGCAAATATATTCATAAGTGATTCGCATCTCATAGACATCAACTATACATAAGAAACACCGCCTAAGACAAATCCTAAGTCACACTAGTGAAATGTGTAGGTAGCATATAATAATATTATTTCCACACAATGTACCTAAAATGTCACCCTAGACTAGACATAACATATTCAACAAGTCATAACATATTAAGTTACAACTACATATAAGGACACATACTTCATATCATAATATAAGGAATCTTTCTTTTACTACAACCATGGTCATAAATCACTTAGTTCATATCATAGGTTAAACTCGCCCTTCAATAACCCGTTCACCAAAGCTATTCCTTGTGTGAATGGAATATGAGGTCCCATACCCCCACACATACTAAGTAAAACCATTTAAATGACATAAATTTAATTCACATACATAGGCATGATTCATATCTTAATATAAAAAGGTCACTTAGCATGCATTCATACAGGTCATACATAACCTAAGTCTTTATATCATAAAGTTCTGCAATTCTATCCTTCTTTGAAGTCATCTAGTGCAAGGTATAGGTAGGATCCATAGTGCTCCTTTACCAAGTACACTTTTCAAAGAATTTAGATTAGAGTTCACATTCTAATATTTGTTAATTTATTAACCATCGGGAGACACACATAACAAACATAGACTATGTGAGTTACATAGAATTTGTCGTCCCACTCCAACACCGAAAAGAGAGTGTTAATACTTTCCTAAGGTGTAACTATTCGTACATATCTATAAAAGCAGTATCCACAAGCTACAACCTATGCGAACACATAGTTATTGTACATGGAGATTGTTTCTAGAATCCTTGACTTACGAACGTGATGGTTTTCATCTCATTAAAACATATCTAGTTTGCGAACCCTAACTTGCTAAAATTTAAGTGTTTTTTTTGCGGGAAGCCTTACTTACTAACGTGAAGCTCCCACTCTTATTTTTCATGTTCACTCGGTGCTAGGCTCTAACTCTCTTTTTATTATATATATAGTTAAGCCTTTAGTGCATAATATCATAAAAAGGCCTTAAGAGCTTGCTCCTTCACACATAATATAGATCAAAGGATTCTAAGATGAGAATGTATGTTCATCATAGACCTTAATATATGTGAGAATGTCATTTACATAAATAATTACAATCACATACAGTCATGTGGGTGTGCATAAATGCTGAGATCTCCTTTACATAACACATTGTAAAACACAGTTCATTAACTTCATTAATCATATACTTCACATACATAAATATTTGTAATTATGCATAGGAGAACTATACTTTCGTTAATCATCATAAATCTATCCTACTCATAGATTTGCATGAACTCTATTTGTGTACATTGGTCAGCGTGATCACATAATGGCTATCACATAGTATTGGAGAAGCCACCTTCTAAAGTCCACAACACATTTACAACATTCTTCTAGTCTCAAGTCATACAAACATATAGAGTATTGAGTACTATAGACTAAAAAAAATCACATTACATAATAAGAGGCAAGTACATATTAAAAAAATATAATACAAAACTCCTAGCATACATTGATCACATATTCATATAGGGTTCATATGGGTAGGGGTCATGCTATAAGGATATTATTCATCATTATCCATTTAGACCATATCTAGACCTAACATGATTATCACAAAATTGCATATAACATAATCTCCACACCTAGATTAAAATGTAGTTGTAAGAAGGACGATACACATACATCTACAGAAGAACATAAATTTCACTTAGACATGATAGAGAATAGAAGGCCTAAATCCTTTAAATCTAACATAGACAATCATCATATCAATTCATATTGCTATAGTGCCTCAAGGACAAGATCATAAAACACATAAAACAGTAAAACGAATGTAAAAAACCGTTTACCATAGTGGACCGATAGCAATCACACAGCACTTCGATTACATTCTATGCTAATTATAAGAAATAGGTCAACCTACCAAATCTCTAAGAGAATGATAATAATTAATTATTCCTCCCCAATTCATATTCAATTGAAATAGAAAGTAATATCAATAGGCTATTCAATACAATTTAATCACAATTCTATAAACATCAAGTCAAGATCACAAGACCCACATTATTGGCTAATTTGAGAAATTAGATGGATCATAAGTTCTTCAGAAAATTGGATAGAAATTATTAATAAAATCACTAAATAAACATATATTCATCATTAAAGTCTTCATAAATCAATTGACATGCATCAAAATCAATCTGTCCCGACCTGGGAACACCTCCTAGATGTAACCGACATATTTGTTCTCAAAGAGGACATAGACTAACCCTTAGTATTCGACATTACATGTCATAGGTCAAAAAATCCGAAAACATAAATCTTTTAAATAGTGAGGTATACATAACCTCTCGTACTATCAAATATGGAGTTTACATAGACTTCTTCCTTAGTGAGGCTTAGTTAGTCTTTTAGTTTAGACAACATAACCAATAGATAAGATATAGTTTAATAACATTGTCTCATATTAAACCATCTATAAGTAGTACAACATTGGGTATAGCCATTACAAGTACACTATAACATTATAGGCTTACATCAATAGTCTCAAACAATAAAGTAAGGAAACAAATGTCTTTGGACGTAAAAAATCCAACTAGGCTAGATATATGGTACAATCCTCAAATTATTGAGGACTCACCAATAAGTTGTGAAAGAAGTCCAAGACTTCTTGCAATTAGCCTCAAAGTACTTCATCGGCCCCAAGCTACCGATTAGTAGAATTTTTTTTAAAAAAATATGGGTTAGTACAACCAATTGTACTCATTATGGAAACATATGCATATAAAAACATCAAAAATCATACATAAAAATGACAATATATTTAGAAACATGAGAAGTCATTTGAAAAGTAATTATGCACACCCAAGAGCATATACATGCCAATAAGCATTACATCGCTTAAAACAAGTTCATATCCAACTCAAAACTAACACTATCATAAAGACATTTCAACATGAATAACATCATCATAAGATTATATCAACATGGACAACATCATCATAAATTCATATCCACAATTCACATACTAGAGTTCATGACATCATCTTACAAGACCCTCACTAATAATTTCATTCCAAGCCTACAAGTGCAATGAATCATCTAAAGCCCCATAACCCCACACATTCAAGTAAACAAGAAAAGGCACCATAAGTAATGGTTTGCTTCATATAACATAATCATCATGTGAAATCATCTTCATATATAGCAACTTAGACCAATATCATATTGATATATGTAACCAACATCATATAAGAGCAATATCACATTGATTAAATATACGTACATATCATGATATCATATGTTCATAATCACATATGAACAACCTCATAGCACTTCCGTCAAGTCCAACTTTAGGAATGCATAGGTAGAGTCCTATACCCCTACGCACACTAAGTAGAATCCCTAAGTCATCCTACATAGTGTTCAACTTCATTACATAATTTATTCATTTAAATTTTGCGAACGATCACCTTAACTGATAATAGACCATGTGAGCTAAACATTGAATCTGATGTCGTGAAACCCTACACCGAATGTAGGTGCTCTAGTTAACACGGTACAACTAAAACATTAAAAAAAATTCTAGCTGGATCCACTATTTAGCATTCCTATGTGGGAAACATAATTAGGGAACTAGGAGACATACGAGAGACCCTTTTTAAGAACACTTGCATGGTAATATCCATCTCAAGATAAACATTGTTATCCTACCTTTCACATTGAGGAAGGAATCCTCACATATCTAGTTTGTTCGGTGCTAAGCTAAAGTCCCTTTTTCAAATGTCTTTAAGCCTTTCTTAATCATCATTCCTAATAAAGGCCATAGGAGATTCACCCCTTATATATCATTCTATTAGTTTATTAGGTATTACATGAGAATTTCCTTTGGTAACAACCCTTCATTTGAGAAATCAACATACCATAGTCATATCATAGTAAGACACAGAAGTGATTCAGATTCAACCTTGTATCATCATACCCTTAAATGATCTCACCATTCAAATAGTCAAGAAATTTCATCACATTCACTATATTGTCATATTCATAATCTAATCACATATAATTCATCAATTGAATACCAATATCTACTATGATTCATCATCATCGCAGTAAAGAACTCAAGTTCATAAAGTCATACCAAAGAGCCTATACAAGCTTCCTTCAGGATCTTACCCTCTCATTCATAAATTAACACGATAACATAATAAAATAGCAATATATAAAATAACTAAGTCAATTTTATAATCATTAATCAAATCAACCTCAATTCATAACTTAGGGTTAGAAGAAAAGGGTTCAATAATGAATTTTTTAATAGAACAAGGCAAAGAATAAGTACTACAATAATTAACCTTTAAAAATATAACCTATAAATAATAATTATATTAAATCTATATCAAACCTATTTGAAATATCAATCGCGAAATTTTAAGAAAACCCAACTTTTATACATTATTAGAAATCAATTTTGAAGAGTCTCTTGGGGAAAGATATCCCAAGAGTGCATAACTTCCATAGCTTAAGATTCATTATAGTTTTATGGAGAAAATATGAAGTGTTAAATCACTTTTCACCTTTAACATTGGTCTTCAATGGGTTTGAATATACATAAAGTAGAGAGAAGTCTAAGAGAATTGTGTTTGGGAATTATGGGGTGTTAAGTTGGTTTTAGACTTAGGGTAGCTTATATAGTCCTTAAATTAAATATTTTAAAAACACCTTAACCCTTAATTAATTAATTAACCATTTAACTAATTAAGCTAACCAAACTAATAACTTATAATAATATCGAACCCCAAACTACGAGACCCCGACATACGCCACCTAGTACCATCGACGACACGTCAAGTATGGGCGTGCTTTTGGATAGAGACTATGTTTTTGGACTAGTTACATGAATAAACTAAGTTTAAACCTATGAATCCATTGACATAGAGTCGACCAAACGACGGCTTGTTGTTAGGCTTATGGTTGAACACGGTCAACTTGATAGTTATTGGATCAAATGGAAGGTTCTTCTCTAAGGAACCTTAGAGTGGTCCTTGGGTATTAGTACCTAGAAATTTCAATCATAAACACACTACTCTATATGTTTAACACATTTTATCAATCTTCATTAAATTGCCACTTTTAAAACATCATGAAACATGCCAAGGCACACTAGCCTTAGTATCACTAATCTCCGGACGTCATGGTCCTTTCTTCATGTGTTAGATCTAAAATTTCCTGATTAGTTTAAATACCTTATTATAGGCCTAAATTTTTTTTCAAGTTTTGGTTCATATTATGAGGCTCTAGACAAAGTTATGAACTTCCGTAGTGCTACACAATCAACCCACATCGTAGATAAAAAATTTAGCAATATGGGGGATTTATGAATTAGTGGTTTTATTTCATAATAAAACAAAATTTATTCAAAAATTCATCACAATCCATAATGAATCAATCATTGAAATTTTTTTGAAAGAGAACTTATGACATAAATTTAAACCCTAACTTTTTGGGGAAATTAGAAGTTTTTAAATGATTTTTTAACAGGACTCCTTGGATCGAAATTGAAAAATTATATAGAATAACATACATTTATTATATTTTCTTTGATGAATTTCAGTGAAAACTCCTTGTGTAACGACCCGAAAATATAGTAATTGAAACTAGAACCTAACAATTTTTTTAAGTTTGATGAGGAGTTTGAAAGTTTTACAATAAGTTTCCAAGCTTTATTTAAGTGTTTTAGGGGTTAAAAAGCAAAGTAAGACCCTCCACAGACCAACCAACGGTTCTTGAGGGGGATACTGAAGTATTTCGCCCAAAGTTGACAAGTAGTTGTGACCAACAGAAGTGACCTATGCCCCATTTGTAAGTCCACACCCTGTGGAAATCCTTTTTAGGTCAAGGTATAAGATGAAATTCTCCAGACCCAAACGAGTTTGTGAGTCATGCCTGCAATCTGTCCATTTTCTTAAAAGTGAGGGGCAACTTAGTAAATTCCTTTAAATCTTTTTATGTTAAATTATAGTTATTAATAATTTGATAAATTATTTTAAGGATTTTAAAAGTATTAAACACCCTTTTACAATTCATTATTTTAAAACAACAAGTAGAAACTACCCTCTTCCTCAATTATTCTCTCTCTCGAAACCACGATTGGAGAAGAAATAGTCTTTATTTGAAGCTCAAGATTTGACATTCATCAATAAATTTTCTTGTAGTTTCATCATTAAAATTATGATATTCTTTGTCCTTAATTATCTTTTATTCAACGATCCCTCACAACAAATGATTTCAAGTGTCCAAAATCACCCAAAACCCTAGGGTTTGTATTTATACATGGGTTCAGTTCCAAAAAATTTTCAAAGGTTATATATGATGAATTATTAATTGATTGTTGAATTAATTATGAATTGTTGTGGATTTTCTATATGAAGCCATGTTTTCCCTAAAATCCTAAGTTGTGAATAGTGATTGGAAATTCACTGACCATGAAAATATGTTGAATTGGTTATTTCTATATTGAATTAGACATTGAATCACGTTAACTCCCTTTCCAATTGTACTTGTTTATATGTTTAGGTTGAGATTTATTCTTATCCTTGGAGGCTAACTTCATGACGAATTATTTAAGATTATGATGTGAAGTATATGTGTGATCTCAATGAATGTATTATGATCATGTTTAGAAAGATATTGTGTTAGTATTGAAATCTTATTCCCACTTTAATACTTATGAATGATTATGATTATATATGTGGAAAATTATTCTCCCATACACACACCCTCACAAATGAATAATGAATCAAGTTCTATGAATATGTTTATGATATTGTATAATCATAAGTAGATGTTATGAAAGGAATTTCTCACAATATGGGGATTCTTAATTGAAAGGCTATTCTAATATTTGAATCTATTAGTTATCCTACTGAACTAATGTTGGGTTTGAGATGGATGCCCTTACTTTGGTTGAAGTGGGGTATCTAGTAACAATCTCTTATCCTTTAAGATTGAACAAAAGTGATTAATGTTAAGTACATAGTGGGGAGTAATGATAAGCATTGAATGGATATTTATTTGAGATGGAATGTCTGACCTAAGTAGAGAAATGGATTCTATTAGAAATCCCTTGAGATGGATGCCCTGATGTGTGTTTTCGCAGGATTTCTACTAGTACTCTCTATATCCGCACAAGTATGATCCCACATAGGTTTTTAGCTGGTGGATCGACCTGAGCAAAAGTATTGGTCCTACCTTAGGAAAGTAGGAATCCTTTTCAAGTATGGGTAAGACACGGATTCCATGAATTGCTCACCTTTTTATGTTGGTTAAGTTTTGTCCTCACAAAGAATTTTAAAGAAGTATGACTTGTCAAGAGTGCATTACTTAGTGTGGGTGGAGGTATGGGATTTTATCCATGTATTGCAAGATTAGTATTTGAGTGATATTATGGTTTGATTCTATAATGTCTTAACATAAATAAATAAATGTCCTCAAAAGGAAGCTAATGAAAAAATTATTGATTTAAATTATTAATGTAATAATGAATGCTTTACTTGGATTCTGTTACGACTTATTGAATATGAATGTGACTTTTCTATGGTGGCTTCAAAGGAGTATTAGTGTGAGTAGTAGTATGGGATGATATTCATACATTTCATAACTAGACTATCGGGTGGCATTCGAAATGGTCATATGTTTTGTGGTGATCTAATTAAGAAGTCTTCATGTTCTTGATGTGTGAGTATTGTGTAAAGGTTAAAAAAATAATGATAACTTCAATTTTTGTCGCATTTATCTTGTACTTAATGCGCATGGTGGTATGGAACATTATTCATACATTGCACATAGTATGTCTTGCAGTTACATAAGATAAAATCTTAATGTGATGAAGTGACTTGCATGTTGGTTGTTATTGTATCTTATGCGTATTTTACTTATGTTTATGAAGTTTTCTCAAATTATTATAGATCATGACTTATAAATAAAATGTTCTTATTAAGCATGGTTTTTTCACGGTAGTCATATTTAGTCATTAAATGTGCCACCCCATATTCTGATATTTTATACAATTTGTAGGTTCTGACGTTTGAGTTGATTCTCTCTAGTTCAAGGGCTTGAATTGAGTTCTTCCAAGATTAGTGGAATGTCCTCACGAATCCGAGGACAAGTATTCATTTTTTCCATGTAATAGACATTCACTTTCTATTGTAAAATGTTGTGACCTTACTTTCTACTCATCATTACTAAAGAAAACATAAAAGTCTAGCATATCATGTCTCACACAAAATGAATTCCGGAATCAAATAGATCTTAAAACACATAACGTAAGCAACTTTGGAAGGAATCTCTTGTTTACCTCTAGCTTGCATAGCATAGAACCTAAATTCCTTCATCTCTTTTCCCTTACCGATAAATACTGGGAAATCTTTCATTTTTTGTCCACTCCTACCAATACCATAACAACCATCCATACCAGACAAACATCTACCCTTATGGCTTTTGCCACATCTAGAACAAGTTGGAAATAAAGGGCCACTATCCTTACTTTGGAGACTTAGGGTTAGGCACCCTTTCTAGATTATGTTCTGGGAATTTTCTTAAAAAGGACCCTTGTTCCGGATAACCCTTTACAAACGAGATAAATACCATCAATCAAATCCTAACCATTTTTTCTCTGTCAACCTTTTTTCATGTTTCTCTCTCAATTTGTTGAGCATAAGCTATAAGACAAGTGAATTATCTCATATCATTGATCACACATGGGACATATGAAACTCTGGAAACTACTAAATCTTATACTTCTGACACAAACTTTCTTATTCCCGACCTAGGATCGGACACTGGAAGCTAATGAAAAAATTATTGATTTAAATTATTAATGTAATGATGAATTCTTTACTTGGATTGTGTTATGAGTTACTTCCTTTTCATGACTTATTGAATATTAAAGTGACTTTTCTATGGTGGATTCAAAGGATTATTAGTGTGAGTAGTAGTATGGGATGATATTCATACATTTCATAACTATGACTTCGGGTTGCATTAGATAATGGTCCTAATGTTTTGATACTAATTAAGAAGTCTTTATGTTCTTGATGTGTGAGTATTGTGTAAACGTTAAAAAAATAATGGTAACTTCACTTTTTCTCGCATTTATCTTGTACTTAATGCGCATGGTGGTATGGAACGTTATTCATACATTGCACATAGTATGTCTTGCAGTTACATAAGTTAAAAACTTAATGTGATGAAGTGACTTGCATGTTGGTTGTTATTGTATCTTATGCGTGTTTTACTTATGTTTATGATTTTTTCTCAAATTAGCATAGATCATGACTTATAAATAAAATGTTCTTATTAAGCATGGTTTTTTCACGGCAGTCATATTTAGTTATTAAATGTTCCACCCCATATTCTTCTAGTTTTTACAAATTGTAGGTTCCGACGTTTGAGTTGATTCTCTCTAGTTCAAGGGCTTGAATTGAGTTTCTTCCAAATTGGGGTGGAATGTCCTCATGAATCAAGACAAGTATTTCATTTTTTCAATGTAATAGACAATTCACTTTCTATTGTAAAATGTTGTGACCTTACTTTCTACTCATCATTTCCAAGTCGGATTCTACCATTAAATAAACACAACCATAATGCAACCCATTCATACTAAAGAAAAGATCAAAGCCTTGCATACCATGTCTCACACAAAATGAATTCCTGAATCAAATAGATCTTAAAACACATAACATAAGCAACATTGGGAGGAATCTCTTGTTTACCTCTAGCTTGCATAGCATAGAACCTAAATTCCTTCCTCTCTTTTCCCCTACCGATAAATAATAGGAAATCTCTCATTTTTTGTCCACTCCTACCAATACCATAAAAACCCTCCATACCAGACAAACATCTACCCTTATGTCTTTTGCCACATCTAGAACAAGTAGGAAATATAGGGCCACTATCCTTACTTTGGAGACTTAGGGTTAGGCACCCTTTCTAGGATATCTCTTGGGGAATTCTTAGAAGGACCTTCTCTTGATAACCTTACAAGAGGATAATTACCACAATCAATCCTAACCTTTTTTTCTCTATAAACCTTTTTTCATGTTTCTCTTCTCAATTTGTTGAGCATAAGCTATAAGACAAGTAATATCTATATCATGATCACACATGGACATATGACACTCTTTAACTACTAAATCTTATACTTCTGACACAAACTTTCTTATTCCCGACCTAGGATCGCACACTAGAAGCTAATGAAAAAATTATTGATTTAAATTATTAATGTAATGATGAATGCTTTACTTGGATTGTGTTATGAGTGTACTTCATTTCCATGGATATTGAAATATTAATGTGACTTTTTATGGTGGCTTCAAGGAGTGTAGTGGGAGTTAGTAGTATGGGACTATTCATACGGTTCATAAAACTATGACTTCGGGTTTGGCATTAGATAATGGTCCTACGGTTTTTGATACTAATTAAGAAGACTTTTATGTTCTTGATTGTGAGTATTGTGTAATCGTCAAAAAAATAATGGTAACTTCACTTTTTCTCACATTTATCTTGTACTTAATGAGCATGGTGGTATGGAACGTTATTCATACATTGCACATAGTATGTCTTGCAGTTACATAATTTAAAACCTTAATGTGATGAAGTGACTTCCATGTTGTTTGTTATTGTATCTTATGCGTGTTTTACTTATATTTATGAATTTTTCTCAAATTAGCATAGATCATGACTTATAAATAAAATGTTCTGATTAAGCATGGTTTTTTCACGGCAGTCATATTTAGTCATTAAATGTGCCACCCCATATTCTTTTAGTTTTTACAAATTGTAGGTTCCGACGTTTGAGTTGATTCTCTCTAGTTCAAGGGCTTGAATTGAGTTCTTCCATGATTAGTGGAAGGTCCTCATTAATCCAAGGACAAGTATTCATTTTTTCCATGTAATAGACATTCACTTTCTATTGTAAAATGTTGTGACCTTACTTTCTACTCATCATTTCCAAGTCGGATTCTACTATTAAATAAACACAACCATAATGCAACCCATTCATACTAAAGAAAACATCAAAGTCTAGCATATCATGTCTTACACAAAATGAATTCCTGAATCAAATAGATCTTAAAACACATAACGTAAGCAACATTGGGAGGAATCCCTTGTTTACCTCTAGCTTGCATAGCATAGAACCTAAATTCCTTCCTCTCTTTTCCCCTACCGATAAATACTGGGAAATCTCTCATTTTTTGTCCACTCCTACCAATACCATAACAACCCTCCGTACCGGACAAACATCTACCCTTATGTCTTTTGCCACATCTAGAACAAGTAGGAAATATAGGGCCACTATCCTTACTTTAGAGACTTAGGGTTAGGCACCCTTTCTAGGATATGTCTTGGGGAATTCTTAGAAGGACCTTCTCCGGATAACCTTACAAGAGGATAATTACCATCATCAATCCTAACCTTTTTTTCTCCGTAAACCTTTTTTCATGTTTCTCTTCTCAATTTGTTGAGCATAAGCTATAAGACAAGGAAGAATATCTATTTTTTATCATGTCACAATGGACATATGACACTCTTAAACTACTAAATCTTATACTTCTGACACAAACTTTCTTATTCCCGACCTAGGATCGGACACTGGAAGCTAATGAAAAAATTATTGATTTAAATTATAAATGTAATGATGAATGCTTTACTTGGATTGTGTTATGAGTTACTTCCTTTTCCTGACTTATTGAATATGAATGTGACTTTTCTATGGTGGCTTCAAAGGAGTATTAGTGTGAGTAGTAGTATGGGATGATATTCATACATTTCATAACTATGACTTCGGGTTGCATTAGATAATGGTCCTAATGTTTTGATACTAACTAAGAAGTCTTTATGTTCTTGATGTGTGAGTATTGTGTAAAGGTTAAAAAAATAAAGGTAACTTCACTTTTGCTCGCATTAATCTTGTACTTAATGCGCATGGTGGTATGGAACGTTATTCATACATTGCACATAGTATGTCTTGCAGTTACATAAGTTAAAACCTTAATGTGATGAAGTTGACTGTCATGTTGGTTGATTGGATCTTAGAGTGTTTACTTATGTTTATGAAGTTTTCTCAAATAAGCATAGATCATGACTTATAAATAAAATGTTCTTATTAAGCATGGTTTTTTCACGGCAGTCATATTTAGTCATTAAATGTGCCACCCCATATTCTTCTATTTTTTACAAATTGTAGGTTCCGACGTTTGAATTGATTCTCTCTAGTTCAAGGGCTTGAATTGAGTTCTTCCAAGATTAGTGGAATGTCCTCATGAATCCGAGGACAAGTATTCATTTTTCCATGTAATAGACATTCACTTTCTATTGTAAAATGTTGTGACCTTACTTTCTACTCATCATTACCAAGTCGTATTCTACCATCAAATAAACACAACCATAATGCAACCCATACGTACTAAAGAAAACATCAAAATCTAGCATATCATGTCTCACACAAATATGAATTCCTGAATCAAATAGATCTTAAAACACATAACGTAAGCAACATTGGGAGGAATCTCTTGTTTACCTCTAGCTTGCATAGCATAGAACCTAAATTCCTTCCTCTCTTTTCCCCTATCGATAAATACTGAGAAATCTCTCAGTTTTTGTCCACTCCTACCAATATCATTACAACCCTCCATACCGGACAAACATCTTCCCTTATGTCTTTTGCCACATCTATCACAAGTAGGAAATATAGGGCCACTATCTTTACTTTGGAGACTTAGGGTTAGGAACCCTTTCTATGTTATTTCTTGGGGAATTCTTAGAAGGACCTTTTCCGGATAACCTTTCAAGACGATAATTACCATCATCAATCCTAACCTTTTTTTTCTCTCTAAACCTTTTTTCATGTTTCTCTTCTCAATTTGTTGAGCATAAGCTATAAGACAAGTAATATCTATATCATGATCACACATGGACATATGACACTCTTTAACTACTAAATCTTATACTTCTGACACAAACTTTCTTATTCCCGACCTAGGATCGGACACTGGAACTTGAGCATAATTAAACAATTGGGTTAACCTTAATGCATATTCCATAAAACTTATATTACCTTGGCTAAGTTTAATGAATTCAAGTACTAAATCTTCTCTCATTTCTACAAGGAAGCACCTATCTATTCTTCCACTCAATGGGACCCACTTCTACCGGTTTAGCCTCTTTCCATTTATTATATTATGTTTGTGCAACATCCCTCAATTGGTAAGCGGCTAATTCTTCCTTCTCTACTAGATTTACTCCTACGAAATCCAAAACCTGAGAGATCTCATATATTAAATCTTGATGAAGGTCCTTCATCATTGACTCACATAATTCTAGAGTTTCTATCCGAGCTGAGTTAATAGTTGAAAACCAAACCTAAGCTTCTTATTTAGTACTATATTACAATGTATCAATTGGATCTTATCGAGGAGTGTTTTTATCAACGTTGTCTTCCTCAATTCTTATAATATTAGCCCTTGAATAGTTATATCCTGCAAAATGTCTGGCATGGATGAGGAGAAAACCCTAAGAGTGTTGAATTCTAAAACTCGAATTAGATATAAAGAAGTTGAGTTTCCTAAATATCTAATAGCCTCTTATTCATAAATATGGTGTGTTTAATGTTTATGAAAAAGATTCTACTAGACATGCTTTGAAACATCCTAAAACCATTCTAAATCTAGTGCTCTGATTATCATGTTTGTAATAACTCAAGGGTACCCCCTAGATGTAACAAGTCACATAGGACCCTCAAATGCACCATATAAAAAATTAAAATATCACAACATAATATAATAGAAAGTAAGAAAACATAAAATATTTTTCCCATCCAATTGAAGTTTCATAAAACGAAGATGAAATCCATAAAATTTGTGTTAAACAATCTAATACTTCTAACAGTCCAAAATAAAATCAAAACATTAAAGAAAGAAATAAAAAGGGTAGAGGTGATCAAGTCCTCGATGTTATGAGGACTCACCAAATCTTCTATTCTTGATAGAGTATGAACCTAGCAACAAGGATGGAAGTCAATATCGCCAAACCCTACATTTTATAAGAATGCATGCAAAAGTATGTGTTAGTACAATATGTTAAAAAATATGATGGCTAGAATCATCAACATAAGCATATAAGAGGCATCAGTTAACATATGACATACACCATACTCATAAGAGAAAATAACATGTGTCATAAGCTTAACATACATCATCATAAGATTTAAGCTATACAATAATCGATAACAATCATAAATTATTGTCGTAATAGATAACATCATTGTCATAACCATAATTAATGCATTTAGAACAACATAATGAAAAGAAACATTCCATAAGTCACCTCAAGTCAAGCTTGTGCAATACATGGCTAAAACCCCACAATCCCACTCATTCTAAGACACACACTTTGGGTTCTCATTCATTCATATACTCTTTGGATATAATCCTTACCTTACTTCTCATAGACAAGGGAATACTCATCTTTAGTCACACATGCATTGGAAGACAACTATAGCAACAATCCAAACATAGAATACATCATAAATATATTCTTAATTTAACAACCCTAAAAATAGATATGCTAAGTAAGGCTTAATGTGTCTAGAAAGCCAACGATTAGACTGGGTTCAAACGGATTGATGCGCATAGAACCAGACCTCGAAACCCTTGCTACATCATGGGCAACAATCTTGGGGAGTTATTTGATAGAGGAATGGTTGGTTCCAACCATGTAGGACTCTTGAATATGAAGATTAATTCAAAGGATTCTTTACCGGACATAAAAAAGTAAATCTTAGGTTTTGAGGGTGTAGGGGTAAAATAGTCTTTTTCCAGGATAAGCATAGCATCCTAATTAACCTAAATATATAATTAGTTACTTAATTAATAAGTAGGAGGGGCATGTTGGGGAGAGAGGGCATAAATTGGGCTCTTGAAGTGAAGTCTTGCTCCATTCGGGTTCGAACCCAGGTGGAAGCAATGAATTAAATTATTTTTATTTATGTTGGTAAATTAATGTAATATATTTATATATATTATTTATTAGATTATTTAAAACAAAAGAAAAACATATTTTTATTAAATAAATAAAACCTTATTTGACTAAGTCCTAAAAAAAACTTCTAAGCCTAAGAAAAAACTTCTCTCCCACGCTCATCTCTCACTCTCACGTCTATATCACTCTAACTCACGTTTTGCACTCCAAAAAACGTACCAAATAAGTAGGTAAACCAAAGTTCTTCACACTTAAAGAAATCACAATGAAAATTATGAACAAACAACTAATCGAACACGTTAGGCATATAGAAGGTTTTTCCATCAAGTTGGTGTTAAAGCTATTGGATTTGGACGTGTGTTTGGAGGGGTTATTTGGGCAAAAAGTCGAGGTTTGAACGTCAAAAAGGTATGAGTTCTCTTCTATCTTGGTCCCTTTACCAAAACACCTCTTAAGGTTCAGAATATTCATTCCCAAAACTAGGATTGTTCCTCATTACATAATCCTGTCGATCCCGTTGAAACATAGGTTGATTATGTTTGATTGTAGAAAACTACGGATAAAACATGGTATCGTGCTGATTATGTTTTTATATTTATGTTTGGAATTATGTGACTTATGTTTATGTTTCCGAAGATGAAACTAGGTGTGTATGTATGTGTTTTCGTGGCTATTGTTCATGGTTTATGACTTGAAATGGCATGATAGTTATTTATATTTCATGTACACATGTTGATGTAAATGTGATGTTTATATGATTTGAAATGTTGATGATTTGAGGAATAATCTCTTAGCTAAACGAATCTATGAAAACACACCAAAAACGTTCTAAATGCACCACGAAATTCCCCTAAAAACTAAGGGGTAACTTGATGAACGAATGCTGAAAAATTACAAAACAAATTCCAGCATCTACTGATGAATTTCTGTTTGCAAAGAGGGTTCAAAATGTTGAAAAAATTAATAAAAAAAAAGTGAGGTCATAGAAGATTGAACTCGTGACTTCACCATGTTAAAAACCATGAAAATAAAGAATTAAAAAGAAATCTAGTGAAGGGGATTCGAACCATCGTATTTGCTGGAAAATGTAACTTAAAAGAAAAAAATAAGAAAAGAGAGGAGCGGTATTCGAACCCGCCACCTCTAAGTCGGATTTAAGGAAGAGTAAAAGAAAATAAAATAAAATGTGAGGCCTGGGAATCGAACCCAGGACCTCTAGGCAGTGAAGGAGAGTAAAGAAAATAAAACAAAAGAAAGGTGAAGAGTGAACCCACGACCTCTAGGAAGTTAAGGAGAGACAAAGGAAATGAAAGAAAAGAGATGTGAGGCACGGGAATCAAACCCAGGACCTCCTAGGTAGATTAAAGGAGAAAATTAAAAGAAATTAAAGAGGGGCTGTGGGGTTCGAACCCACAACCCCTCGGCCAAAGGAGAGAAATTTAAAACCAATGAAGATAAAAAGTAAATGAGGTTGTGGGGGTTTGATCCCACATCCTCTTATTTCCATTAAAGCAAAAAATGAAGAGAGATATTAAGGAAAAAATAAAATGAAGGCATTGGGGCTCGAACTTGGGTCTCCAAGTCGTATGGATCAAACCAAAATGAATAATAAAAAATGTAAGTGTTGTTAAAGATATTTGAAACCGGGTTCCCTTGCCCAAATTCTGTATACATGCATAAGTCATACGTGGGTTAAATCTTCAAGCATAATGCTGCCTACTTAGATCGAAATCGAGATCTTGGCATACATACAAGATGCATATTTCTTGTACTATATAATCTTAGGAATATATGAATCACTTAAACGAACTATGAATGAATAATCATGTCTTGTATGTATAGACCTATAAGTCTAGCATACATTTAAAAATAAGTGAACATAAGATGTATGTAATGAAATAATTTAACCCTAGAAGGATTAAGTACGATTGTAAAACACACTAAATATCCAAGTGCATTGGCAAACGATGAAATGATTATTATGTAATGAAATTATGAGAATAATTAAGTAAGAGTGTGAAACACAAATAGCCATGTGCATTGGCATATGATGAAATGAACATTCAGGTATAAAGGGTTGACTAATTATAAAAATCAATTGTGCTAATGTTGATAAATGTGGTGACAACATGATATAAGGCTAATGTAAAAGATGAGAACAAACTCAAATAAGCCTAAGTAAATGTTACCAAAACGTACTCACCTATGGGAGTGTAAAGTTAATAAAGAGACGAATCTCTATGAACACTCTAATGAATGTATTGAGATTAACACACTTAATACTAATGAATTGAATGTGATGGATCTTTATACTGAGCACTAACAGACTAGCTATGAGCGGTGATGCTTTCTTTTTGGAAGGGCGGAGGTTTACGTAACTCTCATGAGATGAGACTGTCCGGCATGCTAGGTATTTGTTTTCTTATATCTCCTAGTCTTCAAACCTATACTTCTAATAAAAGGATCTAGTGGGTTTCAATTCCCATGTATGCTAGCATGTTTTGGGTCACTTTTGTCGGTGATTCCACCTCTTTTCTGTGTGGGGTTTAATGACACTGGATTTCATGATGCTCACATGATCTAAGTCGGTTAAAGTTAAAGTTCCCCATGAATAAAAGAGGCCAACAAAAATGATGCACATAATGAAATGAATGATATCAAAGCTGTTAGGATAGGATAATAAAGAGGTGAACTAGACTTAAGTAATGACACTAGGTCATTCTTGATCATTGCACAGCGAACCCGATGAAAGTCTTACACTACATCCTAGGTATAAGTTGTGTTCACAAAAGCCTATGAATGAAATGAAATGAAGTAGGTACAAATGAATGAAGCAGACTCTGTGTTTTCTAAAGAAGTCTCCCTAGTTAAGGTCCCATATGCTGAGGCCCCATTTTTGGAAAGTGTTGATTTCAAGTGCATGATTCCACGGTCCCATGTAATATGAACGAATGATATGAAAAATATTATGTGTTATATGCAATATGTTATGTGGTATGTGCAAGATATTATGTGATCTGTGCAATATGATAAGTATGATGATGCATGTTGCTCTCATGGCATGACTTTTCTAATCCAAATTAGGAAGTTCACTCACTTTTTTAATCCAAATTTGGAAAGTTCACTAACTTTCCTAATCTGAATTTGGCAAGTCCACTGACTTGATGTGCTATAATCATGTTGCTAGGAAAGAGTTATTCTTACTCATCCTTTTACTTGGTGTGTGCTTGAATATATCCATACTTAGTACATGTGTGTACTAATCCCATACAACTCTATAATTTTTGGTGCAGGCACAGGTGGATGCTAGAGCTACAAGTTGACGCTGAAACTAGACGGAGGTGGAGCATTCATCAAGACATGGTAGGCCCTCATGGTTCTTTCCCATTATATTCTAGCTTAGTTATAGGATTGAGCTAGTGGAGTATGTTGCACTAGCGTCTCTTTCCGCATTTGTTCAGACATTGCATTTTTCCCATTTTGGCAAGTATACATTTAATTCTATATTAAAATATTTCTTTCATTTGATGATCTTAATGTTAGATGGTTAATGGTGAAAAATTATGAAACTAATAGGATTATTAGTATGTATGTTAAGAAAAAAAAAATTAAATTTTCCGCTAAAATTAACCTATACGAAGTAAGAATGATGTAAATAGGCTTGTTTGCGACCTCTGAGAGGTCAACGACACTGGTCTCGTATGGATTCTAGACTCCGGTCGTGACACTTAACATTGATCATCCTAACATAAGAGGAACAAACCATTCATACCCTCAAAGAATATTTGTGCAATTCATCACTGGGATCCCATAATCCAACTCGTCCTAAGTAAAGCTTCTTAAGTAACCATAGTTCATAATTCATATTCTTGTTGTGAAATTATCATTAAGTAACATAGGCCATGTGAGATTAAAAAAGAATCTTATGTCTACGCCACACCGAATACGGGTTTCACTATTTGCCTAAGATAGAACATACTCTTTGATTAGGTTGATCCAATATCTAAGTAAGCTATGGGGGCACGTAGTTTATGGGATAAAGATATTGCTACTAGAAACATATATTCAACTAAGGTATAAGGTTTCCATCTCATGAGATACATTCTTTCGGAACAAAAACTAAACTAAGGTAGAAGGAACATATTTTTAATGAATCACTCAAATAGTGAAAAATATTTCAGTTGGAATCCATAATCATCTAACGTAAAAATTTCCATCTAATATTCAATATCCACTCTTTGCTACGCCTAATTCCTTTTCAGTTCATAATAAGTCTTAAATTGAGTTCATATTTATGGAAGAATGTCTTAACACTACTAACATAAATGATATGATATCTCATTAGATCATGCGTGAGAGTAATATTTTACCGTCCATGTCTATATATGGATTTGACATGTGAGATTAGTCTTCAAACCATAGAATCACAATATTGTGAGAAAACATTTCACATCATATCATATTCCTGTATCTGTTTGTATATGAGAATAACCTTTCAACAACACAACAAGTAGACCATGAGAGTATTCATTTTACTCTCAAAGTGTTCTTAAAGCATGTACATAATTTTAATAAAACATGCATAACATCATATCTTTCTCTTCCAACGTCACTACTCATATATAATCAACATATCTAGAATATCTAAATTAAACATGGATATTATAATAATTCAAATACTTCCATTGCTACAAATATAATCTCATATTTAACCTCCTTGAGGGTTAAAATTTACTTTCTATCATCACATATAGGGTTAAAGCACTAGAAATTGATATCGTCCGAACAAATCTAATTATATAACTTTATGCATTCAAAAAAGTATAAGGTAGATTAGGTGGGTAATTCTTTCCACAACAATTTTATCTAATAATGTACCATCATCATAGAAATTTCACTATCAAAGCCTAACATTAATAATTAGTCTTTTATTTTACCCTCATGACCCTACAACTCATAATTTATACTACAAACTTTACTTTCAAGATGTCCATCTTACAATCATCATACATACATAGTTTACAAGACATTCTAATTATATAGTTGTTTCTTAAGTGATTCTAGTAAAATATCATCATATAAACTGAATCTCAACATTGTTAATAATGATCAATCTTATAATCCCTAATCAAATAAATTCATCTCTGTAAGGTTTACTTTGAAGCAATTCATATCTATGTCCTCTATTCTGAAGCAATTCATGAAGTGATTCATGAATATGACAAGATCATAATGAAGCCCTCCATTTTCGTTTAATAGCATAAAACCAAAATCTCTTAATTCACCCTAAAATCTTATGTTATCAAGATTACATTTATGATCATTCTAAAATTATATCTTGAACTACCATTATCCACTAAATTGGATAAACATACAAGAATACCCACAATATATGAAGGAATCCTAACTAAAAAAAAATTATTCATCTTCACAATAAGTGAAAACATGAAGGTTTCATGGACAAAAAGGATCCATGAATGAATAAATTATCATACATTGATTGAAAATCCTATCAAGCTTGAAATAATGGAGTCTCGACCTAGCTTGTCCCTCGTCTTGTTCTTCTTTCTAGAGATAGGATATTTAAAAGGGAATTGGGTTTCTTTTGGTAGTTTTGAAAGAGTAATTTAGGATGACTTATTAAATGAATAAAGTAACATATACGTGGACTAAACTATAATTAAATGACACAACATAATAACGAATTAACTGTGGAAATTTGCACAAAGCTGTAACAACAAAGCAATACCCCCTAGACGTTTCCACCATATTTAACTTCTTATACATCTCCTACAACCCATAAAGATCTTTTATTGCATACGACACTGAAAAATAATCATGAATTTAAAACTTTCTTCTCTAAAGAAGAATACTTTCATTAATAAGAAATCGGATGACTTTTAAAACATCTAACTTATCAAAATGAGTGTGTCATAAACCATCTAATACTTTAGAGTACAAGTGACTAAGCCCATACAAGAACTTAAAAAAGACTAAAAGACATAAAAAGGAACATGTTGGTCTTGTCATAAAATCTATGAGGACCCACCAAGTCTTCATCTTCAACCACTTAGAAACATAATCAAACTCCATAGAATACCACATATCCAATCCCTACACTTTAGTCAAAAAGGGAGAGAAAGGGGTTAGCTCAATTAAAGCACTAAGTATGAAATTTACTACACAAACATATTTTCATGAAATTTTGATAAAAACCTTCATCATAAGATTTTAAGAGATATAATACAAGTTCACATACACATACAAAGCCATTTCAAGTAACATCAATACATACCACAAGATATAGTCATATTCATCAAGTAACTTTTCTTCATTTAGACTCCTTACATAAGGCTACCCTTAGACTCACATAAGTAAGAAATGAAGAGACCCCCCATACACCTTCTTCAAGCACACCTAGGTGTTCCTTAAAGGCACTCTAGATAAGAACCTTTATATTCACTATTCTTTCATTATGAGAATATAAAGTACTTAAGTCATTTAAAAGTCAATAATACTATTAGGGGACTTCACATAATAGTCTTGGAAGACCTAGGGAACTCACTATAGTATTTTCAAAGCCTACTCATGCCATGTGTAGATAGAGTCTCATTCAAGTACCCAGACGTTGTAAAACTTATTCAGTAACTTAAGTGTGCATCCCACATGATGAGAATTGGCATCAACCAACACAGACCATACTATGTACGTATAGAATCCAGTGTCATAAGACCCCACACCATGGAAGGTGTTCAACTTTTCAAAGGTTGAACTAGGACACATCCCGTGTAGGATATCAAGAGCTTTTTTGTACTGTAGTCTCATACTTCAAGTAGACCTACTACCATAAACATATCCACTCGGTGCTTTGCCTTGGTTCTTATAGACTAAGTTCATACCTATAATGGTTTTTTAGAAGTTACCATTTCTTAGTCCTACAAACTTGTAATACCACTAACAAGAAGGGGTCCACAAGAGTTTCCAATCAAGGTTCATTGGCATAGCTCTTATGACTTTCTTAGAGATAGTTTCATGTCATTCCATCCAACCTACCTATAAGTCCATCATTCCACTCAAGAAGGGGTACCATTACAGTCTTACCACTTCAAAAATTCCATATTAGCCTTCTTTTAATATTCAAGGTTTCAAATTCTAACAGTTTTTTTCATATTCAAGGTTCCATATTAGTCTTTCATAGAAGGCTACCTACATTAGGTCTACCGATTCTAGAATTTTACTCATTCATACACTCATTAATAAATACAATCATGCATACATGACAAGGGTTCCTAACCCTACAATAAGGAGATCACATTCACATAACTTTCATACATCAAGGAGAAGGCACATAAGTGTACCAAATCTAAGATTTCATAATCTTGAAGCATTTATACATCAAGTATGGACAAGAAGGTCTAACTATGCAAGAAACCATTTCAACATGTAAGTACCCTCATAGTAAATCATTATCACATGTATAAGTTAGATAAATAGAATATCATCACATCATGCCCATATTATAAAGATCTCAAACATATATCACATCATCCTTCACTTTCTGCATTTGTATTAGACAAACTACTTTTTATAAGATAATGTTACTTCATATAACCAACTCCACATTTTACCTTCACATATATCCTAATTTTTTTTACTATAATTCACATAATTATGCCGACGAGGCCATAATAATAACATATAAAAAAATTAAGCATCGCGACTGTAAGTGGACCATACCAATCAATAGCAATTCGATATCAATCCTAAACTAAATAAAAGAATTAGGTCAACTTATATTCTTTCCATAGACAGAATCATCATCCCTTTAGTCTCCACAATTTCATAATAGAATAACATAGATAATAGTATAATTTTGTAACCACCGAAGCCTACCCCTTAGAAGTTAGGACATTCTCGAATAGAAACAATGCATACTCGACCTCTTAGAGCTTGTACAAGCCCATTCATATAATTCATTTCATAGATGTATGAAAAGTTGTGGGAAATTAAAACTTCACACGAAATAATAATATTTCAAATTATATCTTTTATAGAAAAATATAATGAATGGCTAAGTCTCAATGTCTTCATCTTAGACATATGAATATATTGGGACACGACTTATACTTCATCATATGGAAAATAGCTAAATCTATTACAATAATTTCAATAAGGAAAATCTAAACATCAAGATGTCCTCGAATCTAGTGAGGATATACTAACTCTTCGCTTTAACGAACACTAATCCAAGCTTCCATTTCGACACTTCTCGCAAAAGTCACCTGCACCTTTAGAGATAAAAAAAAGTATGGAATTACTACAAAACACTTGTACTAAGTATGGCAAAATGCATTAAATCATGATGAACGGTCATTTGTATAAAACATTCTCTTTTTGTTTAAAACCTTATAGTATAAGTATAAGAGAAACATTACTACCTTAGAAACATATAAGATATCACATAAGACATTATCTAATATTGGTGAACGTTACACTCAACTATGTTACTTTAAAGTGAACTAGGTTTAACTTCACATCAACCACTTTAACCTTGAAACCCTCTCACAAAAGTTTATCCTAAGACTCATCTAAGTGAGACGAAGAAAGACCGCTCGTGCACCCTCTCTAAGCACACCTAAATGATCCTTAAGACTACCTAAGATAAGACCATTCTTACTTTATTTGTTAAACTCCCTACCTAGAATTACTTTAAGAGTCAACTAAGTAAGACATGAAGAGACTGCTCATACACCCTCTTCAAGCCTACCTCATCAATCCTCTAACCTACTATAGATAAGTACCTATTTTCATTAACATTCCTTTACTAAATTCATTATGTTCATTAGGTCATTAGAAAACATTAATCACTTATGGACATTCACATAATGGTTTTTAAGAAAACCTAGGGACTCACATACTAACATCTTCAAAGTAATCGTGAAATGTCTAGATAGCGTCCCATTCAACTACCTAACTTTCATAGTACTTATGCAACCCTAACATGTATCCCACATGATTAAAATAGTTAATAACCTACATAGGCCATACTAGTTAGGCATGGAATCCGGAGTCATAAACCTACCCTAATTGAGGGTGTTCTATTTGACAAGGGTAGAACTTGGACACATTCCATGTAGGCACATGGTTAATTAATATCAAGGTCTATTATGCATTCTAATTTCATTCTAAAGTAGAGATACATTATACTCTAGTCTCCTTCTTAAGTAAAGCTACAAACCATAACATATTCACTAGGTGCTATCCTTTTTTCTGATAGAGTAATTTTAACAAAAAGGGGCATCTAAAAAGGTACCGTCTCTTAGTCATTACCTAGTCAGAATTCACCTACCAAATACGGGTCCACTTAGGGCTGCCACTCAATTTTCTATAACGATAGCTCATTCTTAACCTCCTTTCTATATGGAAGGTTCAACATATTAGTCATGCTTAGAAGGGAACCATCTAAGTTCTACTGATCCTAGACTTTCATTCAACATTCATCCACACACATACAAGACAAAAGTGTCTAAGCCTACTAAGTCAAGATGTCCATATTCATCATATACATGTATAAAGCATGGGACACATGTTTACCAAAACAAGACACAACATAATTTACTTTATTATATATAACATATAATTCTTTCAAACACTTAGGAATAAACTTTATCATCTTTATGTCATCCTATACATTACTATCACATAATCAATATGACCATGATAGACTCATATAGTCAAGTTATAACAATCATGCATCAACTCGAAGACTATACAAGTGAACACATAGTCATAGACTAACATGATCACCAAACAATGTAAAACTTTTACAGTACTATCATGTATATATATGTAATCATACTTCGCATCATCAACTACAGAAATAATCATAAGACTTTAAGTATTTGCGGGTAACGACATGATCATCATAATACGTAAAGTAATGCTTACAAGGCCACATTAATTGCAATTAAAGAACATGGCACCTTCACTGTACGTGGACCATACCAATCACAAAAATAATTTAATTTTAATTAACATTGAAATAAAGATAATTAGGGATAAATCATCCAATTCAATACCGTAAGGCCCTTACCCGTGGACATGAACATCAATTCAATAAACAAATCAAAATACTCAATGAATGTAAGAAAATTCAATATATATTTATAAATTTTAGACTAATTAGAAATCAATTGAATAACATTCTAATGTCATTTAATAGCTAACAGAAAAGTACACTATAATTCATAAGTATAGGGACAAGATTACTTAACCCATAAAATAGTCAAAATGATAATTTCATGGTTTGCGTGGGTTCATAGGAATTATAGCTTTAAAACATTGCATTAACATCAATTCAATCCTAAAACATTGATTCAAAAACATTTATGCAAGAATCCATAGCTAGATTATGAAATTGGAGAATCCATTTTTTTTATTATATTTGAAAATCATTTGAATTGACTCCTTGAAGAAAGAGATTTAAAGGAAGAATAACCATACCTTAATTGCGATTAGAATTAAACAATATTGATGGAGAAAAACTTGATAAACCTATCTTCTTCTTTGGAGCTTCCAACCTTCAACAATGGAGGTTTTGGAGAGAGTTAATTGAGAGGTGTTGTTTTGAGTTGGGGTTTTTTGAATTAATTGGTGAGGTTAGGGGTTTAAATTTTACCTATAACCGTTCACAAGTAACCCCTAAATTACCCAAAAGACCCCTACATTTATTGGAATATTTAACTAACTCAAATTTTACTTAAAAACGACGCAACGAGATCTGGGACTTTACTTCGTCTCGCGGAGACACTTCCCAATCTTATTTTTTGAAAATATTTAGACAGAATGGTTTGTGACAGCCCCGCGTCGCATGGAAAAGATTTTTCCAACTGTCTAAGAACACTATTATTAACTATTTTATTACTTTAAAACATCGTGACATCCATGTTAGGCTCTAGCTTAACCTACCTCATTTTTAGGGACTTTACAATCTCCCCCACTTGGAAAACATTCGTCCTCGAATGACACTTGTAAGACTTGAACATTTTTAATAGTTAATACTCAAATACTAGAAGCTAATAACAATAAAAAATGGAATACCATACACATATGTAGGAGAAACATGAATTTCACATACTTTAAGAGACTCAAACACAACAAGAAGATAGAAACTACTTCTACAACTCATCATGCAATAACACTCATATTTTCATTTCATATAGGAGGAACTTCACTCTCCACATAATATGATGCTCATATACATCATTTCTATACACATCATAACCATTTTATACAAAGGAATGAATTAGTCATATTTTCATAAATATTACAGTGAGCAGACAGTTCGTTACAGTGAATTGTGCAAAAAAAATTTAAAATGCAACTTTTAGGAAATTGTTGATATAAACATTCCTATATGAAAAGAAACATCAATAGACACCTTTTTACAACATAACCATGGATTCATAAAATATGCAATGCAAGAGGTTAATGAAATTCAATTTCAACAAAACTCCTAAACACAATGCAACATGAAATATGCAACTATAATATTTTATTTCTCTTGAATTGAATAGAAGAGATAGGACAACAATTAAAAATCCAAATACGCACCATACTTCCACACTTAGAAGGAGTTCATATAACTAAAGAGAAATAAAACTATAAGTTACCGACATTATTATCATCATCTGGTTTTGCTCCTTTGGCTCAGAGAGCATAGAAGCGAGCCTTTTCCTTTGAAGCACCACCATCCGGAACATTAGGAGGAACTTGCTTTGCCTCCCTCCCTCTAGCCTAAATAGTAGGACATTCTCTCACCTTGTGATCATCCTTAACACAAGCAAAACACCTACTAGTAATGGCTAGGCACTTCCCAAAGTGCTCCTTCACACAAGTAGCACAAGTAGGCTTAATCACTTGAGAACCACCACCTCTCTCATGGATAGACTTAGGAGCACTAAAACAATCTTCATTTAGAGTCCTCTTTTTAAACTTATGTTTAACTTTCTCCCCGGGTCTTCCCCTCTTAGCATTTTTACTTATCCTCCCAATTTTAGATTCTTCAATGGATTCAGCATACACCATAAGCCTAGATAGAGTCATCTCACCACGAAGCATGGTTCTACGACATTCTTCCTTTACCATATCTGAAACACCGGTGACGAACCTACCCTTCTCATCTCTAGGGTAAGACACAGTGTATAGATCATACTTAGAAAATAGGATAAAATTTAAGGAATACTTCTCAACACTCATGCTACCTTTCCTAAGGTTTATAATTTCTCAACTTTAACCTCCTTCTTCTCTTGAGGGAAGTATATCTCTATGAATGCTTCCTTAAAGTCTTCCCACTCTAAGCGACATGATTCAATCGGTCTACTATCGTTCAAGTGAGTAAACCATACTTGAGAAACATATTTCAATTGATACGAAGTTGACTCTGCTTTCTCCCTAGATGTCCCTCGCATAGAATGCAGTATATTATAAACATCATCCAAGAAATGTTGGAAATCTTCTTCCACCTTAGAACCAAAGAAGATATGAGGATTCATCCTCACAGAGTCTCTCAATCTATAGGTCATTGTGCTCTCCATAGAATTCACCCTAGTCTCAATGTCTCTCTTCACTTGAGTTGTCCAAGCCGGGCTAGGGTAAGGAAACCCTCTCTAATCTCCCCATTAGCCATTTTTGGGAAAACAAATGGGACCTTATTACCTCCTTCCACAATAGGGACTAGATAATCTTGAGCATTTTGAACACCTTGAGCACCTTGAGGAAATTTCTCAACTTGTGGAACATGTACACCTAGGGATGAAGTCCCTCATTCACATCATTCTCCTCAACTAACGTAGCCGGTGTCCTTTTTGTATTCATCTTCCTATTAAGGAAAACAATAAGAAAAGAAAACTTATAACTTCTAATCTCTACGGCACGACATAGGAGTAGAAAAGAAGGGACACTCTATCATCCTTTAGCCTTTCGCACATAGGTGTGTCGCGACTCACACCGATTGTCAATAATCTACTAGACGTTGTTTTTTTTTCGATTCCTAACACCACTTTCATAACCTTATGCTCTGATACCAAGTTTGTAAAAGCCTGAGCCTACCAACCTCGAAGTTAGGGCATTCTAGAATCGAACAATGGCGTACTCGACCTCTCGGAGGTCTTGTACAAGCTCTTTCATGCAATTCAATGCATATATGTATGGAAAGTAGTGGGGAAATAAAACATTTTACATGAAATAATAATACTTAAAAACATATCTTTTATATAAAAACATAATGAAAGAATATGTTTCAAAGTGGACCTCTTAGACATATGAATATATTGGGACACATCCCATAGTTCATCATATGGAAAATAGATAAATGTATTACAATACATTAAATAAGGAAATCTAAACATCAAGATGTCCTCGAATCTAGTGAGGACATACCAACTCTTTGCTTGAAAAAAGACTAATCCAAGCTTCCACTATGAGACTCTTCTCAAATGCAACCTACACCTTTAAATATAGACAAAATGTGTGGAATTAGTACAAGTAGTTGTACTATGTATGACATAAGCATAAAATCATGATAAACGGACATTTGTATAAAACATGCTCTTTGTTTGAAACATCATAGTATAAGTATAAGAACAACATAACAACCTTAGAAAAATATAAGATATCACATAAGCATTTTATCAAATATTGGAGAATGTTACAGTGAACTACGTCACTTTACAATAAAATAAGTTTAACATCACATCAACCTCTTTTAACATGCAATCCTTTAACGAAAGGTTATCCTAATACTCACTTAAGTGAGATGAAGAGAGGCCTCCCATATACCCTCTCTTAGTACACCTAAATGATCCTTAAGAGTACAAAATTGTTACTTTATTTATAAATCCACACTTAGAATTACTCTAAGACTCACTAAGTAGGACATGAAGGGACCTTGCATACACCCTCTTAAAGACTACGTAATCACTCCTCAAAGCTACTCTAGATAAGTACCTTTTGCATTAATATTTCTTTACTAAAGTTATTATGTCCATTAGGTAATTACAAAACATTCATCACCTATGGACATTCACATAATGGTCTTTAAGAAGACCTAGGGACACACATACTAAGATCTTCAAAGACTAATCATGCAGTTTCTAGATAGCGTCTCATTTCACTACCTAAAATTCATATTACTTATCCAACACTAGCATATATCCTATTTTATGAGAATAGGCAATAACCGACATGGACCATACTAGCTAGGTATGGAATGGGGAGTCATAAACCTACTCGATTTGATTCGTGTGTTTCAATTTGCACAGCGTAGAAGTTAGGGAACACATGTCCCTGTATGCACATTGGTTAGGCTATCTGAAGGTTCTTTAATGAAAATTTAGGTCATTTCTCAAGTAAAAATACATTGTACCTAGTCTCATTCTTATGTAGAGCTAAAACCATACATATTCCCACTCTATGCTAGCTTTTGTTCTATAGAGCAAGTTAAACAAAAGAGGCATAGAAAGGGTTACCATCTTTCTCATTACAAAGTCATATTTCGAACTTACCAAATATGGTCCACCTTAGGTACTTACGTCAATGGTATTATATGGAAAGCGCATCAGTCTAACCTGTTTTGCTATATAGAAGGTTCCATATATTAATCATACTTAGAAGGGCACCATCATAGGTCTACGGATCCTAGACTTTCATTAAACATTCATCCATACACATCCAAGAAAAACTTGTCTAAGATGACTAAGTCAAGATATTCATATTCATCATATACATTTATCATGAAAGGGACACAAGTCTAACAAAACACGACACATCATATTTTATTTTATTACATATAACATATCATTCTTTTGAAACACATAGTAAGGACCCTTATAATCTTTATTTCATCACATACATTACTATAAAATCATCAATCTAACCATTATAGACTCATATAGTCAAGTTTTAACAATCATGCTTCAACTCTAAGAATATAGACGTGAATACATAGTAATAGTCTAACATGATCCCCTAGACAATATCAAACTTCCACACTACTATGATGTATTATATATAAGAATATATATATAGATAGAGAAGATATATTAACATATAGATAGAAGAGTTAATAACTATTATAGCCAGCTGATGAATCATGCATCAAATAATCAACGACTCACAATCATCATTAATAATGTAAGTAGTCGCGCATGATCATCATAATAAATTAAGTAATGCCACCAAGGCCACATCAATTGCAATCAAAGCATATAGAACCCCAACCATAACTTGACCATACCAATCACAAAATAAGTTAAGTCTAATTAATATCAAATAAAGATAATTAGGGCAGTGTAATACCCATTCATTCTTACCACTTCAATCCATAGTTAAATAAGCAATTAAATATTGTAAGGCCCTTACACATGGACATTAACATCAGTTCAATAGACAAATCACATTACACAATGAATCTAAGTCAATTCAATATAGATTTGTCAATTTATGACTAATTAGGTATCAATTGAATACAATTCTTATATCATTCAATAGCCCATGTAAAACTACACTATAATTCATAAGTATAGGGACAAGATCACTTAACCCATTAAATATTCAAAATAAGAATTGCATGATTTGCATGTGTTTATAGGAATAATATATTTAAAACGTTGCATTAACATCAATTCCATCCTTAAAAATTATTCAAAAACATTTATGCAAAAACCCATGGTAAGATTATGAAATTGGAGAATCCATGTTTTTTATCATCTTTGAAAATCATTGAAATTGACTCCTTGAAGAAAGAGTTTTAAAGAATGACTAATCATACCTTAATTGTTATGAAAATACAAAAATATGGATGGATAAAAACTTCATAAACCTATGTTCTTCTTTGGAGCTTCCAACCTTCAACAACGGAGGTTTTGGAGAGAGTGAATGGAGAGGTGTTGTTTTGAGTTAGGTTTTTTTGCATTAATTGGTGAGGTTAGGGGGTTTAAATTTGACCTATAACCGTTCATAAGTCACCCCTAAATTACCCAAAAGACTCATACATTTATTGGACAAATTAGCTAACTCAAATTCGACTTAAAAACAACACAACGATATTAGGGACTTTACTGCGCGTCGCGGAGGAACTATCAAATCGTATTTTTCAAAAATTCTTGGAAAGAATGGTTCTTGATAGAATCTCGTCGCAGGGAAAAGATTTTTCCTACTGTGTAACAGCTGCGCATAGCTCAGCAGCATGCCAAATATTTGCAGCTTGGCAGCTTCGATTGTCCATGTTTGGGTTCTCCTCGTGGACCTTTTTTATAGTCCCCGAGGTATCGTTCTTGGACGTTTTTGACCCTTTGTATGTTAGTCTATGCATAGGAACTCTCAGTACTGAATTTCACCTTCTAACCATCACACAAAACATCAGTACAAAACACTACGACACCCTAGTTCAACTCCGACTAGTTTCCAAATGTCGTGGACGTTCTTTGACGTTTGAACACCAACGACTTCCAAACTTTATTTACTGTATAATAAAACTATTATTAACCATTATATCACATTAAACATCGTGAAACCCATGTTAGGGTCTAGCATAATTATATACTGTGGTTTCACGGTATTATTAATACTTTTTCCTAATGATAAGTGTGTCCAAAAGCCTTTTTGTGCTAACTTTTATATAAATATCTCCTTATTTGCAGAAAATCTTTGCAAAGATGAATGCGGAGGTTTTTAAGCGAAGAAATGCAGAAGAGACCACCTACGGAGTTTGTGACGGTCCGTTGATAGGATGGTCAGTAGGTGGCAGCGTAGGCAGCGATGAAGGAAAAGGGGGAAGTCTGACCAAGGTGGGGTACAAAAAACGTGAAGGACCATCGTGTCCACGACGGTACGTCTAAGTTTGTCCTGAATGTCACTTTGTTCCCTTTTTTTTTTTTTGAGAAGTGCCATGATACCCATATTCCAAGAGATCAAATGTTTTGAAAAACGGAGACCCTCGACGACCATTGTGCTGTAACGATCCGTCATAACCTGTGTCGAGTTAAGGAAGAGGAGCAGCGGAAGAAATGCAGGCCAAGTATGGGACGACGGATTCCATGACGGTCCGTCGTGACGATTGAAATCCGTTTGTGATGTTGTTGATCCAGGCCACGTTTTTACAGATTTCCAGCAACTAGAGTCCTGTTTAATTGAGGTTTTTATGTTCTATAAAATAGTTCGAAAAACTCGTTTTTGAGGTTAGACTTTGGATTATGAGGTTAGAGCTGTGGATTATTTGTTAGGCCCTGATAATTGTTAGATTCTCTGATTATTTGTAGAGCCTAAATGAGTCGTTGGGATTTTATGTTGATAAGCTAGTGACCTTCGGCATGTACTCTTTCTCATTGAATTAAATAATCAATTCTTATACTATTATATTTGAAATATTGTGATTATGACTATGCGGTAACAAACTCGAGAACTAGGGTTGCTGGGAACCGAGGAAAAAAAAAATAATGAGGTAAAAACCTACTCTAAAATTAAAAAATTCTAGGAATAGTAGTGGTGTATGAGTGTTGATAATTGGTTCGCGTAGAAGTATTTTATGGATGGACAACGTTTTAGACACTCGCCATTAATTGACTAAATGCCGGCCCACGGAACGGTACATAATAAGAAAAGAACTATCAACATATATTTAGTGTATACTATCTAAGAGGCTAGTATTGATTGGTACGAGGTAATAACTTAGTCAAATATCAAATACGATTCTTAATATGAGGTAGAGATAAGGGTTAGGATAGCAACAAACGTATCAAGACCAAGGTGCGGAGTGAAATTTTCTAGATGCCGGACCAAGGATTTACAAATATATAACTATCACTTTGCATGCAAGATACTAGGAAAGAATTGTTATAGTTAGACTCATCAAGTTATGAACCTGTGGGGAACACGTAAACCCTAGTTACTTTTATTAATTGATTAAACATCAACATTCGAAGTTGTTAGTTGTCTCCTTTTATTTCGCTACTTATTATCATTTATTTAGGAATAGAAACCCCCCTTTTTATCATTTTTTCTTTCCAAGGAAGTAATTGACTTAAAAATAGTAATACTAGATTGAAGTTAAGTCAAAACTAATATCCTCCTGGGAACGATCCTAACCTCACTAGTTGGGTTATTTACTTGACACGACCGCTTTACCTCTTATTTTAGAAGTAAGTTTGAGCGTATCAAATTTTGGCGCCGTTGCCGGGGAAAGTAGCTTTTAGATTAACTTAAACTTATTACGATAGTTTAGTCGATATTTCTTGATTTTACTTTGTTTTATTGTTTTTGATTCGTGCTGAACCACCCTCCTTGTATGCCAAATACACGGAGAGAAAGAGAACCCATGTTTCCCTACGATCACGAATTAGAGCGTACACTACGCAACATGAATACAAACTTGGGAATTAATGATGATAATCCAAACCAGAATATTCCAGCTCCGGTTGATGTTCATGGTCAGTTGTTACCCGATGCTCTGGGCGAACACCAACTGAGGGACAAAAATCCCTCTCCACGGCCCCAAGAATACTACAAAGGATATGATAACATAGCAGACTCCGATGGACCACTTGTCTTTCCCCCTCTACCACCAGGCCACACCTTTGTGGTAACTAGTAGCCTGATACAAATGCACACTACTAGAGGTTTGTTTTCAGGGCTATCTTCAGAGGATCCACATGCCCATATAGCTAAGGTAAGGGCAGTGTGTAAAAGTTGTGTAGGGAGGCCTTACTTGGACTTGGATGTAATAGGTCTTAGAGTGTTTCCTCTCTCACTGACGGGAGAGGCTTGTATATGGTTTACTGAGCTCCCGTACAACTCAATTTTCACTGGGAACCAACTAAGGGATGTTTTTTTAGCACGTTACTATCCGGTCTGCAAGAAACTAAACCACAAAGACAGAGTGAACAACATTGTTGCACTACCAGGAGAGTTAGTTAGTAGTTCTTGGGATAGATTCACCTCATTCTTAAGAAGTGTCCCAAATCGCCGTAAAGATGATGAGCCACTGAAGGAATACTTCTATCGAGGACATGATAATAATAAAGCGGTGTTGGACATTATAGCAGGTGGATCTTATGGGGGGTGTCCTTATGCTAAGATGGCTCAAATAAGAACTAAGCTTGGGTTGGTACTAAAACATATCGCTGGGGTGCAGAAAAGAAAAGTGCAGTTAACTACTTGCCTAAAACACCACCTCCTAATGAGGAATGCTATTATTCAGAGGACTCCTATAAAGTAAATGAGAAGATGGGGGGGTTTCCGACCGAGCGCCTAAGGCTCAAATCAGGATAATTAGCGCCAAGGTCAAGGGAACAAAGTTTGGATATATGGTAACTATAACCATGAGGGTCATTATGTCCGAGATGGAAACTACAACCGCGACAACAACTTCAATAGGGGTAACTACGGTAACAAAAATGATAGTAATGGGCCTTATGTCCCTCCTCAAAATCGTGAAGTTACTCCTAGGGATGGTGGAGATAGTATGGCGTGAGTTGAGGATATGTTGCACAAAATGATGAGGAGGTTCGATTCTAGTGATGATCTTATTAAAGAGTTAAGGTGTTATTAAGCAGGTATTGAGCGAAAATTCGATACACATGCAATATCGATTAAGCAGATCAAGTTGCAAATGGCCCAATTATCTGCGATAGTGAACACATGTAAACCGGGCACTTCCTAGCAACATTATCCAAAATCCAGAAAATGATGCGCACTGTAGGGCAATCACTACTCGGGCTGGTAAGCAAACCATTGACCCACCTATGCCATCTAGTGACAAAAAGGTGAGAAAGGATGATGATAAGTTGAGAAAGTAGAAGAGAGCGCTGGAAAAGATGCATGTCCCTATGAAGGTAATTACAATGCCAAGACCACCACCAGCCTCCCCTCAGATATTAATGAAAAAGACCGAGGATGGTAAATATCAATATTTTATAACAATGCTGAAGCAGCTTTCTATCAATGTCCCTTTGGTAGAAGCTCTAGAACAAATGACTGGTTATGCCAAGATTATGAAAGATCTTGTTACAAAGAAAAGATCGGTTACTTTCGAGGATGTTGATAGACTGCAGCATTGTAGTGCTATTGCTATAAGATTTCTCGTACAATAGAAAGATGATCTGGGTGCGTTCACTATTCCTTGTACAGTCGGGTAATTACATTTTGCGAAAGCATTATGTGATCTGGGGGCAAGAATAAATCTCATGCCCCTCTCAATTTACAAGAAGTTTTGTTTGGGTGACCCGAAACCCAATGCGATGCAGCAACTGATGGTTGATCGAACAGTGAAAAGGCATATTGGAATACTTCGTGATGTGCTAGTAAAAGTTGAGTCATTCATCTTTCCTGTAGATTTTATTATTCTTGATTGTGAAGTTGATTTTGAAGTGCCTATTATTCTTTGGAGGCCATTCCTTGCGACTAGTAGAGCCTTAGTTGATATGGAAAAGGGGCAGATGAAATTTCAGTTGAACAATGAAGAAGCTACCTTCAAAATATATAGGATTATGAGGTAGAGTGGTGAGATCCAATCGGTATCCTCCATATCCCACAAAGAAAAGGTGAAGAAGGAGAATAAAAAAAAAGTGCACAACAAGAGTTTATGCTTGGGTATTTGGTGCTTTTAGACATTTCTAGGTTGCCTTGTCTTCCAGACAAGCTCTAGTCCAAACGGACTGGCCCTTACTTGGTTACCCAAGTATTCTTTTATGGAGCAGTTGAGTTAAAAACAAAGGAGGGAGTACGGTTTAAGGTGAATGGAGAACGAATAAAACTCAATTTTTGGCATCCTGCATCGGTGAATGAAGTGATAAAGGAATACCATCTTGATGAAGGCTGAGTAATGAAGTGTCCTCAGTCATTCCGCAACGTTAAATCAGGCGATTCTTGGGAGGCAACCCAATACATATATTTTTTTTCTAGTAATGGTAGCATTTCCTACTAATGTGTTTTAAATTTGCAGGCACATCACCAGGAAATTCTCCAGAAAATTACTCTGCAGCAGTCATAGACGGATACAGCGACAGACCATTTCAACTGTGACGGACCATCGCATGAATCCGTCGTTGCAGGTACGTCTTTCTGTTATTTTCAAACTAGTACGCTCAGCCCCTAATACATGGCTATTTCTTAATCCTTGCGTCCAGGGATAATGATTCGGTTGGCTCTTAGAGTATAGCCTCTCTCGGGGTTAGCACACCCGACGGAACCAACGACGGATCTTCACAACTTAGACGGACAGTTGTCATAGAATCGTTGTGTCATTGATGAGGCGTACCCGACCCGACCCGGCTGGGTTTTTTAAAAAAAATCAACATTTAAAACCCCCAACCCTTCATTTCACCCAATTCCTTCACTCTTCCTCCTATTTCCCTCCCTTCTCAACTTCCAAAATCATCTCCCCAGTTCTGTCACAAAATTACTGAATGAGACCTTGATGACGGACCGTCGTTGGGTCCGTTCAAACAACCCTAACACCCCACTGTCAAATTTTCTCCAAGTGTTCACCAACGGCTACATGCGACGGATCGTCGTTTCCACGACGGTCCGTTCTGCACAATCGTTCTGGTTGTCAAAGACCATATTCCTAAAAGTATCTCACTTTTTCCAAGTTTCCTTCAACAGACACAAGGGACGGACCATCATCCCCAAGAGGGTCCGTCTTGCACAACCGTTCTTGTCGTAAGAGACCCTATTCCTAAGGGTCTCTCACTTTTTTCTAACTATCCTCCAACGGACACATGCGACGGACCTTCATCCCTACGACGGTCCGTCCTGCACAACTGTTCTGGTTGTCAGAGACCCTGTTCCTGAGGGTCTCTCTCTATTTTTATAAATGTCCTCAAATGGAGAAGTACGAAGGACCTTCATACCCACGACGGTCGATCCTGCATGACCGTTATGATCGTTAGAGACCCCTCTCCTAAGGGTCTCCCTAAATTTTTTTAAGTGTCCTCTGACGGACACCTACGACGGACCGTCGTACCTGTGAAGGTCCATCCTGCACATACCGTCATACTTGTTAAAGAATCTCCTTCAGGGTTCTACATATAAACAAAGTCTAAGTAAGACACGATGGACCCCATGACGAACTATCATAGTTACGATGAGTCGTAACATCGCCCGTCGTATTTCACTGTTACTATAGAAATGTCATTTTATTTTAATTTTTATTTATTTATTTTGTGTGGTTTTTCTTGTCGTGTTTACTCCTTCTAGTACTAATATTGATCCTTTACACGTACTATCTACTATGGCACAAAAACAAGATACAGTCTATGCACGGGGGCGATCAAAGTCTGTCTCCCCGTCTGCCCGCCTAGTCATTGGCTTTGATGATGAGCGTGACCCCGAGTACGTGCCCCCAGGCACATCCACCCCATCTTGTGCTGCACGTGCTACCAGAGCCACACCCTAAAAGGTGGTGTCTGGCGTAGTCACTGCCTCCCACTCTAACGAGGAGCGCACACTGACCGGCGCACCTTCTAGGTTAGCCACTAAAGAAGAAGGAGCGTCTCGCTCCTTAGTAGTCTCGTGGTAGGAGGAAGCCTCTAGATCTATTGAGGTTCCCGCACCCGCCACCGCTACAGCGTCGGCCTCATCTGTTGAGGCTTACAGTTCAGAATCCACACCCGGTTCACCAGCTCGTGCTCTCACCCCGGTTACCGACCAGCCCAACCGGTGGTGTGTCGACGGGCAGTTTCAAGTCTATTCTGATGCAAAGTTCCTAAATAACAAAGGAGTTATGAATCAGACACTTACATTGGAGCAGCGGGTCCTTACGGGAAGTCTCCCGACCATGCCTGAGATCCACAATCTCTTCACCAGACATCGATTAGAGTAGGCCCGACTGGAGAAGGTCGGAGTACTTGGCGTTCAGGTTGATATCTCCCTGCCTGCCATCCGCTGATTTCTATACAACGAGAATATTGATGCTAATCGGACCCCTCTTGCTTTCGAGTTTGACTACCGATGGCAGATCATTAAAGATGGCAAAGTTCTGCGTGAGCCATCGCAGAGAGATACCACAAAGAGGTTGATGTCCCTGCACTGTCCGTTGATGTTGAGGGTGCCGACTAGGTGACCAAGCCGAAGGGGGCCATCACAAAGGCCAACCTGACTTTCACGGCGATGCTTTTGTGGTTGATTGTACGCCACTTCCTTTCCCCCATAGCCGCTGATAATATCGTCACATGGGATCAAGCAGTACTAATGGCGGCGATGATAGCCGGGTTCGAGAAGGATTTTGCGTTGCTTCTACAGGAGGTCATGCACGAGAGGGCTTTTAAGGTCACAACTACTTACACTTTCCCGTGCATGATAGTTTCTCTATGAAGGTCTGCAGGTGTGCCTATATGGCACATTGATAAGATTAAGACCCCTGTAGGCACTGTTGATATCGGGGGGGGGGGGCCCCGCAAATTTTTTCAAGAGAAGGCCAAGAGTTGGCTCCATCGCAGAGGGCCCTAGTCCAGAGCTGCCTCCACTATGTGAGAATCTGGTGATACGGTAGCACGGCAGCACGATTACGCAGGTGGCTTCCACTGACACTACCCCGATAGAGTCTATACCGTCTAGTAGCACTGCCCAGAAGTCCTATCGATTAGCCCCTCTCTTTACACGCTCTGGTCACTCTTGCTAGGGTCTAGAAATTAGAGGCTAACCTCTGCAATCATATCCGCTTTGACAGCAGGGTCTATACGAAGGAGAAGAGCGCTTGAGTGGAGATATGGTCCAGCCACAGCGCTGAAGATCGCCGAGGTTCATCAGCGCTTGGACACGTTGAGTTGTGAGTGCTAGCCCCGTCCATCCCTCTTGTGGCTGTGTTGACCCTTCAGCGCGTCGCATTCTTCCGTAGATATTGATAGATCTTAGAGGCTAGGGTGCTGAGTCTGAGGACCCTTATGTTAGAGTCTGCTTGAAGACAAAAGAGATGGCTGGCACTATTCGCCACTTCTCAGATTCACCTCTTACTCCCCCTCGAGAACATGAAAGAGGCGTAGTGGTTGAGAGGAAGATGAAGGCCATGAGCCGGAAGAAAGAAGGAGCGCCGTCTTAAGATTGAGGCTGGGAGGAGAGGGAGAGCCCACAATGATGAGGGAAGGCGCGTAAGATAAGACAAGAAGAGTAGCTGCTGGTGTTCCTAAGCTCCAGAAACTGTGGAAGATAGAGGGTAGGGCACTGACCTGAAAGGCGTTGTTGATGTGAAGGACACCACTGAGGTTGTCAAAGATTACAGACGTAGTGGGTCAGGGAACTAGGGACCTACCAGCTTGCTAATAGGCGGTGCTTTGACGCCCAGGTTTGCTTTACTTACCACGATAGTATTTAAAAAGTTTTTAGGCATTGGGGAATTGCAGGCTTTTTGTTGGGTGAGCTGTGTAAAGGAAAGGGAAGTGCTAGGGTTGATTGTTGAGTATCCCAATTCAGCACATATTCACATCCTCTGTTGGGGTTTTATTTCTGTGTTTTTTTCACCAGAGACTGTTACTTTTTTTGTTGAACCTGGCCATGTGTCTACTATCTGTGTACATAGTTTAATTCTGAAGCATGATGGCTAAAATGATTCCTGATAAAATAGGAAAATAGAAACTGATGCATACGTAGGCCATAGTAATTGATAAGGCTGTGCTCTAAGATATGAATAGAGGTTACACAACTTACATGCCCTTAGTCTAAATCGAACAAGGTGCAGATTAATCTGTAGAGTGATTGAGATTGTAAAGGAGTGTGAGGAAGATTTTGAATGTCCGCTATTTGTTACTAGCTAGAATTGCTGGTAGTCTTGCTTAAAAGTAAGCTTGTAAATAGACAAGTAGGAAATGATATAGGCGTATTAAATAGAGCCCATTCTTTATGACTAAATAAAGACAACCAAATGACATTTATCATCTTCGATCTAAATGATGTTGAGCTTAAATTAGACCATGCTTTTTCACCATAAAACTGATCTTTCTTCCCCCTCCAGGGAATAATGGCTGGCCCTGGTCCCTCTTGAACATGTGCACCTCAGGCTTATGCCAAATCATAAGTTGAGGATGGATAATGTAAGTTAACACCTGTTTTATGCCCTAACACCAACTTTGGGTATGTTTTTTTTCTCTGTACTTTAACTCACGCAAAGCCATGAGTTGAGGGTAGCTATTATGAGGAATGGCTCTGGGAAAAGTGGTGTGAACTGACAACGGAGCGAGGAGAAATGACAAAAGTAAAGTGGACTCAGAATTAGTTCGAAAGAAATGCAACAAAAAAAAAATTAAATTACAACCCAAAATACAACAAAAAAAAAGAAGAGAATCTCTTACACAATGAAGGAAACAAGGAACATAGCACGTAATGAAAGCTTAAGGAATATGGGAAACACTGCGAAAGTTGTTGTTGATGACTGAAGACAACACTGGAGGGTTGTCAAGATTAAAGAGGTAGTGGGTTACGGGGAAACTGACCACCCAGCTGCTAATAGTAGGGAGCTTTGCGCCACAGGTTGGCTTTACTTACCACTATGAGTATTTAAATTTTTTAGGAAGGGGAATTGATGTCTTTTGTGGGGAGGGGGGTGGTAATGGAACAGGAGTGCTAGGGTGAATGTGATAGCAGGCATTCAAATCCTCTTTTGGGGTTTTCTTGCCTGTGTCTTGCTGTCACCAATGAGACTGGTACGTTTTTTGTTGAACCAGATAGGTCTATCTTTGTTGTACATAGTTTAATTCTGAAGCATAGGGCTAAAATGATATCTGAGAAAATGGAAAATGATGCATGACTCGGCATAGTAAGGCATTAATGTGTGGCTAGAAGAATGACATTAGAGGTACACCACTGCATTGACCCAAGTCGAAAAATTCGAATAGCGGTGTCAGATAATCTGTTAGAGTGAGAGATATAAAGTGAGTGTGAGGAAGATTTGACTGTCCAAGATTTGTACTAGCAGAATGCCTGGTTAAGTTTGCTAAAATTAAGCGTAGGAGACAATTAGGAAAGGAGCATAGGCCGTTATTCATTAAGCCCATGTTTTTTAGACTAAATAAAAGAAAACCAATGAAATTTTTATCATTCTTGAATCTAAATGATTGGGCTTAAATTAGACCATTCTTTTTTCACCCTAACGCTCTTTTTGGGAATAATGTGTTGGCCCTGGTCCCTCGTTGCCATGTGCACCTCAGCTTATGCCAAACATCATAAGTTGAGGGTGGATAATGCAGTAACAAACCTTTGAATGGCCCCTGACCCAATTTGGGTGTGTGTATTGACTCACGCAAAATGCGTTGAGGTAAGCTATTTGAGGAATGCTATGGAAAGTGGGGTTGAAATGAACAAAGAGAGAGAAATGGACTAAGTAAAGTGACTCAAAAGAAGTTGAAAGACATGACACAAAAAATTAAATTACAAGAATACAAGGAAAAAAAAGCAGAGGAATCTTTTAAACAAATGAAGAAAAAAGGAAAAATTCGCACGGTGAAAGAATATGGGAAACTGGGGGGAAAAATTAAATGATAGAAAAATGGTTATGTTTAACCGTTATGTCAAGGGGGGAAAAAAAGTCACTAAAATACCTAAAGATACCCTTACCTGACCTGAACATATGTTACAGCTAAGAAAGTCCTATAGTGATCCTAAGGGTTGTATAGCGAACTTGAAATAGTGAAATAAGGGCAATCTTATGGCAATAGGTATTAATGTTGTGAATTTTTTCTGAGAGTGACGGTTGATGAAAAGTAATCCTATAACTCAAATGAAATCATTGTGTGAAAACGAGGGAGTTGTTTTGAAGGTGAGGATACTAGTTGCATTACCAGAAATATTAGCCACCTCGTTGAGAAATTTAAAGGGATAGGTTTAGTGCAGGAGTTGAGTTGTGGTCATGTCTATTCACACATAATGTAAAGCCTCATTGTTGATTAACATGCATAAATATGATGGAGTAATCAGGGATTCTATGGCCAAAGGATTGAAAAGGATAAAACATGGATATTATTGTAAAGATTCTGTATTGAGTTAAAGTGCGTCGCTGAGGACAAAAAAACTAATTTACGTTTGAGGTGTGATATACGGTGGTTCACGTTATTATTAATACTTTTCCTTAAGTTTCAGTGATGTCAAAAGTCGATTTGTGTAATTTTTATATAAGGTTCTCCTTATTTGTAGGAAAATATTCCAAAAAAATGCGGAGGATTGTGAGCGAGAGAAATTGCAGAAAGAGAAGAGACCACCTACGGAGCTGTGACGGTCCGTTATGTCGTGAAGTCCGTAGGTGGCAACGTATGTGAGTCGACTGCTAAAGGTAGATGGGGAAGTCTGACCAAGTATACGGTTACGGAAAACGTGACGTCCGTCCTTCAGGTCGTCATCCAAGTTTAAGAAGTAGTCCCCAATACCCTATTCCAAGAGTAAGGTGCAAGTGTTTTGACGGAGACCCTAGACGGACCGTGTGCTTGTGATTGATCCGTCATACATGCCGTAGAGGGTAATGAAAGAGGTAAGTATTGTAAGACGGAGTCCATGGACGTCGTCGTGACCATGATGATTCCGTCGTTATTTCCACGATATAGCGCATTTTGACATATTTCCACAAATAGAAGTCCTTGATTTAATAGGTTTTTATTTATATAAATAGTTCACAAAACATCGTTTTGAGGTTAGACCTTGATTTTTTTTTTTTAGGATAGACACTGGATTATTTGGTTAGGCCCTTGATTCTTGTTAGATCTGATTATTTTGCAGATTCTTTGATAATTGAATATTAGGTGATTTTTCCTTATTAATCAGGAGAACCTTTTGATTTAATCTTTTCATTGTCTAAGTATGTAAATTCTGTATACCATATATTTGAAATGTGATTATGACTATGGGTAACTAAACTCCCCTACTAGGGTTGTGGGAAAACCTAGGCAAATAATGATGTAAAACTAACAAAAAAGAATTCTAGAATAGGTCTTGATGGTATTGATTATATTATTCGCATAGAGTTGGTTCTTAACGGATTCATGACCACGTTTAAAATCTCGCACTATTACTTGACGGACCAAGAGGTGAGAGAGGAAAAGAATTATCAAATAGATTTACGTATACTATCTATATGCTAGTATTGATGGTACGAGTAATAAACATAGTCTCAATATCGAAATTACGATTGCTTAATTGAGGTTAAGATAAGGTTAGGATAGCAACAAACCGTAGTCGGACCCAAGGTGCGGCACATTGTGAAAATTTCTAGATGCCGGACCAATGATTTATAAATACATAACTTATTCATATTTCATGCAAGATACTAGGAAAGAATTGTATAATTTAGACTATAAAGTTATGCAACCAGTGAGAACATCGTAAACCTAAGCTACTTTGATATTTGATATTAAATCCACTTCGAAGCTTTAGTTTGTCTCCTTTTATTTCAGGGTAGTTTATGTTATTTTCATTTATTTAGGAACGAACCCCCCCCCCCTTTTATCAATTTTGCTTTATAGGAAGTAAGTAATTGACTAACAATAGAAATAATAGATTGAAGTTAAGTCTAAACTATTTTCCCATTGGACCGTCGATCCCCAAACCCAATCGTTGGGTTATTTACTTGACACGACCTCTTTACTTCTTATTTGGGAAGTAAGTTTGAGCGTATCACTTAACCTACCTCATTTTTAGAGATGTTACAACTTCAACTAGGCAATTGAGCTAAACATGATCCAATAATCAACATAAGGACCAAACAGCTACTTGCGCATTCAAAGGCTTACATATCATACAATTCCATTAAATACCAATTTTTCGCAATTCAACATAGATAATACCATATTTGAACAGCCCACACCAATTTAAACACGATTATATAATTAATCATAAACTCAAAATCAACACTCACTGTATGGTGAAATTTAGAGAATTGTGAAAAGGCGTGGGTTCAGGGAATTTATTTTCAAAAACAATCAATAATCATCACTATTAACATAAATCATCATATAAAACTTTTTTATGCAAGAACTATGCATAGAATCGAAATTGAGGTTTTTAGTGTTTTTGAATAACTTAAAAATACTTTTAATTGACTCTTTGATTAAAAGATGAATCAAATATAAGGAATCACCATACCATATTCTTCAAGATCGCAAAGAAAATTTAGAAGAAATTATTCTAAATCATCCTTCCAGCATAATCCAAGACCTTGACCTTCAAGGATGGATTGACAGCATTTTTGAAGAAAAGTTTTGAGGGTTTTGGAATTTTCATTCTAATTTAGGGTTTGGGTTTTTTTTATAGGGGAATAGGTTATAGTGAAACAGATCCAAAATACAGAACTTTCATTTTTCAGAATTATCGTCATGAAACAAGTCCGCATCGTGGAGCTGTTCCCAACATATTTTTTAAATTAATTTTTGAACATTAAAGTTCGCGAAGAGGAAAGAAATTTATTCCCTTGGTGGATCTAGTTCGCAACGAGTACATGCTCCGTCCAAGCACAATTCTTGTTTCCTTGGCCAAATTGTTTGGCCAATGTTTGGGTCCTCCTAAAGGACGCGTAGGTTAGTCCTTGGAGAGTCTTACCCAGATGTTTTGACCCTCAACATTTCCCTCTAGGGGTTAGTGTAATCCCCACTGATTTTAAACTCCATTTAACACCTACAAACACATATAACATACAAGAACACACTAGAACACACAAATTTATTTTTGAATGTCTTGGTCTTCCCTTGACGTTTGACTTCCAAACTGTTCAAAACTAACTTCTAAAGCTACTGTTCATTATTTTCACAAGTTAATAACTCATAAAATTCATTCTTCCTAAGTCAACATTCTTCCTCACCTACTAGACCATGTGCACAAGATGTGAGTGGACTCATGAGGCGTGTTTTTCAATCAGGGTGGTGGTATAATTCAATGTATTTGGGGGCCTTAACCCAAAAGTACATACACATTGTGTGGACCGCACTACGGGTCATGGGTCTCTCCGCGGGTGCACTGCCTTGGGAAACCTTTGTAGGGAAGTTTTGTAGGGTCCTCCTCAAGGACCCTTGTTGGTCCTTCGGGAGTCATACCTTGAGGTTATACCCTGAAACCCTCCAGTATAAGTACAGGAATCCATATCTACGACTCTAAACCTCACGTCAAGATCTAGTTTATACTACTAGTGTTTGGGTGTTAAAGTAGGGAGTACCATATCTCACACTTGATTTTGAGTGATTGACTTTCCTAGAATTTTCAAAGACAAGTATATTACATCAATCTGTGTGGTAGGAATGCTTAATACGATCAATTCATTTTCTTGAAAGCTAGATGATTGGCCTTTGACTTTTTTCACTTTTGGATCATAAAAAATATAGAATGCAACTTCTTTAACGAATATATGATCTTCCATTTTTTAAGAAAGGGACAAGAATTTTAGTTTTAGATTTTACTTTTCCCATAGCCACATTTATTCTCTTTCTTATGGTATTATCGAACTTTATTCATTTCACATCATTAGACTTTTACTTTAACAACATAACCTTTAATATATAATTTTTCATTGGCAACATGTGTTTCAATTTCAGTGATAGGATCATAATCTATAACTATCTTACTTTCAATCTCGTATTCAAGATACTTACACCATTAATAGTAAGAACATGAGATAATTTTATCCTTATGTACCCAAGGCCTTGGAAGTAATATATTGTATGAAATGGATTGGGTTGATCATATATATCCATGTGCTTGATTGCAAATCTTCCATGTGGATTTATAAATTAATTTAGCCTATGTAATCACAAACCGGACTTCACTATGTTTTTAGTCGATGTTGAGGTCTCAATATTTGGTAGGAGAAGTTGACTCCAGACTGCATCTATAGATGCTATTTTTTCTTTTCTAGAACGTGACCCACCATATATACAAAGGACAATTCTATATTGTTTCACCAAATAGAGGATCACTGTCTATAAGTGTAATTTTTTTAACACATGCATGTGCTTCTTGGAAAGAAGGTTCAATAGGTTCTTTCAAAACACTAAGGATACATCATTCTTGAGATTTCATTGTTCCATCTTCTTTTTCAGTAAGAGACACTTTTAGCGAGGACTCGATCGCTTTTCCTACTTTTTTTGTAGGGGACACCTTCATTGTTTCTTCTTTCTCAGCATTGAAACATCATTCCAAAACATTTTCCTTATTAGAATTTGTGCAACAAACTTGGAAAAATTACTTTAGAGTCAAAGGATGTTAGGTTCCTACTTGTGATGCACTTCTACTTTTGCCTTCTTTGGGCACTTAAGTCATTTTTGCTTCTCCAGCTTCTTCACTATCTTCCTTCTACTTGGTTGCTCAAATGTTTATTTTAGTAAGGTTGACTTTTTGTGTCTTTTCCTACTCACAAGAATGCACCCTTCATCACTATCGATATCAAGTTGAAATTTTTCTTGCTCAAATGACTTTTCTTCATGCTATTTAAGAGACATATTTTTATTGGAACGAGTGAGAGAACCTTATAGAGATTTGGTTATAACTAGTTTTTTGATCATCAAGGACAACCTTCTTTTCTCTGCCCAATCGCATAACTCTATCCTTGAAGAAAAAGCATTTTTCAAAATGGTGATTTACAAGTCTATGATGTTTGTAATAATTTCTGTCATTAGTCTTTCCACCTTCATCGGGAAGCTTCTTCTGTAGCGAATCAATGAGTTTTAACTCCAGCAATTATCTAAATATCATAAATGTCGGGATCAAATAAGGGGTATCCCTTTTCTTTCATGTACAATACGATCAAATTTTGGTTCAAACGTGCTTGGGAAGTTGTTCTCACACATTTCTTCTAGCCCTGCTTCATTGTGTATTCATGGATTATTTGTTGTTATTCTGGTAGCATATTTTCTCCATCACTTGGGTTCGTGCTTGTCATTTCCTATTTGAGGATTATGGATAAAAGTCATATCTTTTTTAGCAGAGGACATTCTCAACTCCATGTCATGAGCGCGAGTAGCTAGATCATTGAAGGATTTTAGCTTTATTCCTTGTAAGATATAAAGAATCTCCCATTGCATCCTTTGGATGTACATTTCTACTGCGAAAACTTCACTAAGTCTTCTCTTTCGATTCGGGCTCGCATTTCTTCATCGATTCATGAAGTCTATAACCACTGCATCATTAGGTTGGTGATACTCATGATTTTCATCATGATCCCCTTACGTCATGGATATAGAATCAATTGAGAAAACGCATGAGCTTGTTGCTTCAAACTATCGATAGAATTGAGCTCGAATTTCGTCTCTAAATCAAAGGCATTTCCTTTTACAAGCGGAAGCTGATTGGAAACATGGTCTCTATATGTAACAGCATTATTAAATGTCTACACAAAATGTGCAATAAGTGCTTCCGATTTCCTTTACCCTTAAATTGTTAAAATTTAAGAGGTTGGTAACTAGAAGGGCATTTTAAAGTTATTAATTCTTGTGTGATATGGAATCACATATTTATGAAAAGACTTGGTGGAGGCCTCATACTTATCTATGATAATGCCTTTAACGAACTCATGCAAGCAGTCAAGTCGGGTCTTTCCTTTAAGAGAAATTGGTGTCTCATTAATTTATGGTGCATTATCATTGGATCTTCTATATGTTAAACTTTTAAAAACATTCTAGGAACATGACTCTTTTCTTCATCTAAAAATCATTCCACATCATCCATTAACTTATATATCTAAGGACCTTGTTTTGTACATGTTTTGTCAATTCTTTAACCAACTTCATTAATTTAAGGAGTTGTTATTCAAGGGAAGAAGCATCAGTCACCATTGTTTGTATGATCCTAAAATATGTGGCATAGTAGCATGGATTGTCACTTAATTGGTTCTTTAGTGTTCACGTGTTAGTCGATACATTTATATATTATTCATTGGCTTAATCTTAGTTATCTCATTTGGTAATATTTTTAAAACCATATTGCTCAAGTAGAGCCAATTTCTTCAGAATCTCTTTAGCAAAACTAATTAATCCTTGAAAAGAATTTATGGAAAAACCTTCTCTTTTTGGAATTTAGAAACAAAAAACAGGAGTTGATGCGGACGACAATTAAAGTGTATAATGTCCTAGTGAAGCAGCCACGCACCACATAGAAGCTCTGAAACTTCCAACAAAAATATTTCTGTAAAACCACTGAAAGACATAGGTATTGTCACATCCCAAAAGCATAACATAGAAGTTAGGGGTAATCTCGGTTTTCAAACTGCGTACTTTACCTCTCAGAGGTTTTGTACAAGCCCTTACATATACTTCATCGCATAAACATAGAGAAAACTAGTGTGGAATTAAAACATTTCAAAAAAACCTATCAGACTTTAAAAATCTCCTTCATATAAAGCAATAGGAAATACTAAATATCAATCTACTCATGTTAAGACACAAGAAATCATTGGACACATCCCATACTTCAAGAAAATATAGAAATACATAGTCTATTACAATACTTCAAAAAGAAATACAAAATGCATATATGCCCTTGATTCAAATGAGAACATACTTCAAATTCTCTTGAACATATGTTACGGTCCAAGTCTTTACTTCCCAAAGCTTTTCATCTACCAAGAAATATAGATAGACAAAAGCATGGATTAGTACAACCACATGTACTAAGTATGACATAATGCATAAAATCATGAAAACAAGCATTTAGTTGAGATATTCTTCTTTTAATTTAAAATAATATTATAATCATACGAATAAAATTTAGAAACATAGAAAAACATAAAAAATTTAAACTAAATATCACATTTTAAAGAATTTTTTATAGTGAGTCGATTCACTATATAGTGATATTGCCTTCCTTCAAGTAAGATACGTTATAGCATGTAATATTCTCACTCAAATCTATCCTAATAATACCCTAAAGTCACACATAGAGATACCTCCCACACACCCTCTCTAAATGAGCATAAATGACCCTTAAGATTTCTTATAATGAGTCACATACACAATTACAAAGCATCATAAACATCAACGTAAGATTCTTCTACCAAAGGTTACTCTATGTTTCCCTTGAGTGAGTTTTGAATCAACGTCCCATACAATTCCTTACACACAAACTCAAGATACCCTATATGTAACAACCCTAAAAATGAATATGCTAAGTAATGCTTAATGTGTCTAGAATGCCAACAATTACAACGGGTTCACACGGATTGATGGGCGTTGAACTTGACCTCGGAACTCTTGATACATCAAAGACAACCAACTTGGTAAGTTAGTTGAGCTAGTAAAGGTTGGGTTCAAACATGTAGGCCTCTTGAATACGAAGATTTACTCGAAGGAGTCTTTACCAAACATAAAAAAAGGAAATGTTAGGTTTGGAGGGTCAAGGGGTAAAATGACCATTTTCCAGGATAAGGGTAGTATCGTAATTAACCTAAATATATAATTAATTATTTAATTAATAAGGTGGAGGGGCATTTTGGGGAGAGAGGGCCGAAATTGGGCACTTGAAGTGAAGTCTTGCTCCACCTCGGTTCGAAACTAGGTTGAAGCAATGAATTAATTATTTTTAATTTAAGTTGTTAAATTAATGTAATTAAATTATACTTATTATTTATTATCTGATTTAAAATAAAAGGAAATAAGATTTTTAAATAATGAAATAAAACCTTATTTTATTACGTCCTAAACTAGACTCCTAAGCCTAAGAAAACTCTTCGTTCCCACACTCATCTCTCTCACTCGTGTCTCTATTTACTCTCGGTCACGTTTTTCTCCGCCAAATAACGTAAAAATATAGTAGGTAAACCAATGTTTTTCACACTTGAACAAATCACAACAAAATTTATAAACAAACAACTAATCAAACGCGTTAGGCAAAGAGAAGGTTTTTCCGTCCAGTTGATATTGAAGCTCTTGGATTTGGACGTGTGTTTGGAGGGGTTATTTGGGCAGCAAGTAGAGGTTTGAACGTCCAAAAGGTATGTTTTCTCTTCTCTCTTTGTATTTTTTCCAATTGACCCCTTAAGATTCATAGTATTCATTCCGAAAATATGGATTGCTCCACGTAGCATATCCCTGTCACTAATTCCCATTGAATCATAGGTTGGTTATGTTTGCGGGTAGAAAACTTGGGATGAAACATGTTTTCGTTATGATTACGTGTTTATTTGTACGTTTGGAAGTATGTGAATTATGTGAATGTTTCCTAAAATGTAAGTACGTGTGTAAGTGTGTGTTGTCGTGGCTATTGTTCATGGTTTAGGACTTGAAATGTCAAGATAGTTCATTATATTTCATGTAAACATGTTGATGTAAATGTGATGTTCATATGAGTTGAAATGTGAGGAGTGGGATTCGAACCAACCACCTCTCAATAAGATTTAAGGAGGAGAATAAAAGAAAAATAAAGGGGGAGGCGTGTGGGAATCGAACCCACGACTTCTTAGGCAGATTAAGGAGGATAATAAAAGAAAACTAAAGGGGGAGGCGTGTGGGAGTCAAACCCATGACCTCATAGGCAGATTAAGGAGGTGAATAAAAGAAAAATAAAGGGGGAGGCATATGAGAATCAAACCCACGACCTCTTAGGCAGATTAAGGAGGATAATAAAAGAAAAATAAAAGGGGAGGCGTGTGGATTGAACTACTGGAGTATGTTCGACTAGTGTTTCCTTCCCATTTTTGTTCATTCATTGTAATTGTGCCATTTTTGCAAGTACATCTTTATCGTTAGAATAAACTATTTCTTTCATTTGTTGATCTTAATGTTAGATGGTTGATGGAAAACAATTATATGTGTAGTAGAATGTTAAGTAAGCATGTTAAGAAATAAAACCTTCCAAATTTTTTGCTAAATATAACCTAGATGAAGTAAGAATGATGTATGTAGGCTGGTCTGCAACCTTTGAGAGGTCAACGTCGCCTGTCTCGTCTAGGGTCTAGATTTTGATCATGACAAACTTGTATCAGAGCTCTAGGTTAAATTCTGAGGATAATAGGTTCACATCAACCACATCAAGTAGTTTCTAAGTAATGGTAGTGAAGTTCACCACTATGTTGGATTAGAGACTGCATGATGCGTAGGAAAATTTCTCTTCTTCAATTCTTATCATGCCTTAACTAATTTTGGATTTCATTGTGTTAAGAGATTATCTAACATCAACTTTTGAAGTTCCCAAAAGATGAATACAAGGAGAAAAACAGGCGGGGAGATCGGAGGAGCGGCTACTGGGTAATTTATGTTTTTCCCCAAGCTCCAGCTGCTAGAATAGAGATGCCAGTAAACTAAACTGGGTTAACAGATGTAGATGTAAGATAAACTAAACTGGGCTATTGTATTGATTGATGTGGAAAAATCTTAGTGTGCATCCTACCATCTAAAAGATGAAGCTCAATCATAGTATAAGGTGTGGCAGGAGAGCAGAGCCTTATGAGGAGGTCCTATTACTTCGGTTCTTTATAAGATGTCTTCTCGAAGGTAGTTCTTTCCCAGATACATGAAGGAGGCTAAGGGTGAGGAATTCATAAACCTTAAGCAGGGCTCGATGTCAGTCAGGGATTACTCCCTGAGGTCCATAAGACTTTAAAGCCCAGGAGAGGCCACCTTGTAGAAAGTGTGGCATACTGCATGGGGGAGAAGGTATTATGGACTCTAAAACTTGTTAGATTTGTAACAAACCGGGTCACATGGTGAAGGATTATTCGAGAAGGAGAAGTCAACAAAAAGGGAAGGAGATAGTTCAAACTAATGGTACAAGTGAAAAGGCTCCAAGGAGGAAACGATTCTTCACACTCAAGTCTAGGGGTGCAGGGGAAGGCACCTCTGGTTAAGTCTCGGTTACGTAGCCTAAATTAGTCTTTCATGTATTTGACTCTATATGGTGTTTATCCACTAGTATGAAGTTAATAGGTTGGATTCATCATGTTTGTTTCTTATTTACATGAATGACACGTTTACTTCCGTTATATGCTTCAATGAGACTAGTTTAGGAATGAGTTCCTTTGTCTATTAATGTAAAGCTACTAGTGGGTTTCAAGGATGTGCACTATCATGTTAATATGTGAATCAAATATTATCCAATGGGGGGTATTTAATTAGTATATATGCATACTTTCTATAGATGAATTACTTATTGTTAATAAAGAGTAGTGTCATTTCGGAATGAATGTTCCTGGGGGGTGGTAATGTAACAATCGTAAAAATGAATATGCTAGGTAATGCTTAATGTGTCTAGAATGCCAACGATTAGACCGGGTTCACATGGATTGATGCGCATAGAAACAGACCTCGAAACACTTTCTACATCCAAGCAAACTAACTTGGGAAGTTAGTTTAAATAGGAAAGGTTGGTTCCAACCATGTAGGACTCTAGAATACAAAGATTTACTCGAAGGAGTCTTTACCGGACAGAAAAAGAGGAAATCTTAGATTTGGAGGATGTAATGGTGAAATGGTCTTTTTCCAGAATAAGGGTAGTATCGTAATTAACCTAAATATATAATTAAATATTTGATTAATAAGGTGTAGGGACATTTTGGGCGGAGAGGGACGATATTGGGCTCTTGAAGTGAAGTCTTACTCCACCCTGATTCGAACCTATATGGAAGCAATGAATTATTTTTTTTAATTTAAGTTTGTAAATTAATGTAAATATATTACATTTAATTGTTATTAGCTAATTTAAAATAAAATTAAATTATATTTTAATAATTAAATAAAACCTTAATTGACTAAGTACTACGCTAGACTACTAAACCTAAGAAAACTCATCTCTCCCGCACTCATCTCTCTCTCACGTCTCTATCACTCTCACTCACGTTTTTCTCTGACAAATAACGTACAAAAACAGTAGGTAAACCAAAGTTCTTCACACTTGAAGAACTCACAATGAAAATTATAAACAGACAACTAATAAAACACGTTAGGAAAAAAGATGGTTTTTCCGTCAAGTTAATGTAGAAGATCTTTGATTTGGACGTGTGTTTGGAGGGGTTCTTTGGGAACCAACTCAACGTTTGAATGTCAAAAAGGTATGGGTTATCTTTTGTATTTGTCCTTTTTCCAAGTGACCTTATGAAGGTTCAGAATATTTAGTCTGAAAATTAGGATTGTTCCCAGTTGCATATCCATGTCATTAGGTCCCATTGAATCATAGGTTGGTTATTTTTGCTGGTAGAAAACTAGGGATGAAACATGTTTTCGTGATGATTATGTGTTTATATGTGTGTTTGGAATTATGTTAGTTGTGTGAAAATTTTCTAAAATGTAACTACGTGTGTATGTGTGTTGCCATCACTATTTTTCATGGTTTAGGACTTGAAATGGCATGATAGTTCTTTCGTATTTCATGTACACTTGTTAATTTAAATGTGATGTTCACATGAGTTAAAATGTGGCTGATTTGAGGGATAATCTATTGTCTAAACGAATCCATGAAAATTCACCTCAAACGTTCTAAATACACTTCGAAATTACCCTAAGAACTAAGGTGTGACTTGATGAAAGGATGCTGAAATATTAAAAGAAAATTTCCAGCTTCTTGTGATGAATTTCGGTCTGCAAAGAGGGTTCAAAATATTGAAAAAAATGAATTAAAAAAAAAGAGGTCGTGGAAGATTGAACCCGTGATCTCACCATGTTAAAAACCATGAAAATAAAGAAGTAAAAAGAAAAGTGGTGAAGGGGATTCGAACCATGGTATTTGCTCAAAAATGTAACTTAAAAGCAAAAGAAGAAATGGGAGGTGTGGGATTCGAACCAATCACGTCTCAATCAGATTTAAGAAGGAGAATAAAAGAAAAATAAATGGGAGGCATGTGGGAATCGAACCCACGACCTCTTAGGCAGATTAAGGAGAAGAATAAAAGAAAAACTAAAGGGGGAGGCATGTGGGAATCAAATCCATGACCTCTTAGGAAAATTAAGGAGGTGAATAAAACAAAAATAAAGGGGGAGGTATGTGTGAATCGAACCCACGACCTCCTAGGCAGATTTAAGGAGAAAAATTAAAATAAATTAAAGAGGAGTAATTGGGCAAAAGGATAGAAATTTAAAGATAATATAAATAAAAAGTAAATGAGTTTGTGGGGGGTTCGATCCCACATCCTCTTAGTTCCATGAAGCGAAAAATGAAGAGAAAAATTAAGGGAAAATAAAATGAAGGCATTCGGGCTCGAACTTCGGTCCCCAAGCTCTTTGGATAAAATAAATGAATTAACAAAAATATAAGTGTTGTTGAAGAGATTTGAAAACCAGGTTCCCTTGCCCAAATTCCTTATTGTTACATAAGTCATACAGTAATTAAATGTTCGAGAGTAATGCTGCATACTTAGATCAAAATTGAGATCTTGGCATACATACAAGATGCATAAGTCTTGTACTACATAATATTAGGGAGATATGAGTCACTGTAATGAACTATGAATGAAGCCTCATGGCTTGTATGTATAGACCCATAAGTCTAGCAAACGTTTAAAAGTAAGTGAACCTAAGATGTATGTAATTAAATGATGTACCCTAGAAGGGTTCAGTATGAGTGTAAAATACACTAAATGGCAAAGTTCAGTAGAATATGATGAAATGAACAATAAAATGATGAAATTAACAATGAAAGGATGAAATGAACAATGAAATGATGAAACCTTAGAATTGTTAAGTAGGAGTGTGAAACACACCAAATGGCCAAGTGCATTGGCATATGATGAAGTGAACATTCACATAAAAAGGGGTCAGTAACTATGCAGAGCAAATGTACTAATGATAATTAATGTGGTGACAACATGATATGAGTTTAATGTAAAAGATGAGAACAATATCAAATGATCCTAATTAATGTTTCCAAAACGTACTCACGTATGAGAGTGTAAAGTTAATGAACATACTAGTCTCTAAGCATACTCTAATGAAAGTATTAAAATTAACACACTTAATATTAATGATGACATGAGAAATCATCTATTGAGCTATGATGTCGTCATACTAAAAGTCATCTTCCATTACGAATGAGTTGAATGTAATGGAAGTTTATACTGAGCACCGATAGACAAGCTATGAGCGGTGATGCCTTCTTTCAAGAAGGGGGGAGTTTAATGTTACTCTCATAAGATGCGATTGTCTGGCATGCCGGATATGGGTCTCCTTATATGTCCTAGTCTTCGAGCCTATACTGTCAATATAGGGATCTAGCGTGGTTCAATTCCCATGTACGCTAGCACGTTTTGGGTCACTTTGGCTGGTGATTCCACCTCTTTTCGGTGTGAGGTGTCATGACAAAGGATTTCATGATGCCCACATTATGTATGTTGTTTAAAGTTAAAGTTGCCAATGAATGAATAAAGCCAACCTCAAATGATGCACATTATGAAAAGAATGATACCAAAGGTTTTATAGTAAGATAATCAAGGTGTGAGTTAGATTCAAGTAATGACATTAGGTCATTCTTTATCATTGCACAAAAAATCCAATCATATTCTTAAACTACATCCTAGTTATAGCTGATTTTTACAATGGTCCATGAATGAAATGAAATGAAGTACGAATTAATGAATGAAGCATACTTTGTCTTTGCTAAAGAAGACTCCCTAGTTTAGGTCCCATATGTTGAGCCTCATTTTTGGAAAGTCTTAATGTCAAGTCCTCGATTCCAAGATCTCATGGAATACAAATGAATGATATGAACAACGTTATGTCTTATAGGAATTATGATATGGTGCTATGTGTACGCTGTTGTGTGCTTTGTGCAAAATGATAAGTATGATGATTCATGTTACTCTCATGGCATAACTTTCCTAGTACTTATTTGAAAACTCATAAACTTTCCTAATTTAAATTTGGAAAGCTCACTCACTTTCCTAATCTCAATTCTGCAAGTTCACTGACTTGACATTCTATAATCATGTTGTTAGGAAAGAGCTAATCTTACTCATGCATGTCCTCTGTGTGTTCTTCCATGTACCATTACTTAGTACAAGTGTTTACTAACCCTATACAACTCTAAGCTTTTAGGTGCAACCACAGGTGGATGCTAGAGCTACAAGATCAACATTGCAGTTATCCAAACGTCGAGCATTCATCCAGAATTGGTAGGAACTCATGCTTTCAAGGATGCTTGCCATTTTAATTTTAGCTTAGTTTTAGGATTGAACTAGTGGAGTATGTTCCACTAGTGTTTCCTTCTAGTTTTTGTTCAGACATTGTAATTGTGCAAATTTGACAAGTACATCTTTTTCGTTATAGTAAAATATTTCTTTCATTTGTTGATATTAATGTTAGATGGTTGATGGTGAACAATTATATATGTAGTAGAATTTTAAGTAAGCGTGTTAATAAATAAAACGTTTCAAATTTTCTGCTAAAAATTTAACCTACATTAAGTAAGAATGATGTATGTAGGCTTGTCTGCAACCTTTGAGTGGTCAACGACGCCAGTCTCATCTAGGGTCTAGATTTCTATCGTGACAAACTTGTATAAGAGCGCTAGGTTAAATTCTGAGGATAATAGCTTCACATCAACAACATCAAGTAGTTTCTAAGTCATGGTAGTGAAGTGCACCACTATCTTGGATTAGAGACTGCATGATGCATAGGAAAATTTCTCTTCTTCTAATCTTATCGTGCCTTCACTAATTTCATATTACTTTGTGTTAAGAGAGTATCTAACATCAAATTTGAAGTTCCCAAAAGATGAATACAAGGAGAAAGCAGGCAGGGAGATTGAAGGAGCGGCTACTAGTTAATTCATGTTTCTCCCCAGGCACCAGCTACTTGAATAGACATGCCCGTTAACTAAACTAGGTTGACAAATGGATATGTAAGGACAACTTTTGTAAAGATGGCTCAAGCTATAACTTTTAAAAGCTCATGCTATGGTATTGATTGATGTGGAGACGTCTGAGTTGGCATCCTACCAGCTAAAGGATGTCGCTCAATCCTAGTATATGGTGTGGCAAGATAGAAGAGTCTTATGAGGAGGTCATATCACTTGGGATCTTTTTAAGATGGCTTTTCGAGGGAAGTTCTTTCCGAAATAAATGAAGGAGGCTAAGGTTGAGGAATTCATAAACCTTAAGCAGGGTTCGATGTCAGTCAAGGATTACTCGTTGAGGTCCACAAGACTTTACAGCCCAGGAAAGGCCACCTTGTAGGAAGTGTGGCATACTGTATGGGAGAGACTGTATTATGGACTATAAAACTTGTTAGATTTGTAGCAAACCGGGTCGCATGGTGAAGGATTGTTCGAGAAGGAGAAGTCAAGAACAAGGGAAGGAGAGAGTTCAATCTAATGGTACAAGTGAAGAGGCTCCAAGGAGGCAACGATTCTTCACACTCAGGTCTAGGGTTGCAGGGGAAGGCACCTCTGATAAAGTCTCTAGTGCGTAGCCTATATTAGTCTTTCATGTATTTGACTCTATATGGTGTTTATGCACTACTATGAAGTTAATATGTTTGATTCATCATGTTGGTTTCTGATTTGTATGAATGACATGTTTACTTATGTTGTATGCTTTGATGAGACCAACTTAGGAATGAGATCCTTAGTCTATTAATGTAAATCTACTAGTAGGTTTCAAGGATTTGCACCATCATGTTAATATGTGTATCAGATATTCACCAATGGAGAGTATTGAATTAACATGTATGCATACTTTCTATAGATGAGTTACTTATTATTACTAAAGAGTAGTCTCATTCAGGAACGAATGTTCCTAGAGGGGTGGTAATGTAATAATCCCAAAAATGAATATGCTATGTAATGCTTAATGTGTCTAGAATGCCAATGATTAGACCAAGTTCACACGGATTGATGCCCATAGAACAAAACCTTGAAACCCTTTCTACGTCCAAGCCAACTAAATTGGGGAGTTAGTTGAAATAGGAAAGGTTTGTCCCAACCATGTAGGACTTTCGAATACGAAGATTTACTCGAAGTAGTCTTTACCGGACTAAAAAAGAGAAAATGTTACGTTTCGAGGGTGTAATGGTCGAATGGTCTTTCTCCAGGCTAAGGGTAGTATCGTAATTAATCTAAATATATAATTAATTATTTGATTAGTTAGGTGGAGGGAAATTTTGGGGAGAGAGGGCCGAAATTGCGCTCTTGAAGTGAAGTCTTGCTCCATCCCGATTCGAACCTATATCGAAGCAATGGATTAATATTTCTTAATTTAAATTGGTAAATTTATGTAATTAATTTACATTTATTTGTTATTAGATGATTTAAAATGAAATTAAATCATATTTTTTATAATTAAATAAAACCTTATTTGACTAAGTCCTAAACTAGACTCCTAAGCCTAAGAAAACACTTCTCTCCCACACTCGTCTCTCTCTCACATCTCTATCACTGTCACTCACATTTTTCTCTGCAAAATGACGTAAAAAACAGTAGGTAAACCAAAGTTCTTCACACTTGAAGAACTCACAACGAAAGTTATGAACAAACAACTAATCAAACACGTTAGGCAAAAAGATGGTTTTTCCGTCAAGTTGGTGTAGAAGATCTTTATTTTGGACGTGTGCTTGGAAGGGTTCTTTGGTAACCAAGTTAAGTTTTGAACGTCAAAAAGGTATGGGTTATATTCTCTCTTTGTCCTTTTCCCAAGAGACCCCTTAAGGTTCAGAATATTCATTCTCAAAACTAGGATTCTTCCCCGTTACATATCCCTGTTACTAACTCCCATTGAATCATAGATTGGTTATGTTTGCTTGTAGAAAACTAGGGATGAAACGTGTTTTCGTTATGATTATGTGTTTATATGTTTGTTTGGAATTATGTTAGTTCTGCGAATGTTTCCTAAAATGTAACTACATGTGTATCTGTGTGTTGCCGTCGCTATTGTTCATGATTTAGGACTTGAAATGGCATGATAGTTCTTTATACTTCATGTACACATTTTAATGTAAATGTGATGTTCATTGTAGTTTAAATGTGTCTTATTTGAGGGATAATCTCTTGTCTAAACGAATCTATGAAAACGCACCTAAAACGTTCTAAATACACTACAAAATTCCCCCAAGAACTTAAATGTAACTTGATAAAAGGATGCTGAAAAATTAGAAGAAAATTTCCAGCTTCTAGTGATGAATTTTGTTCTGCAAAGAGGATTCAAAATTTTGAATAAAAAATGAATTAAAACAAGGGAGGTCATTGAGGATTGAACCCGTGATCTCACCATGTTAAAAACCATGAAAATTAGGAAGTAAAAAGAAATGTGGTGAGGGGGTTTCGAACCATGGTATTTTCTGGAAAATTTAACTTAAAAGCAAAAAAAGAAATGAGAGGAGTGGTATTCGAACCAACCACCTCTCAATTAGATTTAAGGAGGAGAATAAAAGAACACTAAAAAGGGTGACATGTAGGAATCGAAACCACAACCTCGTAGGAAGATTAAGGAGGAGAATAAAAGAAAACTAAAGGGGGAGGCGTGTGGGAATCCAACCCACGATCTCTTAGGAAAATTACGAAGGTGAATAAAGGAAAAATAAAGGGGGAGACATGTGAGAATTGAACCCACGACCTTTTAGGCAGATATAAGGACGAGAATCAAAGAAAAATAAAGGGGGAGGCGCGTGGGAATGTAACCCACGACCTCTTAGGAAAATTTAAGGCGAAAAATTAAAAGAATTTAAAGAGGGGTTGTGGAGGTTCGAACCCACCACCCCTCGGCCAAAGGAGAGAAATTTAAAGTCAATTTAAATAAAAAATAAATGAGGTTGTGGGGGTTCAATCCCACATCCTTTTAGTTACATTAAGCATAAAATTAAAAGAGAAATTAAGGGAAAATAAAATGAAGGTATTGGGGATCGAACTTGGGTCCCCAAGCCGTAAGGATCAAACAAAAATGAATTAAAAAAATATAAGTGTCGTTCAAGAGATTTGAAAATCGGGTTCTCTTTCCCAAATTCTATATTGATACAAAAATCATATCGGAATTAAATGTTCGAAAATAATGCTTCCTAGTTAGATTGAAATCCATATCTTAGCATACATACAAGATGCATAAGTTTTGTACTACATAATCTTAGGAAGATATCAGTAGATTAAATGAACTATTAATTAAACTTCATGGCTTGTATGTATAGACCCATAAGTCTAGCATATGTTTAAAAGTAAATGAACCTAAGATGTATGTAATGAAATGATGAAACCCTACAAGGGTTAAGTACGAGTGTAAAATACACTAAATGGCCAAGCCATTGGCATATGAGGAAATGAACAATGAAATGATGAAATGCACAATGAAAGGATGAAATGAACAATGAAATGATGAAAACATAAAAGGGTTAAGTAAGAGTGTGAAACACACTAAATGGCCAAGTGCATTGGCATATGATGAAATGAACATTCACGTAAAAAAGGAGTGAGTAACTATGAAGAGAAAATATGCTATTGATAATGAATATGGTGAAAACATTATATGAGGCTAATGTAAAAGATTAGAGAATTATCAAATGAGCCTACGTAAACGTTACCAAAACGTACTAACCTATGAGAGTGTAAAGTTAATGAAGAGACTATTCTCTATGAACACTTTAATGAAAGTATTTAGATTAACACACTTAATACTAATAATGAGATGATAAATAATCCTTTCAGGTATGATGTCTTCATTGAAGAAGCCAGTTTCCATGACGTATGAGTTGAATGTAATGGAACTTTATATTGAGCACCGATAGATTATCTATGAGAGGTGATGCCTTTTTACTTGAAGGGCAGAGGTTCACGTAACCCTCATGAGATTAGACTGTCTGGCATTCTGGGTATGGGTCTCCTTATATCTCCTAGTCTCGGAACCTATACTGCCAATATAGTGATCTGGCGGGGTTCAATTCCCATGTACGCTAGCATGTTTTGGTTCATTGTGGCCGGTGATTCCACCTCTTTTTGGTGTGAGGTTTCATGACACTAGATTTCATGATGCTCACATGATCTATGTTAGTTAAAGTTAAAGTTCCCAATGAATGAATGAAGCATCATCAAATGATGCACGTAATGAAACAAATGTTACCAAAGGTGTTAGGATAGGATAATCAAGAGGTGAGTTAGATTCAAGTAATGAGATTAGGTCATTCTTGGTCATTGCACAATGAACCCGATGAAAGTCTTAAACTACATCCTAGGTATAGTTGGCGTTTACACTGGCCCATGAATGAAATAAAATGAAGTACGTATGAATGAACGAAGTAGACTCTGTGTTTGCTAAAGGAGACTATCTAGTTGAGGTCCCATATGTTGAGACCTCTTTTTTGGGAAGTCGTAATCTCAAGTCCTTTATTCCAAGGTCTCATAGCATACGAATGAATGATATGTACAATAATATGTATTATAGGAATTATGATATGTGCTATGTGTACGCTGTTGTGTGTTTTGTGAAAAATGTTATTTATGCTTATGCATGTTACTCTCATGGCATAACTTTCCTAATACAAATTTGGAAAGATAATAAACTTTCCTAATTCAAATTTTGAAAGCTCACTCACTTTCCTATTATCAATTTGGCAAGTCCACTGACTTTACCTTCTATAATCATTTTGTTAGGAAAGAGCTAATCTTACTCATGCATGTCCTTGGTGTGTGCTTGCATATACCCATACTTAGTACAAGTGTGTACTAACCCTATACAACTGTAAACTTTTAGGTGCAGGCACAGGTGGACGCTAAAGCTACAGGATCAACGCTGCAGTTATGCGGACGTCTAGCATTTATCCATACTTGGTAGGCCCTAATGATTTCGAGGATGCTTGCCCATTTAAATTATATCTTTGTTGTAGGATTGATCTAGTTGAGTATGGTCCACTAGCGTTTCTTTCCCATTTTTTCTTCAGACATTGTATTGGTGCAATTTTGGCAAGTACATCTTTATCATTATAATAAACTGCTTCTTTTATTTGATAATCTTAATCTTAGATGGTTGACAGTGAACAATTATTTATGTAGTAGAATGTTAAGTTAGCATGTTAAGAAACAAAAAGTTTCAAATTTTCCACTAAAATTAACCTAGATGAAGTAAGAATGGCGTATGTAGTCTTGTCTGCAACCTATGAGAGGTCAACGACGTCAGACTCGTCTAGGGTCTAGATTCTTTTTGTGATACTATAGATTACCAAGGATAGAATCATTCTCACTTAACACACTAACACATAGACGATATGACCCTTTTCTTCAAAAGGCTATCAAAAGACCTACTTAAGTAAAGTAAGAAGATAGCGTCCATGATTGATCTCTTCAAGATTAGCTAAATAGTCCTTAAGAAAACCTAAGGATTAGATCATGTCCACATATTCAAACAACTTCCCTTAATAGAGTCATTTCCAAGACTTCCAAAGATAAGACATGAAGATATCATCGTCTATGCCCTCTTCGCACTTTAGCTAAGGAATTCGTAAGTTACTTTAGATTTGGTACATATTCATTAACATAATTCATAAAATAAGTTATTAGTTTATTAAGAAATTCAAATATCACATAAAGGACATTCAATTAATAGTCCTGGACAAGACCTAGGAACCATAAGTAACACATTCAAAGACTATTGTGCAATATCTAAATAGTATCCCATACAACAATTTAAACCTTATAAACTTCTCTAATGCTAGTAGGTATTCCATATGATGAGAATAAGAAATACTCGACATAGACCATAATATCAATACATGGAATCGGAAGTTCTAACCTACTCCGATGAGGGTGTTTTACTTTCCAATGGTAGAACTTAGACACATCCTATGTAGGCACACGATTAAGGAATATGAAGGGCATGATTTTTAATATAGTATCACACGTAAACTGTAACTACTTCTGTTACCATACTCCCTAGGCACTAGCCTTCTTTTACATAGAGTAATTCACACATTAGGTTCACATAAAAAGGTTCCATAACAAGTTCATAACTCAATCACATTTACCCTACAAAATAAAAGGTCCACTAGGGCTACCTCACAATGACAACAAGAACCTCATGATGAATTACCACTAGGTTTAAGTTTTCACATAAAAGACATTCTTAACATCATTTATTTTCACAAGTAATTCATACATTCAAGACTAAGAGAATTTAGAATCCTAGGTCAAGACATCACATATTCATATTAATATATGTACGTCAAGCAAGGGATACAATTCAACCAAGACAAGATACCACATACTTCATCTTAACTCATAATACATGTGATTCTAGAAACACATAAGCATAACCATATTACCTTCAACTCATCTTATCCACTATCATACCATCCTCAATGTGACCAATATAGACTCGTATATTCAATTAGGAATAACCAAGACTCTACCCTAAACTATAATCATAAGGTCAAAGTCATAGTCTAACATGAACACCTAAGAAGACATGATTAGAAAAAAACATATATGACTTCACATGTAGATAGATATTGTCATGATTCACATAATAAACTACACAAATAGCCACTTTACTTCAAGTAGATTCCTACAAGTCCATGATCATCATATTGCATAAAGTAACGTTAACAAGGCAACTTCAATTGAAAGTAAAACACATATCATTGCAACCATAAGTGGAACATACAATTCACAACATAATTGAAGTATAAAGAAAAATAAATAAAGGAAATACGACAGCATACCCCCACTCCATCATCAAAACCTCAATTCAATACTAAATCATCCAACTTATTAGCATAAGACCCTTACCAATGGACATGAACATCAATTCAACATAAAAACTACATTAATCAATGAAATAGGTCAATTAAATGTAAATTCATCAATATAACACAAACTATATAATAATATAATACAATTATTACATCAATGAATAGCCGACATAAAACTACATAAGAATTCATTGACATTAGATGAATGTCAAGTAACGCACAATTTAGTCAAAAACTAGGGTTTATCAAAATTAATGAATTTATAGGTAATTTAGGTTAAAAAATCAATAAAATAACAATTTAATCATAAATAAATATTTACAACCCATTAATTCAAGAATCCATTGTAGAATCATGAAATTGAACAATTCAACTTTGAAAATTTTAGAAAAACATCTTGAGAGTTGAGATCCTTGGTGACAAAAATTTCAAGGATCAAAATTCATACCTAAATAGCTATAATGATTAACTTTGATGAAGAATATCCACTAAATTCAACACTCTAAGCTCATCCTTGACTTTGGACTTCAATGGAGTCGTTGGGAATTCTTAAGGGACTTTGGGGTTTTTATTTGAAAGAATGAAATCTTCAATGTGTTTAAGACTTATATACACATTTAAAATACCTGAAGGACCCCTAATTAACCAAAAATATACATTAATGTAAGTGGGGTAAAATTAAAAGTTCACCCTCAACTTGGCAGTGAACTGCACGCAGGAAACAGACCATTGATGGTTGGATAGTCGACGAATCGTTTGTCCATAAACGGACCATCATGTCCTTCCGTTGGTTTGTACAGAGACTTTAAATGTTTATCATACTTACCAATACTGAGTACCTTACAATGGCACCCATCGACGGTGCTTCGATAGGCCCACGAGCCGTTGATGCCTCCATCGTTTGGTGCTGCCTGGGACACTCTTAGCTTCATGTTGCGGTCCTTCCTAAAGGACACTCAGTTTGTCCTTGGGGATGTTTGATCAAACGTTTCCAACACAAATACGATTTTAAACAATTTTAAAACCTCTTACATGAATTTCATGTATAAAGAACATTTAAAACTCGACGAAATATGCTTAGACACACAAGGACATTTTAAGGCACATCTTTTGAATGTCATGGACATTTGACCTCGAAACTCAACACACTACCTATATATTATATAATAACTCATTTAATAACCTTAAAACATCATTACTCACACATAGACACATAGAACCACATATGAGGAAAATAGGTTACTTAGTCGTCAAACATCTTGTCATCCCTTGACGTTTAACTTCGAATGCACCTAAACACTTAGACACTGCCTCAATGCCATATATTATAATTATTTAGTCCTTAGACCATCCAGACCAACATGTTAGGCTCTAGATCACCTAAGTCATTTTCGATGTCTTACAATCTCCTCTACTTGGACAATATTCGTCCTCGAATGACACTTACCACTCTTCGAACACTTCCAAGAATAGAGATTTTACTATAAGCTAATAACAATACCATACAACAAATAACTAAGAATAAATTATCAATTTCACATAGTCAAGGGAATCATAACACAACATGAACAAGAAAACAATTCTACAACTCATTATACTACAAAACTCACATGCTTCATTCCAAAAAGTAAAAACTCATTTTATAATCAATATCATACTTAAATACATCAGTTCTAACAACTTTACATGACTTTTAGACGAAATAATCAATTAGTCAAATTTTGAAAATTTTTATAGTGAACAATTTCAGTTCTACAGTGAATCTGCAACTTTTTTCAAAAATGTAATTTTAATCAATTCATGATATAAACATGCTAGTATGCAAGGTAATATAATATAAACACATCATTCAAATAATCATGACTTAATAAAATTCACAATGTAAGAAGTTAATGAAATTCAATTTCAACAAAACTCCTAAACATCATGTACATATAACGTGCTTCTATATCATTATATTCCATCTATTTAACCATGATCCCCCCACTTAGAAGGAACTCATATTACTATAAAGTAAAAACAAGGACTTACCCTTATAATAATCATCATTATCATTCTCTGGCTCATCTCCTCTTGTCCGGGGTGCATAGAAACTCCTCTTTGTTGGAGCATCATCCTTTGGAACACTAGGAGCAACTTGCTTATACTCTTTTCCTCTAGAAGAAATTTTAGGACAATCTTTCACCTTGTTTCCTTCCTTACAACAACTATAGCGACTCCCGGTACCTAATAGACACTCACCATAATGTTTCTTTCCACAAGTTACACTTGTAGGTTTGCCTTTTTGAGAACCACCTCCTTTATCCAACTTCACCTTAGAACTATATACACCTTGATTTCGAGCCCTCTTTTTGAACCTAGGTTGCCCTTGATCACTAGCTCTAACCATTTTTAATCTTCTAGCCATCCTCCTATTTTTAGACTCTTAAATCAATAGTGCATACACCATGAGTCTAGCTAGGGTCATATAGTCATGTAACATCACCATACAGCATTCCTCCCTCACAAAGTCTACTAATCCCGTTAGAAAATGACTCTTTTCATCTCTTGGATTGGACACAAGAGAAGGGGCATACCTAGATAATGTAGGGAACTTCAAAGAGTACTCCTAAACATTCATATTTCCTTGTTTGAGATTGATAAAATCCTCCACCTTAATTTCCTTCCTTTAACAGGGAAAGTACTTACCAAGAAAAGCTTTCTTAAGCTCTTCCCACTCAATAGGACCCGATACACTCCATCAAGAAACTCTTGGGGATCCTCTCCCAACTTAGAGAAAACAAAAATAGAAGGATTTATCCTTACAAAATCACTTAACCTAGACGTCATAGTTCTCTGCAACATTCACCATAGGCACCATACTCAAATTCATTTGAGTAGTCACGGCCGAGCAAATGCAAGCAAAGCCTCCCTTATATCACTATTACTCAACTCCGGGGGAACCACTCGAACATCATTACATCCTTCCCCAATAGGGACTTTAGCACCTTTAGGAACTTGCTCAACTTCCTAACCTTGAGGCGGAATCTCCTCTTGCACCTCATTCTCTCCCACTCTCCTAGCTGGTGTCCTACTCGTATTCATCTTCCTTGAAACACAAGGAAAACCATAATACAAGATTACTCATAATTTTTACTCCATCGAACGACATACGAGTAGAAAAGAAGGGAAACTCTATCGTCTGATAGCCTCTCTGCCATAGATGTGTCGCAACTCACACCTATGGTCAAGACTCTACTTAACCTGACTTGACGAGACTTCTTGATTCCTAATACTACTTTCACAACCTATGCTCTAATACCAAGATTTTCATATCCCAAAACCATACCTTAGAAGTTAGGGTCAATCTGGTATTGCAACTGGCGTACTTGAACTCTCGGAGGTCTTGTACAAGCCCTCACATATCATTCATCTCATAAACATAGTGAAAAGTAGTGCGGAATTAAAACTTTTAACAAAAAACTATCTTAGTATTTTAAAGTCTATTTCATATAAAGAAATAGGAAATATTAAGTCTAAATGTCATCATCTTAAGACACAACAATACTTGGGACACAACCCATATTTCAAAATAAATATTGAAATAGTTAATCTATTACAATACTTCAATAAAAAACATAAAAGACATATATGTCCACTAGTCAAATGAGGACATACTTAAACTTCTCTTGAACAATTTCTACGGTCCAAGTCTTGACTTTCCAATTCTCTTAACCTACAAAGAACTATAGATAGATAAAAGTATGGATTCGTACAACCACACGTACTAAGTATGGCATAATGCATAAAATTATGAAAATGGACATTTAGTTGAAATATGCATGTTTTTATTTAAAAATTATATTATAATCATAAGAACAACATTTATTAACTTAGAAACACATAAGAAAACATTTAAACTAAACATCACATTTTTAAGAATCACTATATAGTGAGTCGATTCAATGTTACAGTGAAGTCTCTTCACTGTACAGTAAAATTTCCTTCCTTCAAGTAAGACATCTTATAGCATGTAATCTTCCCACATAACGCTATCCTATGATTCACCTAAGGCACAAAAAGAGAGAACACCCATACACCCTCTCTAAATGTGCCTAAACGACCCTTAATATTTCTTATAATAAGTAAAATACACATTTAAAAAGCATCATAAACATCAAGGTAAGATAATTCTACCAAAGGTGACTCTATGTCTCCCTTGAGTGAGTTGTGAAGCAACCGCCCATACAATCCCTTATACACACACTTAAGAGATCCTACAGACTACCTAGGATAGAATCATTCTCACATAACACACTAACACATAGATGATATGACGCTCTCCTTCCAAAATCTATCAAAAGACTTACATAAGTATATAAAGAAGATAGTGTCCATGAATGACCTCTTCAAGATTACCTAAATAGTCCTTAACACTACCTAAGTCTTAGATCATGTCCACATAATAAAAAAAACTTCCCTAACTAGAGTCATTATCAAGACTTCCAAAGAAAAAACATGAAGAGATCATCCCTTATTCCCTCTTCACACTTTAGCTAAGGAATATGTAAGTTACTTTAGATTTGGTACTCATTCATTAACATACTTCAGAACATAAGTCCTTAGTTAATTAAGAGACTCATATATCACATAAAGGACATTAAATTAATGGTCTTGGACAACACCTAGGAACTCCAAGTAACACGTTCAAAGCCTTTTGTGCAATGTCTAGATAGCGTCCATACTACCACCTAAACCTTATAAACTTCTCTAATGCTACTAGGTACTCCATATGATGAGATTAGGAAATAACTGACATAAACCATGATAGCAAGACATGGAATCCAATATTCTAACCTACTCCGATGAGGGTTTTCTACTTGCCAATGGTAGGACTTAGACACATCCCATGTAGGCATATAGTGAAGGAATATGAAGGGCATGCTTTGTAATCTACTATCACTCTCTAACTAGAACAACTTCCCTTACCATACTCACTCGGTGCTAGCCTTCTTTCTCATACAGTAATTCATACATTAGGTTCACATAAAAAGGTTCAATAACAAGTTCATAACCCAATCACATTTATCCTATCAAAGAAAGGTCCACTAGGGCTACCTCACAATGGCGACAAGAAGCTCATGATGACTTTCCTAAGCATTAATATGATGTTGTTCCACCCTATTAAACATTAAGTTCATCAATCCTTTATTTTGAAGGATACCATTACGGCTTACAACTTCAACATTTAAAACCTTACCACTAGGTTCAAGGTTTCAGATAAAAACATTCTTAACATCATTTAGGGTCACAAGTCATTCATACATTTAAGACTAAGAAAATTTACAATACTAAGTCAAGAAATCACATATTCATATTTATATATATACGTCAAGCATGGGACATAAGTCAACCAAGACGAAACACCACATACTTCATCTTCACTAATAATACGTGACATTCTAGAAACACATAAACATAACCATATCACCTTCAAGTCATCCTATAGACAATCATACCATCATAAATGTGACCAATATGGACTCATATAGTAAATTAGGACTAACCAAGACTCAACCCTAAACTATACACTTAAGGTCAAAGTCATAGTCTAACATGAACACCTAAGATGACATGAATAAAAGAGCACATATATGACTTAACATGTAGATAATTATTGTCATCATTCACATAATCAACTACAAAAATATCCACATTACTTCAAGTAGTTTTCGAAAAATCCATGATCATCATATAACATAAAGTAACGCCGAAAAGGCAACGTCAATTGCAAGTAAAACACATAACGCTGCTACCATAAGTGGACTATACCAATCACAACATAATTGAAGTTTAAACAACAATAAAATAAAGGCAACAGGGAAGCATGCCCCGACTTCATCATCAACACCTCATTTCAATACTAAATCATCCTATTCATTAGCATAAGACCCTTACCAATGGTCATGAACATCACTTGAACATAAAAACTACAATAATCAATGAACTAGGTAAATTCAATGTAAATGCATCAATATTGCACAACCTAGATATCAATTTACTACAATTATTACATCAATGAATAGCCACATACAACTAAATAAGAACTCATCAATATTAGATCAATATCAAGTAACCCACAATTTAGTCAAAAACTAGGGTTTATGCAAATTCATGGGTTCATACGTAATATATGTTAAAATCGTCAATACAATAAATAATTAATCATAATCAATGTTTAGAAACCATTAATGCAAGGACTCATGGTAGAATTATGAAATTGGACAATTCCACTTTGAAAACTTTAGAAAACATCTTGAGAGTTGGGCTCCTTGATGTAACGAATTTCAAGGATCAAAATCCATACCTCAATGATGATAATTATTCACTTAAATGAAGAATCTACATTCAATTCAACAATCAAGATCTTCCTTTACTTTGAAATTCAATGGAATGTTTGGGAATTCTTAGGGGATTTTGGGGTGTTAGTTTGAAAGAATGAAATCTTCAATGTATTTACGACTTATATACACATTTAACTTACACAAAATTAACCTAATTAATATCCAACACCCTTAATTGGAAGTGGTGTGAAATTACAAGTTCACCCTCAACTTGGTAGTGAACTGCAGGTTCGACACGAACAATTGATGATTGGACAGTCGACAAACCATTTGTCCACAAACGGACCATCCTGTTCTTCCGTTTGTTGGTTCAGATAATTGACATAGTTCTGCTGCTTCCCAATACTATGTCCTTACCAACGCCACCCATTGACTTGGTGTCAATAGGCCCACGAGTCGTTGATGCCTCCATCGTTTGGGGCTTCATGGGACAGTCTTGACTCCAAGTTTGGGTCCTTCCTCAAGGACCCTCTATTGGTCTTTGAGGATGTATTCCCAGACGTTTCCAATACAAATACGATCTTATACGAGTTTAAAACCTCTCACATGAATTTCATATATAAAGAACATGTAAAACTTGACGAAACATGCTTAGACACACAATGTCATTTCAAGTAACATCTTTCGAATGTCATGGACGTTCTTTGATGTTTGACTTCCAAACTCCACGAAACTCGACACACTGCCTATATATGCTATAAAAAATTATTTAAGAACCTTACAACCCCATGAATTACCCATAGATACATAGAACCACATATGAGGCACATAGGTGACTTAGTCGTTGAACGTCATGGTCATCCCTTTACGTTTGACTTCCAATGCACCTAAAATATTTGACACTACATCAATACCATATATTAGACCTATTTAGGACCTTATACCATAAATACCAACATGTTAGGCTCTATATAACCAATATCATTTTTGGGGTGTTACAAGTGTAACTAGAGTCTAACGTATTTTTCTTAGTGTTTTGAAGTCCTTAAAAGAGTAATAATGAGGTTAGGAAGGAGTATATAAGGTTCATGAAAGTTTCGACGTCAAACATTCAAGAACGTCCATGACGTTCAAAAGGTTTACCTTGAAACGACCTTCTGTGTCGTAGTATGTTTTGTTGATTTTTACGTGTTCGTTTTGGATGAAATTGATGTGAGAGGTCCTAAACATGGATATGAACATATTCGATTCGGAAACATCTGGGAAAAATTCACCAAGGAGTAACCAAGAGTCCTTGAAAATTGACTCGTCATTTGCGCCAAAATCTGTCAAACCAGCCCAACCTACGGAAGGAAATCGACACCTAGTAGGTTGGTTGACGCCCGTAGGTGAGGAAAATAGGTTGACACTTAGGTGTAGGATCCTGAACATTTAAATTCTAGCGTCTGATCAAAACCACGGACCAACAGGATGGTCCGTTTATTAGGTTACAAGGCGTAGGTGAGGCATCCGCTGATGGGCCTGCAATTCATAGTAAAGTTTCGGCGAATGCTAGGGGTATTTAGGTAATTTTCCTAGAATTCTAAAAATGAAATGTGAGGTTTCATAGGGGTGATTTTGGTATTTCAAATTGGTTTATAAGTACTTAATACCTACATAAATTTATTATTCCAAATAAAAACCCAAATTCTCTAAGAAATTCTCTAGAACTCCATTGGAGCCAAAATTCAAGATCGATCTTGGATTGAAAATTTCATTGGAGATTATTCATCAATTCTTCAGCAAATTTTTTTATAGAATAAATTAAGGTATTTCCTTCATCCTTGAATCTCTTATCTTCAAGGTGTAAATCTTCCAAGTGATTCCTAATGTCTTTCAAAGATGAACTTTTACAATTTTGTTGTCTAGCCATGGGTTCTTGCATAAATTTTTTTGAACCATTGTATATTGATGGAATTTATATTGAATTGTTTATTTTAACCTAAGAACTCTATGAACCCATATAATTCATGTTTCCCTTGATTTGATTATGACTTAATGCTATTGAATTCATATGTAGTTACATTAGGGCTACGGAATTATGATAGAATCATACTAGAATTCTTAGTTTGATGCCCTAAATTCTTAAATTCATTTTTAATAAATATTTATTCGTTTGATATTGTAGTTAGTCTATTGAATTGATGATCAAGATCATTGGTAAGTTCCTTTGTGTATTGTATTTGTTGAGTTAACTGAGGATTGAAGTTATGAGGTTTGAATCAAGGTATGTTACCTAACCTTCACTATATTGAAGGGGGAATAGGATTATTCACTTCATGTATTACCTGGAGAAGTCTTAAGAATAACTCTAGGTAGGGAAAGTAAATTTATAAGTAGACATGATCTAAACTTTGGTAGTCTTAAGGATTATTTTGGTAAGCTTGGAGAGGGTGTATGGGCGGTCTCTGCTTGGATTACTTAACTAAGTCTTTTGATAAACTTTGGGAAGATAATGTTATATATATATGCATACATACATAAATATATATATATGTGGCAACCCGTGTCAAATCCGCGGAGCACCCCAGACGTAACCGGCGTCGATGTCCTTATAGAGGACTAAGTCTAAGTAATCTTCTTATACGAAGGCTCAATGTATACTAAAAATGAATATATATTATGTGTATGCGATAGGTCTATGTAAACCTCATGATAGTCTTAAAATCGGATGTCTCATCTCACAATCATCTAAATAAAAGTATGACAATCGGGCATGAGCTAAAAGTACCTTAGTTATCAAATAAATTAGAGTTTTGGGACTTCATGTCCGCCTCGGCCTCCCATGTTGCATCCTCAACTAGGTGATTTTTCCGTAACACCTTTATGAAAGTCACCTCTTTTTTCCTTAACTTCTTTACTTGTCTATAAAGGATTTGAATCGGAACTTCCACATAGGAGAGATTATCTTAACCACCTAGACCTTCAATAGGAACAGTGGAGTCAGGATAGCCGATACACTTATTAAGCATGGTAACATAGAACACTGGATCAAGCAAAGCCAATTAACTAAGTAACCTCAACTCATATGCAACCTTGCCAATCTTTTGCAAGATTTTATAGGGACCTACATAACCAGGACTCAACTTCCTTTCTTCCTAAATCTCACCACCCCTTTTATAGGTAAAATTTTAGATACATTTTATCACCTTCTTCAAACTCTAATCCCCTTCTCCTATGGTCGGCGTAAGACTTTTTCCGGCTATAGGATGTTTTCAAGTGAGTCCTTAAAATATGTACCTTCTCCAAGGGCTTATAAACCAAATCAGGACCCAAAATTTAAGACTCACCCACTTCAAACCATCCAATTGGAGATCTACATCTCCTACAATATAATTATTCATAAGGAGCGATAGATATAGATAAATGGTAACTAATGTCGTAAGCAATCTAAACCAAAGGCAAGTGCTCATCCCAATTTCCCTTGAAATCAATTATACAAGATCTAAGCATGTCCTCAAGTGTTTGAATAGTACGCTCCTCTTGGCCACCCATTTGGGGATGAAAAGTGTTGTTTAGCATCATTTTTGTACCCAACCCTTTTTGGAATAACCTCCAAAACGTAGATTTGAATTGTGCACCCTTATCTGATATGATTGATAATAGAATACCATAGTGAAGCACAATATTATTTATGAATATTCTTCCATAATCCTTTTCCGAGTAAGTACACTTGACGGGAATAAAATGAGTGAATTCGGTCAACGTATCAACAACCACCCATATGGAGTCATATTGCTATTGTGTCCGAGAAAAACCTACAAAAATATCCATACTAATGACTTCCAACTTCAAAGAATGAACTTGGATTTCTTGAAGTCAACCACCCATCTTTTGTTGTTTGGCTTTGACTTATTGGCAATTTGGACACTTTGCAATAAATTCCACTATATCCTTCTTCAAGCCTTCCCTCCAAAACAATTCCCTAAGTTTATGATACATCTTTGTAGAACCCATATGAATGATGTAATGGAACCCATCACCTTTCTCAAGAATATGGTTCCTCAAACAATCTACATAGGAACACACAACCTTCCTTGATACCTCAAGACACCATCCCCTCCTAAGGAGAATGACTCATTAGGCTTACAAAGTACCAATCGTTCAATTGTATCAATGGTTGATCAAGGTGTTGTTTGACTTCACCTCAACCACCAAATATGATTCGAAGTTAAGATGGAGCATAAAACCACTATTCGGAGAATCTTCCAGTCTAACACAAAATCTAGCCAACATATGAACATCTCTAACTAGGTCTTTATTGGCTTCATCTACACGAAAAAAACTTCCTTTGGTCATACGACTATCTGCAACCACATTGGCCTTGCCGAGGTGATAGAGAACACTCATATCATAATCTTTCAAAAATACCAACCACCTTCTTTGTTAGAGATTAAACTCATTTTAAGTAAACACATATTTTAGTGTCTTGTGGTCTGTATACACATCAACATGGACAACAACAAATAATGCCTGCATATTTTCAAGGCAAATACAACGGCCGCTAACTCAACATCATGAGTTTGATAGTTATTCTCATGAACCTTAAGTTGTCTCGAGGCATACACTACTACTTTACCATGTTTCATAAACACACACCATGAGCCCACTCAGGATGCATCACAATACACAATGATGCCCTTGGTACCCTCTAGTAAAGTAAATACCAGAGCGGAAGTAAGCCTATCTTTAGAGATTTGGGAAGTTTTTTCATATGCATTCGACCATGAAAAGTACACACTATCTTGGGTCAAAGTAGTCAAGGGAGATGTAGTGGATGCAAAACCATCCACAAACCTCCAAGAATGACCTGCTAGACCCAAGAAACTCTTGATGTTAGTTAGAGTCAATGGCCTAGGACTGTTTTTTACCGCCTTGATTTTCCTTGGATCAACCTCAACTCCCTCACTAGAGATGATATGACCATGAAACGCCATCGACCTTAACAAAAACATACATTTTCTATACTTGGCAAATAATTGGTTCTCCTTAAAAAATTGTAACACCACAATCAAGTGATCCATGTGTTCACCCTCATTTTTCATATTTACTAAGATGTTGTCAATGAAAACAATGACAAATGAATATAGGTAACTTTGAAACACCCTAATCATGAGATCCATATATGATGTTAGGGATTTAACGAGACCAAAGGAAAGACCGTTCAGGAGGGATTCTAGCAAGATCATTTGGAAAGACCTCCGGAAATTCCTTTACTACGGGGACTAACTCAATGGGAGGATTTTTTTAGTTTAAATCTTTGACTCTTACAATGTGATATAGACACCCTTTAGATATCATTTTACAAGCCTTAAGAAAAGAGATAATACAACCTCTAGGAATAGAATTTCCCCCTTTCAACTCTAAAATAGGTTCCTTTGGAAAATTGAACTTGACTATTCTAGTTCTCCACAATCAATTGAATAAAAATAATCATGCAACTAATCCATCCCAAAAATGATATCAAAATCGACCATATCATGTTCTACAAATTTAACATGAGTAACTCTATTGGTCAACATTATTGGACAATTTCTATATACCTTCTTTGCAACCACCAACTCACCTACTGGGTTTGTTACCATAAAATGTTCATTTAGAATATCGGGAAAAGTATTAGACTTTCTACATATCAAGGTAGTAACAAAAGATAATATACCACCCAGATCAAGTAAAACATATACATATATAGAGATGACTTGTAACATACCGGTCACCCCATCGGGAGACCTCTCTTGTACACCTATAAAGCGAAGTACACAAAAACAATTCTTATTTGAAGGATCCAAATTAGATACACTAGCTTGACATTCCCCGCTACCTTTGTGTTTCCCCTTCAAATTTGTGCAATCCCTAACCTTGTGGCCACTCTTGCCACACCCAAAGTAATTGTCTGTCCAACAAGCCATCAACCATAGTTTTTTTTTTTTGCCACATACTTTCCTTCCACAGTTCAAGCTTCTTGTTTTAGTGAGCTAATACCCTCTTTTCCTTTTACTTAGGGTTGGACACCCATCTCATGAGCCTTGGGAATTAGAATGAACTTGATTAGAAACCTGTCGTTGAACCTAGAGGCTTGTTCTTTGATATAAAGCCTACCCTTGCAAAGAACACCATCAAATGAGATCCTGCCCCTATTGGCTTCTTACTCTATATCTTAACCTTTGTCTCTTCCAGTTGGTGAGCAGGAACATGAGGTGAACAATGTTCATATTAAATCATTGATCATAGCCGAACTACATTCTTTCTTTTCAAGGCATCCGGCACCCCCCGTCAAAAAAGCCAATTTCATCACATCCGTAGGATCGAAAACAAGGAGCATACTTTGATAATTTATTGAATTAAAGAATAGTTAGTAGTATCAAACACCACCCACACCTTCATGACAAGGTTGAACGAATTACTCCACTTTGTCTTCCCTTTTTCTCTTCTCAAGAACCATAAAGAAAACTTCTTGGATTCTCCCATGTTCCAGTCACCTCTAAAGTCCTATGGTCTCTCCATTGGACGGACCAAGTTTGGACACATCCTTTGAGTTTGTAGTTGCTAACTTGGACTTCTAAAAGTATTTAACGACATAGCAGAGGGATCTTATAAATTTCTCAATGAATTCTTGGGGGACTTCCTCCCCTTTGGACCCATAGAATCTATGGGTTTCATACCATTAAAATCTCCCTCAAACGGGAGGCCATGGTGGCCAAAATGTTTGTTTTTTATCGCAGTACAACCTCTCGATTTAAGCCTTGTGTAGTCCCAATGGATTGAGATTGAGTATTGACAAATTTTTCTTGCAAAGTAATGGGATTGGGCCAATTATAGATATAATTCCCTTATGTACCGCTCATCAGCAGTGGAGGATTAACTGGAGTCTTGGTCTGTTTTGAAATTCTTTCTTCAAGAAGAGGGAAGTGTGCCGCGGGAGGAACTCCCCCGCATTGGAAATTCTCTCAACAATCAAGTCCTCGAACGTTATTCTTTGACTATTCATGCCCTATAATCATAAAAACAATAAAAGGGATAAGATGCTAATGGACGTAAAGTGAAGACGCTAGAGAACGATATTGGAATTTTCCAATAAAGGAGAGTGTTCCTAAGCATCATATAGTTTTCTTATCATAATGTGTGCCAGGACGCTTCACAATTATGAGTAAGATCTACATGACGTGTTTAAGTGAGACATAGACCTAAATTAGATTCAACCGTCATATCTTCCGATACAAAGTTTGTCACATCCGGTTAGTACCCCCAGACGTAACCAGCATCATCATCCTTATCGAGGACGAGACTAGGCTCTTAGATATTTCATCATTACATTCACAGGTTAAAATGTGGAAAAATTAAAACTTTTCTTTTAAAAATTCCCTCTTGTTTAGTACATATACACATCTCAAACACCCATAATGTATATTCATATCGAGTAAACATCACACCTTCACTCACCCCCTCGTATAAAGGATTGTTTACGCTTCTACTTTTAATTGTCGCACACACACAGACACACACCCAGCACAAACACACACCACACACATATAATATATATATATATATATATATGTGTGTGTGTTTGTGGTGTGGTTGTGTGTGTGTGTGTGGTGTGTGTGTAATATAAGATATAACCTAGTCTTAAAACAAGGATGTCTCATCTTATAACTATCTAAACAAGAGTAAAGCAATTGGCATAACCCTACATCAATACCATAAAAGCCACATATAGGCTATACAATCGTGTATTAGTCAAATAAAGGAAATCGAACATTTGGGTCTTAACTAATCAATATGGGGGCCAAAGTTATGAAATTGCATTGTCCTAGAATGTAGTGGAGGAACTACCCAACTTGGAGAAGTGAAATCTAAGTTTCCCCTCACAATTAATTAAATCCTCAAAAGAATTGAAAACCTAAAATTTATGGGGAACAAAGGGCGAAAATGGGTTATCACATCACTTGTACTATGGGTATGAGATTCATATGCCACACACACATAAAATCATATAAAAGGGGACATTTCATTAAGGTGTCAATTTACTTTGAAAAACCTTTCACATTCCATAACCAGACCAATGAATAATACATATTCATTAAGTCAAGATATGTACATACAAGACAACAATATTAAGTCTAGTCAAGCCATTATGCGTATAAACTTAATTGATCACAAAATCGCGACAAATCTATCATCAAGATATAAATCAACTAGCATATATGGAGTTCGTTATCATCATAACCTAAGCAAAACCATTACTCCTGAACCCTAATTAAGTCAACTAGTGAATCAATAAGAAAAGGCCTCAAACCTTTCTTAATCAGTAAACCAACAAGAACAATTACAAATGTCCAACTTTCACATAGTATTCATTAAGAGTACTTAAATTCATACTTTAGCATAGAGACCAAACACATGTTCATAAGTGAAATTATAATCATATAGTGTCATTAAAATGTAAATCATCATACACATCTCATTTACATTTATAAGCCTATACATACATAAACAATCCTTCTAATACTTCCTCCAGGCTAATTCTTGCCATTTTATAGTAGATTCTATACTTCTACTACTAGACTAATTAAACCCCTTATGTAATCCTAGTTAGAGTTCAGCCTTTTAATCAATTTTACCTTTTGGAAACATCTTACCTTAAACTATATAGACCACATGAGCTATGTTGGAATCCGGGTAAATGGAACCCACACCGAAGGAGGCCGCTACTTGACAAGGTAGTACAAAATCATTAACATACCATCTAGGTTGAATCCACATAGCTAGTATTCTTACCTTATGGGGTAAACATAGTTTCAAGAACTAGGTGATTCGTTGGGACGCCTCTTTAATGCTACATGCATTATATCTCCATATCAGTATTACATTGTTATCCTTCCCTTCCCTATGTTGGAAGGTACATCCAGCTCTAGTTCACTCGTGGGTTAAGCTAGATTCCTTTTAAATGTCTTTACTGTCTTTATTAATCATCATAGCTTAATGTAGGCCATGTTTCTATCCCTTCTAATCATCCATCATCATAGTCTCTATATAAGAATTTCTGGGTATTGTCTTTTCATTACATTTCATAATTGGGTTAGCACATTTAAATAGTCCATCATAATAAGGCCATTGGTAAGGTATCACCTATCCTTATAATAATTACACTTACTAACAACTCAACAAGCTATAATTCAATACTTTTCAATTAAATATCATACCAACCCTATCAAAATTATTTAAGGTATACTTCAATACCTCATCAATCACTTTATCATCATTGAAGGAATGTAGAGATTACAACTTACTCCAATCTCCTTCGCAATGTCATCCCTTCAAGAATCTTATAACATCACCTCCAGTTAAACCTAAAATTGGTATATATCATCACATACAATAGTAACCAAACAAATAATGAAGTCTATTGACTCAGTGCAACACAATATTAATCCACCTAGTTCATATCCCAGAATTATAAACTTAGATCAAGTTCATAATCTACTCACAACCTAGGTCCAATTATAAATATTTAGCATAATTGGATGAAAATATATCACAATATACTCATAAGTATCATGATACAACATATTATAGTAATTCCAAACTAACTAATACAATTGAGTTAATATCATATACAATTCAAATCAAATCACAACCTATGGTTTAGTTGAAAATATAATATCCCACCAACTGTGTAAAATAATCAAGAAGTGTTGTATAATGAATCATAATACATGTTAATACATACTAATAAACAAATATAAACCTAAATAACTCATTCACAAGATATACTCTCGGATTGAAGTAAACCCACTTGAATTTCATATTATAGTAATCAATTTGGGACCCTTTGAGAAGGGATCCGAAAGGTTACGAATCACATACCTGAGACAATTGATCAATTTTGAATGGGAGAATATTGATCCGTATCATCCCTATACCTATAACCCCCTTTTTCTTTGTATTCAAGGGCGTTTTGGTGGAGAGATGAGGGGTAAAGACGGAGGGGTGGCTGGTGACATGTATTGGATAAGAAGATAAACCATTGGTTTGGGTTTCTTCTTTGGAGAGAGAAAGCAGAGAGAAGTAAGAGCGACTGTTTTTGTTAATTGATTATGGGTTAGATTTAGTTTCATTAGTTTAGGGTCGTTATCTAATTCATTAGTAACTTATTAGGAACTCCTTTAACCCTTAAATAATTAACTAAACACCTAACTTATTAACTTACTTACCTTAAAAACAACAACAAAAAACAGTCCTGACAGACGACACCATGACAATGACCCTTTTGTCAAAGGATGTGGAACTGGTTCACGTCTGTCCTTTGCTCGTCATTTTGCTCTATAGAGAGTTTCCGAAATGACCTTTCCCACAGAAATTGTGTAAAGTTCCCATTATGGTGGCCCATCGATTCCCCTTCCCCATTTATGGATACGAGCCGTCAGCCCGGTGCAATACGTCGTTGGACACTACCTCTTCACAACACCTTTCTGCAAAATTTCAGGTCCACCTCACACGAGCCCTTCGTTGGTCCTGAGTGAGTCTTACCTAGAAGTTTGGAATGTAAAATTCTCTAATAAATGTTATAATCCTTACCACACCACCAAATTTCATCATTTTCAAACTTTTTCAACTCTTAAAACTGTCAATAGGCTAAGGCCCACTAACACCTCATTGAACTAGTCCCCGAACGTCAGGGGACGTTCTTTGTATGTTTTGTCTCCAACCTTCCTACATACTAAATACATTTGTTAAATTGACTTAAAATAGTATAACAACTCTTATAATTATATGTTGGCTCTATATTAGTCTTTAAACTTTGGAGTATTACAACCCTATCTAAGTAAATGCCAAAATGTTGCAATCCGATCCCCAATCACATACAATAAATCAACAAATCAATCATCAGATTATACCAAACAAAAAGTGATTTATGACTACATTTATTTAATGAAGCTCAATTATGATTAGGTGTCAATTATGCACTTGCATACATACGTTCATTATTCAATGAAGCACTTACAATAGAGCAGGAATGTTTCACCTAGGCATTCCTTGTAGGTTCTTAACTTTATATGTTGTGAACTAAAGATGAAAAGTTAATAAACTTAAGATAGGGGGTTAGTGGTGAATTAAACTATTCTCCTTAAGTTCACTCACTAATACAAATATGGATCCAACATATGGTAGATTCTAGGGCTAGCATTAATATGTTTGTGATGGGAGTGTCTTGACTTAGTAGTTAATTATGTCGTCGCCAATGAATTATCACACTATGAATATTTCTCATTTCATGGTGCATGATCAATAAATTAGGAGAAAAAACATTAAAAAATGATAAGAAGACACAAAGAGCTAGACCGATGTGGTAACCTTTTGTAATTTATTTTAACAAAGCAAGATAGGCCTAAAGTTCCAAATGATTGGTAACTTTTTGTAATGGTATGACCAATTGGAGGGTATTTTTGTTTCCATTGCCCAAGTCTACTTGCTCACAAGTGTTGGGGGAGTCATTATGGTAAGTTCCTTCTGAGGAGGCATGGACGTTGTCTATGTTGTGGTAAGGATGGCAAAAATTAGAGATTGTTTGGTGTATAAGGCAGGAAGGAGTGCTAAAAAATTTACCTCTAATGGGTTCCAGATTAACGTTTCTAAAAATAAGACCCAATTTTAATGCTCTCCAATGTAATGAATCACGGTGATCTTCCTCTATCCCTTCCAGATATATTTTATATTATTAGTAGATTCTAGATTTCAGTCTTTTTGGCAACTTGTTATGTTTGAAATTCCGTTGAAGTTTAGTATGATTTATAAGAGCATGTGTAATCTTTAATCCGAAGGAGAGATCGTGTGCCTATATAGTAAAGATTATAGTGTGGTTATTTGGTTGCCATGAATTCTTCGTATGCATGTTTCATAATGCTTAAGTCTTTATTGAATTGATTTATATGCTCTTTTTCCCTCACTTTTTGTTCATTGAGTAGAGTGCATTAGACTTAAATAAGAGATTATATGATCATGACTTGTTTCCGTAGTTAAACGATTCTCCTTGATTAATTTCTTTTTTAGAGAAAATTGAAATTTATGCGCCATATCTATGTTTGAACATGTGATAGTAGGAGATGGTTAGTTTTCTCCTTCAATATGTTTAGATTTAGAATTCATGCATTTGGATTGTTTTGATTAGTAACAACCCCTGATGTTGCTTAATATATGTTAGTATTCATTTGGAGTTCCTATCTTGTTATGATCATTTAGATGTTGTGTTCATGCTTGAAAGGGCTTCTAGTATCAATTCATTCCCTTAATTAAGTGGTTTAGAAGAGTCATTTTGATTACGAATGATATGAGGGGAGATTTATAACATCAACCGAATTCTAAAGGAAAAATGTTCACATCGGAATAATCACAAAACTACCCATTAATGTCTTGTTTACATCAAAGAGATTGATCATACTTGGGCATGGATTGGTTGTCATGTTAATCCTTGCATTAGATTTTATTGTTTGTAAAGCAGTCTTACAATAAATCTTGGAGTGGGTAAAGCCTTGAATCCAAGTGGATATTGTAATGATATGGAAATGTTCATCCGCAAGAGAGTGTCTTGGCTACAATTAAAAAGTAAGAGGCACACTAGTTGATGTGGAGGAACTCCAATTTAAAGGGGGCCACTTAAGTAGTAGAGTGGTGTTCCCCCAAGTTATGTCTCATTAGATGGACCTTCAGAGATTTTATGAAGCTTCACTAGTAGAATATAATGTGGGCAAAAAAAAAATTAAGCCATGCTTGAGATCATCTCATAAAGTTCAGGCATTATGAACTTAAGACTTACATAATGAAGTAACCGCATAGTTTCAAGAAAGTTAATGACTTTAGACATGATTGTGATAGTACATTCCTGGGTCCATGTTAAGACGGAAACATAGACTAATAAATACTATCTCATAGGGTTCAATCTATAAATAACAAAGATGTGCTTAACAGAGTTACTCATGGAATTTCTAAAAATAGAAGAGAGAAAAATATGATCCTAACCACTAAGTATTAAAAAGAGAACGTAAGGTTGGTAAGTATCTTGATTGTCTTATGATGCTATTATTGCATAAGTAATTACTTAGGGTTTTCTAAAGAGAATGATGATATAGGATAGGGGCCATAGTTCTCCTCCCATCCCGTGCTATAGTTTGAATAAAGGGGAGAAGATTCACTAATTATGCGAGTTAACTAATAGTGAGGCCCAGGAGGATGAATATTATAGGATGATTTTAAGGTATGCTTAGGGAGAAGTTAAATCATCTGATTTTAGTTTGTGAATTTACTATATTTTATAGTGAATTGAGTTATAATTTATTATGTAATGATCGAAAGGATTTTAATGTTCTTACATAAGATTTATTTTACTCTATCGTATTTTTTTAGATTATGATTTTTGAACTGATTTTTTAATTAATTACTAAATTGGTCACTGAATCAGAGAGAACATGAAAGACATCACGCGCAATTTAGTAGTAGTATTATGATTTATGACCATATCATTGACAAATATCCATAACTGGATATGCAAAAGATTAAAACAAGAATAATAGACTCTAACAATAAAATAATTTAGACACACACCCTATCCTGACAGAAATTAATAATATTGATAAAAAACAAACATAGACTCTTAGACACCCCTATCAAACAAACTATTGAATACAAGTTTAACAAACTTCAATCACAAACAACCTTTTTAGACACACATCCCTTACAAAAGATCCACATACTAATTAAAGCCTCACTTTCAAATCCAAACCATAGTTTGTTCTTCATATATTTAACTAACAACAACCATCTGCATTTGATGAATAGGAACCATCCAATGGATTGATCAATGGTGTGTAATGATCAACAATAGCTCTCCTTGAATTTCAACCATGTTCCTTCTTGTCCATCTGTTCTCTTATCCATTATTTGTGTTATCCCCCCTTCTGATCGTTACAAACACTGTTCTTCTTCTTCTTCTTCTTCTTCTTCGGTTCGCATTTGTTAACTGTCGATGGTAGTACCTTACCCTAATTATTGAGTGGTTCAGATTTCAAGATGTTGTCCAATAACATATTATGTTTCTTTCCGGTCTAGGGGGGACATCTTCACACAGGGCTGCGGTTGATTGATAGAAGATTTCGCATGTAAAAAAGTACTAGATTTATGTACAAAAATGTAGAAAAATGTTTTGCTCACTGCCATGGATGGGTAATTTTTTCTATGCTTTACTAATCCGGAATAATATGAAACAGGTCCATTGCATACACCGGGAAAAATATAGCATAGGAAAATGTCTTTAAAATGGAGAAAATTGTGTTATGCATAATTGATACATTTTTTCTTCCCCTAAAATAAGAAATGTAAGAGAATTACCAACTCATAACTATAACTCAATAAATTAAGGAACATTCATAGGCCGTTTCATTAATGTGTCTTCTAATTTTTCCCAATGGTAATTTCGTATATTGGTTGCAAGAATGGAAACTTTGCCTACCAAATTTATTTTAAAATCTATTATGTTTCCTTCCCTTCTATTATTGTTTTTCCCAATTTGAAGTATGAAACACAAATCTTAGTTTTATTTTCTCCCTTCATTAATATGTTTTCCATTTTTGAGTGGTAAATTCAATATATGTTGTGGTAAGCGACAAATACTTTGCAAACAATTTAAATTGAAACATAGTTATTCCACCCCTATTCACATCTATATTAAAAGAAAATACCCCTTTGTTTTCTTTCATTAGTTAATTATGTACTTTTATTCTTTTTTACTTTTGACTATTTTTATATTGTAATGTAGTGTACAGAATAGATCTAGTAAATTCAAACAATTATTTATATGCCTAATATAATATTATTTATCAGATAAATTTATATGTACAATTTTTGTAAATGGAGTTTCGGCGAATGTTCATTTCCTTATTTATTTTAGTATATATTTTTTGAATAATTGATAAGTCTATAATGAAACCGTTGGAGCAAAAATTAGTTACTTACTTTAAAAAAATAAAATAAGAAATATTTACTTTTCAAGAAAAAGTATACATAGTTAAAATATACGTTTTCATATATCATTTGAACTAAATCTCACTAAATCAAGTATACAAAAATTTATGGGTGTCAAATTTGCTAGACGACTTACTATTACTTACTTTAAACATAAATAGATGAGAATAATGTTAATTTTAAATAGACAAAATATACATCATAAAGCAACATCTGTTAAGTTAATTAAAGGATTTAGGCATACGTACACAACCTAACTTAGCTAGGATCTCATTCCTCAAAACTCTCCAAAAAACCTCTTAACTCAATTTCTCAGAACATCGAATCAAGGTAAACTTCTCATCTTTTTCACTCCGTACTTCAGTTCATGATTAGTAGTAATTGCATCATGATTAAATGATTGAAATTATATGGTTTTTTGGGAAGGTTTTTTAAAATTTCAACAGATTGCTATTTTTATATAATAAACATAGCATATTCACTTCCCTTACATCCCCAACGTTCCCACAACGTCCTCAGCGTAAGGATTTCGTAAAAATATGGTTAGATTGATACAAAAATTGGTAGGGGAATTTTAAAGGTTCTCTTTGCATGTACTCAAATTTGGAACTGTTTTAGGGGTTTATTTGCTAAAATAATTGCATATCTAGTTTCTAGGAAGTTTACACACTCTAATCTCCGAAAATTCATTCAAAAATGGAGGTTTTGGGATGAAAAATGTGCCATTTTCGGCCCTGGTGTTCATCCTAGATGAAGTATGCTCTAGCGACCTCCACCCCGCTATGGAGACCTTCATAATCCTTGAGAATCGGCATTATTGATTCTGTTTAAAGATATGAGAGGCAGTGGCCTGCTTTTTCACACCAAATTTTCTCTCTTTTTTTCTATTATATTCATTTAACTATCCTATTGTGTTTAAAATAATTTTCAACTTATCATAGGCTATCTAAATGGAAGGTCATAACAAAGATAATGCACTCTTCATTCGTTTTCCGATGCTGCTAGTCAGGAGAGGCATCATTATTACTGTAAGGTTCTAATGTATGTGAGATTCCCATGTACACCGGTAAGAGGATAAGTATTATTCCTTTTATGCTCGCATAATGGAGTTTGGTTTGCCTTCCTTTAATGAGGCTCCCTAGGGGAGCGTTCCAACTGTATGAGGTAGTTCTATGCAAGCTTTCCCACAGTGCGATAGGATGACTCTTATCCATATAAGGGAGTTAAAATTCCAATAAATTCCACTATTATCAAAGAGTCTCTAAATGTATTGGAGGTCTCAAGCCATGTTTTTGAGGCCAGGCTACGAGAGATAGATCTTTATTTGTTAAGGGACCCACCTATTAATCCTGTTAGGTGGGACAAGAGCTACTGGGCTATAACAAAGGACATCACTATCACAAATTGGTCATCGGATGCAAAATAGTGGCTATACTTGGTTACTTGGAGGATCGCCCCATCAGGAAACCGCACCGACATGACTTTTTTGAGGCCTCGATGGTTGTGTGTTCTATATAGGGTATCCAACTAAATGTGGTGGCGTAGAATATCTTAGAGTGGAAGATGTTCTACTCAGTTAATAGGAAGTCTTTGTTCCTTCAAGGGCTTATCACTACACCGTGCGAGGGAGTGGGAATGCCGCTCTATGATATTGATAAGGTACTTCTTATGGATTCCCCCTTTCACCCTCTTTGGTAAGGTTGGGCTCTACTTCTAGAGGAAAGTAGAGGAAGGCTTGCATGGCTAGAAGGAATAGGGCGGCCACGGATTCAGAGTGCGAGGACGCACTCTCAAGTACGCGAGGATCTGGAGGCTGTTCGAAATGGGATAGGGAGTGCCTATGCTAGCTTTAGTCCGGTGCAACCCAGTACCTCTCAATAGGTCGAGATGCTCAGCCTCCACTTGCGTCAAGAGAGGAAGAAGATCTTAGGTCGAGACAGGGTAGTACACGGAGTTTCTCATACTAAATGGTGTGTGGTGTTGTGCGATACCCCAGAGGACCTCGACTCAGACGTAGACACTACCTAGTATGAGGGTTCTTGATTAGTATGCTATTCCCCTTTTACTTTTACTTGTACATTTTAAGAAAATCCCTTTTATACCCTTTGAATTTCCTAATTTTTTGTAGAACTTGGATGCTTGTTTTTGCGTCGACCGTAAACTTTATGTTATCTTATGTATTCTAAAGAATATTAAGCTATTTTGGTGAACTCTAATAGACTGGAGGGGTGATTTGATTACCATTCTAGATGAAAAAAGGAACTTAGGTAATCATGGGTAGCTTAGTCATGTTGTGCTCGCCCTTTCCCAATCTAACGGGCAAAAGCCCACTCTTATTGCCAAACTCTTTGCCCGTGACTCAATCCCCAGCCGTCTCGGATGAACAGAACCAGGTCACTAACTTCTATTTCGTTTTCGTCTTTCTAGAATCCCCAAAAGTTTCCAGCTTTACCCAACAAACATAGATAGCTTCTCATACTAGGATAATCATTGGTCTACCTTCACTAATTCCCATGATACAACTAACCATTTGTCTGTCAATTCAGGCACCACAACCCATGATAACCGAACCAATATGTTTTTTCAATTAGCATCACATTTTTAGTGCTGTAATTAGAAAATACAACGATGAACATTTGGGATCAATAAGAAACGTTTGAGATAAGCTTTGGCGACTAAATTTAAATTTTTATAAAAAAAAAGACAAAATATAATAGATCACTAATAAAATCTTAGATATATTTGGTTTTTAAGGAAATTTAATTTTAATAATAATAATTGGACCATAATATTTATCTAAGGGGTCTTTTTACAATATATTATCTTTTAAGTTAGTATATTTTGTCATTGCTTTTCGATCTCTCCAAGTCATGTCGTCTGAAAAATATATCTTAGGGTGAGTTATAGTACACGATTTTTGGATTTGGTCGAGTTTCTGTATTTTACAGTAAATGTTATTATGATTTAGGATTTAATGATGTAAACTATTTTAATGTTCTTACATTTGTTTATTTGAACTCTCATCTTATTTTTTAGATTACAATTTTTGAACTATTTATCATTACTAATCGTTGTCACGACCACCCAACACGATCCTGATAGACACCCCACAATCAAACCATTAGGTTGGGCGACCACTTCTACAACCCAAACTAACACTAAAGTAAAACTAAGGCAATTAAATATACAAAAGCAGTTTTAAAATAACTAATTTATTAATTAAGGACTAAACAAGTGGAACTAAATGAGGAGAAAATAAAAACATAGAACCTAACGCATGTGCCCAAAACTCTGCTAACAATTGTCTAAGAACAAGGGGTACAACCCCAAAACTAAACAACAGCTTAAGAATTATCTCAGTACGAAAAGAGTGGAATAAAAATAAAAGAGAACTCAAGGCATCCCGGAAGAACTAACTTATTGTTGAATTCAAAATAGTCATTGATATTCTAAACGATGTCTGTCAATAGCCGATGAAAGATGGCATATACTCAACAAACATAGGAACAAGTGCACTATAAGTACACAACCATAATGTATTTTTAGGATCATGCGGCTATCCCAAATAGATGAGATATATATAAGTAACCACAACATTATAAAAAAAGAGATACATCAAACACATACAATATAATCATCATTCACATCAACAAATTGTTTCACAATTATCAATAATATACAATTAAATCATTTTAGAGAAACAAGTAGTCTATCATTACAAATCATCATTAGATATAAATGAAATCATCACAAGTATATCTCCGTAACAACTAAATGGTCCTCTCGCGGAACCCAGTACAATGGTCCTCTCATAGAACCCATACTCAAACTGTTAGCTTGCAAGAACATGGCAATGGGATCCCATAATTATGAGGAACTTGGAAACCCATTCCATTCACACAATAGTTGTGCCGGAATGTGACAACCTAATCCAATCATTGTGCCAAAACGTGGCAACCCGATCCAAGTAGTTAATGAATGTCATTCGCCAATGATTATCCTTAGTATGCATATTTCTCGTCTTATGTTGCATGCTCAAAAAATTGAGGATAATAAACTTAAAAAATGAATAGGCATACAAAAAGAGCTGGGACCGATGATGGTAACATTAGTACTGCTAAGATTAATTAGCAAGGTAGGCCTATGTCTATTTAAAGGTATTCCATTCAAGAGTTTTTCCAATACCCCTATTTATAACCAAGTGAAGGGTACTGGGTTACCATTTCCCAAGTCTACTTGTTCCAAGTGTGGGAGGAGTCATTATGGTAAGTGTTGAGCTTGCATCGATAGTTTCTATGGGTGTGGTGAAGATGAGCATAAAATGTGAGATTGCTCGATTTTTAAGGCTAAGGGATGTGATGATAAAAAAGTTACCTCTTGTGTTTCAGATGAAAGTGCTAAAAAAATAATAAATTTTATGCTCTCCAATCTAAAGAAAATCAAGACTGATCTCCTCATGTCCCTTCCGATATGTGTGTCATGCATTTGTAAATTTCCATATTTATTCTCTTTTGAGACTTGTTAGGTTGTAATTGAAGTTGTCGTTAGTATGAATAATGTTTAGACAAGCATGTGTTGTCTAACCCACAAGGGGGAGATAGTGTTCTTATATAATAAATATTGTGTGTTATTTGTTGCGATGATTTCTTTGTATCCACGTTCATGAAAACGCTTAGGTCTTATTAGAAATAACTTATATGCATTGTCTTCCTCATATTTTAGTGCATTGAGTAGAGTGGCATTATACTTGATGAGAATATTATAGAGCACTCCTTAGTTTTGTCTTTGAAAGATTCCTCCTTGAATAAATTCTTTCTAAGAGAATTTAATTTAGGCACCATAAGTTTGTGTTGGGCATGTGATAGCAGGGAGATGTTAGTTTCTCCTTCATATCATGCATTTTGGATTGTTAGGTGAAGTTCCGACTCCATTTTTTTGGCATTGTATATGTTAGTTTGTCTTTGGAGTTTTACTTTCCTTTTTTTGAGCATTTTGATGAATTGCATTTGTGAAGGGCTTCTAATATAAAGTCATTCCGTAATGAAGAGTTTGAATACTCATTTGAGGACGAATATTACGAGGGGGATGCAACAACCCACAACTACACCCTAGAAGTTAGAGAATCCTTGTATCGTCACACAACAAATGAGACTTCAAGAAGTCTTATCTAAGCCACTCATATCGTTCATTACATAATAAACATTCAAAAATGAGTAAGAATTTAAAACTTTCTTCATGCATGAAGAACTCTTTCATAAAAAATACGCAAGCGTTATACTTTCATTTAAAAAAATTAAACCTTTACAACAACCTTATTGAACCATCTTAACTTTAAAGTTTACAACACTTGGGTCTAAGCCCATAAAATAATGACTAAGACATAAGGAGCTTGTAGATTTTGTCCTCGAATCGATGAAGACTCACCAATACATCATCCTCAGAGCCTTAGAAAACCTATCCATCTCCATGTCACATCAAAACTTCCAATTCCCTACACTTAAGTCAAAAAAGGAAAAGAAGGGGTTAGCACATTGGATGTACTTAGTATGGAAGTACTTAGTATGGAAGCCATGCAAAAACCATGAAAAAGGTATATTAAATAAATACATGGTTTTCATGAATTTTGATTTAAAAATCATACTATAATCATAAGAACAACATGTAACAACTTAGAAACACATAAGGAATCAATTAAACAATTAGTAACATTTTTAAAAGACATTACAATGAACTTACTTCACTTTTACAGTGAAGTCCTTCACTTTAAAGCGAAGTTCCTCAGCTTCACCCTACATACGTTTTAGCATATACTGTTATCACTAAAAGATATCCTAATACACACTTATGTAAAACAAAGCAAGACCGCGCATGCACCCATGCTAGGAACATCTAAATGATCCTTAAGACCACTCATAATGAGATACACACTTACAAATACATCAATCACATGAACATGAGATCCTCCTACAAAAGGTGATTCTAAGGTTCACTTGAGTGAGTTGTGAAGCGACCGCCTATACAATCCTTTACACGCATACTTAAGAGATCCTATAGACTACCTAAGACATAATAATTCTCACTTAACACATTAGCATACATAGAATATGACACTCTCCCCTACAAAGGTTATCAAAAGACTTACTCAAGTAAATCAAGAAGATAACGTCCATGATTAACCTCTTCAAGATTACCTAAGTAATCCTTAAGAATACCTAAGATTGGATCACGTCTACATAATCAACCATCATCCCTAGCTAGATTCATTCTTAAGACTTATCTAGGTAAGATGATAAGTGACCATTCTTATGCCCCCTTCACACTTTAAATAGAAAACCTTAACTACTCTAAATAAGTAGTCCTGCATTTAACATACTTTCTTAACTTAGTCTTTACATTCCGTAGTTCATTTAAGAGACATTCATCACATATTGTACATTCAAGTAATGGTCATGGAGAAGACCTAAGGACTCTAACTAACATTTTCAAAACCTATTGTGCAATGTCTTGATAGCATACCATACCACCACCTAGACTTCATAAACCTTCTCTAATGATATTAGGTATCCCACTCGATGAGAATAGGCAATAACCGACATAGACCATGATATAGACATGGAACCCGAGTTCTAACCTACTCCGATGAGGGTGTTCTACTTGCCAATGGTATAACTCATATAGAGATACATTGTACTCTAGTCTCATTCTCAAGGATAGATACTTCCCATAACATACACTTGGTGCTAGTATTTGTTCTCATAGAGTAATTTACATCAAAGGTTCATACAATTGGATTCCATATCTACATCATAACCAAATAACATTTACGCTACCAACGAGGTCCACTAGGGCTACCTTTCAATGGTGACTAAGATAGCTCATTATGACTTTCCTAAGGATGATATTTTGTTCCATCCAATAAACCATAAGTCCATCATCCTTTACATGAAGGATACCATTATAACTCTTTGACTTCAAATTCATAACATAACCTTTTCCACATAAATTACCTTCTTAATATCATTTAAGGTCTCATATATCATTCATTCTACCATGAAAATGGTGCATGATACCTACCTAGAAAAGACATATCATATCCACACATCATTCGTATCAATTAAGGGACACAATTCTACCAAACAAGACACAACATTCTTTAATGTATCACATATATCATATATTTTTTAAAGCACTTATGATGAACCTTATCATCTTTTTGTAATCCTATACATTAATATAACATCATCAATATGATCCTCATATACTCATATAGTAAAGTAGGAACAACCATGCATCAACTCTAAGACTACACAAATACGCAATCTAATACAACCTAGATATCAACTTACTACAATTAACACATCAATTGATAGCCCATAGAAAACTATACCAAAATTCATAAGTTTCAAGTCAATATCAATTCAATAAGCTTAATATTCAATAGATATTATAATACACAATAATTAATTTATAAAATTTAAACAACCTATAACCCAATTAATCATAATCTACACATGAATCAAAAGACCATACATTCTACACATCAATTCATTGATATCAAAGCATGATCACATAATCCATACATTAATCAAATTGAGAGGTTTTTCAATGTCAAGGGTTCCTTGATAATTTCATTGGAAAACATAAATTAAACATGTATCACATCATATCTTAACGTTTGAAAACCTTACATGCAAGAACCCAAGACATAGAGTAGAAACTGGACTTTTTCTTCTTTTTTTGAAATACTTGAAAATCATCTTTGAAAATGGATAAAAGGTGATAGAAAGCCTTATATTAAGAACTCCATACCTTATTGTAATAACCCAATGAAAATTGAATAAAAAACTACATTGAAGAACCATCTTCAAGCTCCATCTTCACCTTGAACTCTCATGGAGGTTTTTGAAGAAACTTTGGGAGGAAATGTGTTTTGTTTATGTGTTAGGGTTTAAATGAATGTTTAATAACTTATGTACTCTTAAAATACACATAAACACTAAAAAAATCCTCCTCCTATTTTATAATACTAAGGGTGAATTTCCCAAAACCCCCAAGTCTTAACAGAAAATTGGAAGTTTCACAGTACCATCGACGCCACACCATAGACGGTCCATGGGCGAGACCACGCCCCGTCGATGGGGTCTCGTGGTGTACTCCTTATGATAATCAACTTTAAATCATTCAGTATACATCGCCGGTCTATCGCCTGGTCGAATGGACATCGTTGGGGTCGTCGTTTTGCCATGCCTGGAAGTGTGGAGCACCAAGTTGGGGTCCTCCTTCTAGGGCACCTTGTGTGTCCTATATGGAGTCATACCCCGAATGTTTCCAATCCAAATATGTTCTTATACAATTTTAGGACCTAACAGATCAATTTCTTCATAAACGAACACGTAAAACTTGACGAAACATACATTGATATGGAAGGTCATTTCAAGGAAAACCTTTCAAACATCATGGACGATCTTGGACGTTTGACCTCCAAACATCACAAAACTTGAAACACTAAATACATATACTATAATAAATCATTTAAGGACATTATAACCTCATGAATCACACATAAACCCATAAAACCACATATGAGGCACAAAGGTGACTTAGTCATCAAATGCCTTGGTCGTCCCTTGACGTTTGACATCCACTGCACCTAAAATTTTAGACACTGCCTCTACACAATATTTTAGACCATTCTTGTACCTTAGACCATCACGACAACCATGTTAGGTTCTATCTTAACATGTGTTATTTTTGAGGTCTTACATAGGAGATATTGTAACACCTCAGATTAAGAGATGGGAAATATGTTCACCGGAATACTCACAAAACCTACCGTAAAAATGCTTGTTATCAAAGGAACTGAATCATTTGAGAATGTATTTATTCTCAAGGAAATCCTTCAATGAGAGTTGATTGTTAATCAAGGCTGAACAAGTAAATCTTGGGGTGTAAGCTTGGATTTAAGTTGATATTAACAATGATATGGAGTGTCACACAAGAGAAGGTCCATGCCTTAAGTAGAGAGGAGAATCACATCTAGTTGATGTGAGGAAAATCCAAGTTAAAGGGAAGACTCTTAAATAATAGAGTGTGGGTTTCCGCAAATTTATATCTCATGTGATGGGATCCTTCGTAGATTTTTGTCAAGGTTCCTAGTAGGAATATCCATATCTAATAAACTTAGACATGCTTGAGAATCATCTTATAAACTTCAAAGTATAATTAATTAAGACTTCAAATGAAAGTAAGAATTCATAGAGTTAAAGAAATTAATGACTTAATAAATCTTAATTAGTATATTCTAGGGTCCATGTGAAGAATGAACTTAGACAATCTAAAATTATTATGTCACCGGGTTCAAGTTATAAATAAACTAAGATATGTTTAAGAGATTACCTTGTAGAGTTCTAAAGATAAAGAGAGGAACTAGGTTCCAAACCAGGTAGTATTAATAAGAGGACCTAAAAGTGGTACTTAGCTTTATTATTATTATTGGATGCTATGATTTCATTGCATAAGTATGACTTATGGTTTCGAAAGTGAATGGGTTGATATAGGATAGGACATAGTTGTCTTCCTTGCTATAAGTTCACTAAGGGAGATTATTTCCTAATTTTATGTAGAGAGTTATCTAAAAAGTGAGCGAAGGAGGGTGAATAGTACTAGGATTTGTAACCTCCACAAAACAACAACCTAGAGCTAGGGTAATCTCGATTACAACCAGTGTACTTTGACCGCTCGGAGGTCTTGTTTAAGCCCCTTACATACATTCCCTGCATAAACAAAGTTGAAAAGTAGTGCGAAATTCAAACTTATAAAATTATATCATCGTACTTAAAAATTCTTCATATAGAGTCTAGGAAGATAATTAAGTCTCATCTCATCAAACTTAAACAAAGAATATTGACACCCGACCCCTACAAAATATGAATATAAAAATGAAAAAAAAACAAAAACTACTTAGTCTATTACAAACAACATAAAAATGGATAACATAAAGCCATTATGCCCTCGTGTCAAATGAGAAACATGCTTCACTTAATCTCAATGACTTCTACGGTCCCATTGTCACTCTTGTCACATCTCCTCCTCACACCTCCCAACAACTATAGAGATAGATAAAATCATGGACCAGTACAACCACATGTACTAAGTATGGTATAATGCATAAATATCATGAAAAGAAACACTTATTGGAAATATGCATCTTTTTCCTTTGCAAATTCTATTATAATCATAAGAACAACGTTTAGCAACTTAAAAACACATAAAATAACATTTAAGCAATTAATTACATTTTTGAGCAAACAGTACACTAAGCTCAACTTGTTACAATGAATTCCTTCACTGTACAGTGAAGTTGCTTATCTTCCCTTTTGACATCTTCTAGTATGTAATTATCCCACTTAAAGCTATCCTAAGACTCACATAAGTCACTCAAACAGAGACCACCCATACACCCTCTCTAGGCATGCTAAATTGAGCCTCACGACACTTAGTATGAGTCTCGCATACATACTTACAAGACATCAATATATAGAAATGAGATTCTGCTACCAAAGGATTCTAAATTCTCACTTAATGAGTTGGTGAAGAAACCTCCCACACAATCCATTAAACACATCAGTTATGAGATCCTATGACTCCCAGGTAGAATCATGATACATCGTACACCAAACATACGATGATCTAATTCTCCTTCCACGCTATAAAAGACCTACTTACGTAAATAAAAGATAAACGTCCATGATTGACCTCTTCAGATACCTATGTAATCCTTAAGACTATTAAGTCTTAGAATCATGTCCACAAAAATCAACAAACTTCCCTAACTAGAGCAATTCTCAGACATCCCTAATGTAAGCATGAAGAGATCTCCCATATTATGCTTTTTCACACTTTACTAAGGAATCCTTAAGTCACTTTAGATTAGTACCATTTATTTAATGCTTCATCATAACATAATTCTTATGTTCATTAATTCATTAAGACACTATACATCACATAAGGAATTCAAATAATTGGTCTTAGACATGAACCGTATGACTCCAACAAAACCGTTCAAAGCGTATTTGCAAGGTCAGAATAGCGTCACATACCACTACCTAACTTCTAAAACTTCTCTAATGCTAGTAAGTATCCCATATGATAAATATAGGCAATAACCGACATAGGACATGATAGCAAGACATGGAATATGGATTTCTATCCTACTCCGATTAGGTTGTTCTACATGTAAATGGTAGAACTTAGACACATCCCATGTAGGCACATGGTTCAGGAATATGAACGCATGCTTTGTATTTTAGTCTCATTCTTTGACTAAAACAACCTTTTTTACAATACTCACTCACTTCTAGCCTTCTTTCTCATAGAGTTATTCACATTAAAGTTCATATAAAGGGGTTCCATACTAGTTCATAATCCAATTACATTTACCCTACCAAAGAGGTGCTTAACGGTTACCTTAGGATGGCGATAAGAAGCTCATTATGACTTTCCTAAGGTTCGATATGATTTCGTTCAATCCAATAAACCTTAAGTCATCATTCCTTTACTTTGAAGGATACCATTACAACTTTCTACTTCAACATTCATAACCTTACAACTAGGTCAAGGTTTTCACATAAAAGTATCTCTTAACATAATTTAAGGTCTCATGTCATTCATACATACAAGACTAAGAGTTTTAACATCCAAAGTCAACATATCAAATATTCATATTCATATATACGTCAATTAATGGTACCAGTCACCAAGACGAAGACGCAAACATATTTCATTCACCTTAAACACACATTACATTACATGTCATTTCTCAGAAATCCAAGACTTACTACTATCATCTTTAAGTCTCCTATACAGTATCATAACATCTTCAAATTGGAATACCCAGACTCAAACCTAAGACTATACACACAATGTCATAGTCATAGTCTTACATGATCATTTAAATAGCATTAATAGAAGAACACATATGACTTCACATGTAGATAGATAATGGCATGCTTCACATAATCAACTACACAAATAGACACATTACTTCAATTATTTCTGACAAGGCCATGATCATTATAATAAATAAAGTAACCGCGACAAGGCCATATTAATTTCAAGGAAAACATATAAAAAATGCCACCATAAGTAGACCATACAAATCACAACATAATTGAAGAATAAAATAGATAAAAATAAAGGAAATAGGGAAGCGTACCACCACTCCATTCTCAACACCTAAATTTGATGCTAAATCATCCAATTCAATACCATAAGGCCTTTACCAATGGCCACAAACATCAAGTCAACATAAAAACTTCAATACTCAACGAACTAGGTAAATAAAATGAAGATTAATCAAACCTAATATCAATTGAATACCATTATTACATTATTAGATAGCACATATAAAACTACACCATAATTCACCAACAGTAGGTCAATATCAAGTAACCCATAACTTAGTCAAAAACTAGGGTTCATTAATTTCATGGTTTCATAGTTATTTAGGTTAATCCGTAATAAACTTTTAAAAACAATTAATGCAAGAACACATAGTAGAATCACGAAATTGGTCAATTCAACATTGGAAATTTTAGAAAACTTCTTGAGAGTTGGGCTCCTTGATGAAGAGTGTTTCACTGATCAAAATTCATATCTTGATGAAGATAATTCTTCACTTTGATGAAGAATATCCACTCAATTCTTAACACCAAGCTCTTCCTTGACTTTGTACTTCGATGGAGTCTTACGGAATTTCTAAGGAATTTTGGGGTTTTTATTTAGACAAAATGAAGTCTACAATGTGTTTAAGATTTATATGCACATTTAAAATACCCAAAATACCCTTTCAGAAACTCCAACCTTCTATTTGGAAGTGGGGTGAAATTAAAAGTTCATCTCTCTTCTAACAGTGCACTACACGCAGGACACAGTGCCCATCGACGAGGATAAGTCAATACAGGGGTCGTCCTTTCCTCCGTCGATGGGTTCAACAACTTTAAATTGGTAGCTGAGCTCCCTAGTATAAGTACCAAACAACTCCCACCACCTACAGGGCGTCGACTAGGCTACTGGACGTCGATTGCTATCCGTAGGTGGGAGTGCCTTGGGCAATTTTGCCCACCAACATAGGTCCTTCCTCAAGAACCGTTGGTTGGTCCTTGGGGATGTTTACCCAGACGTTTCCAACCCAAACATGACAGTATACAAGTTTATAACCTCTCACATAATTTTTATCCAAAACGAACACATAAAACTTAATCAAAAATTGCTTTGACATACAAGGTCATTTTAAGGCACATCTTTTGACTGTCATGGACGTTCTTGGACGTTTGACCTCCAATCTTCACGAAACTCAACACAATGACTATATATGCTATAATAACTCAAATAAAGACCTTAAAACCTCATGAATTATATATAAACACATAGAACGACATATGAGGCACATAGTTGACTTAGTCGTCGAACGTCTTGGTCGTCCGTTAACGTTTGACTTCCATTGCACCTAAACTCTTAGAAACCACCTCAATAGCATATATTAGACGTATCCAGTGCCTTTGAACATCATTAACAACATGATAGGATCTATTTAACCTAATTCATTTTCGAGGTCTTAAAAGGATGATTTCAAGGTTATTCTTAATTTGAAGGGTAGTATGAGATACTTTAATCAATTCCACAGGTGTTCTTTGAGGTAACCTATGAGTATAGTGTCCATATTTTTGAAAATTTTAAAGGCTTTAAAACTGTATATAGACAATGATTAATATTAACAAGAATGAATTCATGGCTTGGGTGGTATTATGGGAGGCAATTCTTGTTTTGTTGCACTTGTATGCTTTTGAGGTTACTTGAAAATGGTGCTATGACGGTATGGATAACTAAGAGTAAATTATGCTGATATGATTCTTATGATCAAGAACTGTATAATTATGATTATTATGTATCTCCTATGCTAATTAAATATGTCTTATGTTTAGTTATGAATATATGATGCTTATGTTGGATATTATGCTTATGATTTTGTTGTTATCTCTTATACATATGTCTTTTCATGACTAACCAATTTGTGATTCTCTTATGAAGTTGTTCTTGTAACTTGAAATGGCTAATAATAATCTAAGAGCTAAATTAATCACTTTTGGAAAGAAAGGGGTGAGAATCAGGAAAATTTCCTAAGTTAGGAAGTGAGCTTTGGTCATTTTCAAGCAGGCATAACTTCTAGATTATAATGGCTAGTTATTTATATGGTTGGAAAACCTTTTGAGAGATCTTTCTAAAACCGTCAAGTTTGTGCATTTTTAATAACGTAAGAGGGAGATATTCCTTTCACCAATTGATTTCCTATTTCTTTTTTAGGGATTTATTTGGGGTAAAACCTATTTTAGTCAGATTAGAAAGTTTAACTTTACGCTTAGGGCTTGGAGAAGTGAGAAGAGAGGAAGGAAAAGAGACAAAGATCAAGGATTTTCCATGAATGCCATGGAATTTCGAGTGAAATTCATCGCCAGTGATCTTAACCAAGGATGTGAGATCTTTCATGTTGGGTTAATTCATCCACACACCAAAATACAGTTCAATTCAGTAGTTTTAGAATTGTTTACATGATTAGAAGTGAATTCTTGATTAATCTTGTTGAATCCCTATTGGTTGAGTTTTTTGAATTCCCATTGTTCTTTATTCGTAATTTCCAAGTTGTTTTTGAGATAGATATACTGGGCATTGAAGGTATTGTTGATACGGATTTGAGAATAGAACTTTGGAGGTTCAGGATATTTAGGATTATAAAACGAGAGAAGAAAGAATTTCAGGTGCATCTGGGAAGCACAAGGCGTGGCACTCCCCCTCTACGCCAGAACGCATGGGGCGGTATGTTTGCAATGCGCCAGAAAGGTGCCTAAGATAACTTGGTCTTGCGCAGCGTGCCCCGAACTCTCTCAAATCAACATTTTTTGCCCCATTTTCATAGTTTAGCATTTTAAGTTCTTTTAATTTATATTAACACTCTCCAATGATTCTAATTACTTAAAATTATTTTTGAACACCTAGAAATTATCAAAAACATGAATCATAACCTTTAATTCATAATTCATAAGTTATGAAGTGAGTCAAAGAAAAGTTTTTAAAGGTTTTAAAGAGTCTTTACTAGATGTTTTAACTTCATTTTAAGGATCAAGTTTCAAGTTAAAATAAAGAGTAACAAGTTGAAATCTTTCTTTATATAAGGGAACTAAGTATTCCCAAAGAGTTTATTAAGACTCAAGTTTTCAAGTTAAGCAAAGAGTAATGAGTTGAGTTCATTTCTTAAAATTTATAAGGAAACTAAGTATTTCCTGAAACTTTATAAATGTTTTTACATTTAAGTTAACAGGAAAGTAAGATTTCCCAAAATATATTTTAACAACAAAAGGGAACATTTATTCTGAAAGATATAATTAAAGTTATGTGTTGAGAAACTCTCTCAAACCAAAGAAAGGAAGTTGTTTCTAAAAGAATGAGCTAAATTATATTTGGGAGTAGCATTGAGCATCAATGTGGGGATAAGAGTTCATATCAACTCAAGTCTCCATGAAAACCATGTAGTCATCAGGGGTATTAACGGATCATATTTTTTAGATGATCACGTAAGTTAAGCTAGTGGATAAAGATGATGTATCACCACTTAGACACATAGGGGTGGTTATCGATTGGCGTATCTCCCACAGAAACTATATTACTTCATATATAAGTAAAGTTGAGTAGGTTATTGAATTTTATTTAATTAACTGAATGTTTAAAACTTTTGTTTTGTTAGCATTCCAACTAGAATACTCTTACATACTCTAATGCCTCGTTGATCGATCTAAGTACTCAGATTCAGTGGTGAGACTTATTGAATTATGGAGGACACATATTTACTATTTTTCACTCTTTCTCTTTATAAGAAGTTGTGAGGTCTGTCCCAACATCCATCCTTGTATTATAGTGTCTTCATAAATAGATAGACAGTCAAACAATTTAGTTTTAAGTCTCTTATTACTTACATAATAAATATTTTATTGAGATACTTAAATGTAATTTTGTCCAAGACATTTATTTTATGTTATATTTTTTAGAATGTTTTCGCTTTATATTGATTTAAGTCTTTTACTCTGTTAAGTAAGATTGGAGAAGGGTCTAGTCAAGGTCAGAAATGGTCATTGGATGTCGGCCACGTCCAGGTGTAAGCTTAGGGCGTGACAAACATTGTATTAGAGCACTAAGTTCAAGATTCCTAGGAGTCTATAAAGTCATGTCTTTAGAGTCCTAGTTATTGGTGTGAAGCGCACCACGTCTATAATTAGGAGGCTAAAAAATCTAGGAATTCCTCACTTTGTTCATATTCCTTTCCGTGTGTTAGAAATTATCTCTAAAAAGTTTCCCTCTAATTCATACGTGCAGATGTTTCATATCATCATACCTCCACGAAGAGCTGCCAATTGTCCCATTTTCATCGGTTTGATCACTACGGAAGATCTCAAAAATTTGTGGAAGACTTGAAAAAGATTTTTTATGTGATGGATGTCATAGTTGATGAAATAGTTGAAGTTGTTGCATACCAACTGAATAATACGAAAGGGAATTGTTTCGATCAGTGAAAGAAGGGCAGAGATGAAGATGCACCGCTTTTGAGTTGGGCTTTCTTTGAGGAAGATTTATTGGGGCATTTGTTTGCTCGATAATTGAAACAGTCTAAGGTAGAAGAGTTCCTTACATTTAAAAATGACTCCTTGATTGTACATGGGTATGGGTAAAAGTTCACCCACTTGTCCCGCTATGCTCCTGAAACGGTTGAGGATATGAGGAGCTGGATAACTTTTCCTGTCGCTGGCTTGGGTCGAGCATCAAGCAAAGAGTGCAGAGCTGCAATGTTGATTGGCGACATGGACATATCTCGATTGATTTTGTATGTGCAGCAAATTGAATAAGAGAAGCAGAGGGACAGAGAAAAGTATAGAAGTAAGAAAGCTAAGACTAAGAATGAGTCTGGACAGTAGAAGGTTTGTTCAAATCGGCCATAGTTTCAGAAACAAAAAGGTCCTGCACCATCAGCTGCTAGTGCTCCTACACCCAGAAACAAAGCTGAGCATCATGGCCAGAATTCACAGAACCTCAAAGCTAGTCCAACACAGTCTTAAGGAAGTGCGACAAAGGGAGGTAGTTGGGCTCCTGCCTATGCTAAGTGCGGTAGAACGAACCCAGGTAAAAGTCTTGATTTCCAGAGCGGTTGCTTCAAGTGTGTTTAAGAGGGTAACTTCATGAGAGAATGCCATAAAAAATGGCAAGGTAGTTGAAATTCGGGCAGCAGAGCACAATCTTCACCAGTTGTTCCACCAGACAGAGCTATACCTACTGGAGCCACTTCTGGTACTGGTGGAGGGGCAAACCGTCTATCTTCCATCACTAGCCTCTAAGAGCAAAAGGTTTATCTAAATGTTTTCACTTGTATGATTAAAGTCTTTACTTTTGATATGTATGTTTTGCTAAACCCGGGAGCAAGTTTATCTTTTGTGATTCCTTCTGTTGCAAGTAAGTTTGAGAATCTTTTAGAAAAACTTTTGTTACAATTCTGTGTTTCTACACCGATTGGAGAGTTAATTCATCCCAACACCAAAACTTGTTTTAGTTCAATATTGTTTTAATTGTTTACATGATTAAAAATGAGTTAATGATGAATCTTGTCTAATACCTATTAGTTGAGTTGTTTGAATGCCCATTCATGTTGATTCATAATTTCCAATTTTATTCCGAGTAAGATCTACTGGGTATTGAAGGTATTGATGATCATAAGGGTTTGGGAATAAAACTGTACAGGTTTAGAAGATTAAGGATTAGAAAATGAGAGAATAAAGACATTCAAGAGCATTAGGGTTGCACTAGGCGCGACACTCCCCATCTACACAACAAGCACTGGGCGGCAGACCTTTTGTGCGACAAAAAGGTGCCTTAGACCAATTGGTCTGGTGCAGCGCACCCCAAAACGAGCCCAAATCAGTGTTTTCACACACTTTTCATAATTTAGTCTTTTTAAATCCTTCTATGGTATATTAACCGTCTCCAATGAGTCTTATTTACTTAAAATTATTTCAAAACACTTATAATTAAATAAAAATATGAATTATAACTTTGAATTGATAATTCATTCAAATAAAGTAAAGATCAAAGTAAAAGAAGTGAATAGTCAAGTCTAAAGTTAAGAATTAAGTCAAAGAAAATTTCTTAATGGTTTTCAGTAGTCTTTACTAAACGTTATAAATTTGTTTAAGGATCAAATTTTAAATTAAAGTAAAGAGTAATAAGTTAAAGTCTTTCCTTCAAATAAATATAAGGGAACTAAGTATTCCCTAAGAGTTGATTAAAACTCAAGTTTTCAAGCTAAGCAAAAAGTAATGGGTTGAGTTAATTTCCAAAAGTTTTAAAGGAACTAAGTATTCCCTGAAAGTTTATAAATATTTTCACATTTATGTTAAGAGGAACTAAGATTTTCCAAATGATATTTGAACAAGAAAGGGAACATTGATTCCAAGAGATCTTTTTAAAGCTACGTGTTGAGAAATTATCTCAACCTAAAGAGGGAAGTTGTTTTTCATATCATGAGCTAAAGTATCGTTTGGGAGTAGTATGGAGCACCATTGTGGGGATGAGAGTTCATATTAACTCAAGTCTCCATGAATACCATGTAGCCATCATAGGTATTAATCAGTCATTACTCTTTAGATGATCAAGAAAATTAATTTAGTGGATCCACTAAGTTACGGAGTTCTATCTAACAATAAAGTATAGGACAATTTTTTAACTTGGCAAGACGTTGTATCACAACTTAGGCTCATAGTCGTGGTTGTTGGTTAGAGAATCTCCCGCTGAAACTATATTACTTTATATATAAGTAATGTTGATTTTTTTATTGTATTTTCTTTAACGAACTAAGTGTTTACATTGTTTTACGAGCTTTTATAGATATTGCATATGTTCACCTACTTTATATTTACTCAAGTTATTCATGAGTTGTGTAGATCCAAGGTAAGTGTTTCTTCTTACTCTTCTCAAGTTTATTTTTTGTTAGCATTCACATACTCATACATTCAGTTTACTAATACAAGTTGGCCTTTATTTTATCATGATGCAGATGCATGTAACCAGGATCAGTATCATGCAACGTTTCACTAATCTAGCTAAAAACTAGGAGTCAAAGATAAGCCTCCTTGCATTTTGGAGCACACATTTTTTCTACTTTTTGGACTTTCTTTTAATAGAAGTTGTGGGGTCTATCCGAACATCCAATTTAATGATATAAATACTTCATAGAGAGATAGACAGTCAGACAGTGTAGTATGGAGTCGCTCATTGTTTGCATTACAATTATTCTATTTGGGGAATTAAGTGCCATTTTGGCCAAGACATTGATTATAAGTTATCTTTATGAGATTGTTTCTTGACTTTTATTGAATTAAGTCTTCCACTGAGTTAAGCAAGCTAGATCAAATGTCCTATCAAGGCCAACAATGGTCATTGGGTTTCGGCTAAATCCAAGGGTAGGCTTGGGGCGGCCATATCCAGGGGTAGGCTCGGGGTATGACAGTGCTAGCTTTCATACTTCGTACAGTTTCTAATAACACATATTGCCTACATTAAAATAAAATGTAGGGTTTTAGATTTGAATTGCCTTTGGAGGATAGTTTTCTAGAAATTGCAAGAAGAGTTGAAGAATTGGTGAGTCCTCAAAGCTTTGAGGACGAACCCATTACTTTCATTGTGTCTTTTATGATGTTTCAGACTTTTTATAGTCTGTGTCCGAAGAATTTTTTTTATATTAAGAGTTTAGTACGTTGTTTGAGATAAAGAGTTATAAAATATTTCTGTTTAATGTATGATGATACTTTTGATTGTATGGTTTAACAAAGTTTTAAATTCCTACTATTTTATAGAATTTTGTATCATGATTATGCTAAGGGTTGTATAAGACCCCTTCAGGATCAAGTGCACCATGTTACGTCTAGGGGTACCCCTGGGTTGTGACAAAGTAGGTAACTAGAGCAAGTTTTAGAAAGGTTCTAGGGCTTTCTCATACCACTGTTACTAGAGTCTTGTTCATAAGTGTGAAGTGACCCACGTTAATGAATAGTAAGCTATTAGTTTTTTTAGGAAATCTCACTTCTTCATTCTAATATTTGTGCTATAGAAGTTTAGTTCTAGTAGATCATTCTTCTAATGTGTGCCCTATGGCTTTTCAGGTTATTGCAAACTCTAAGGCTAATGCTAGGGGGGATAAGCAATACAATGGAGAGTAATAGGTTCCTATATAAGTTATTTCTCAAGCTCCTAATAACCCTTCGATGAAGAATGTAAATATTGCAGAGTTTAGGGATTCTATGCAGTTGTAGGCTTACGCCTTGACGGCGCAAGACAATAGGGATGGTGTGGCATCGCCAAACACAATAAGCAGGATGGCTACTTATAGGATGAGAAATTCTTTGAGGAAGAAAACTCTGAAGTTCTATGACTCCAATGTAAAGTAATTTCCTCAAGGTTTCATAGATTAAGTGTATAAGGTTCTTGCTATCAGGGATTAACTTCGATAGAGAAAGTGGATCTTGCCTCTTATAGATCGAGGGATGTAGTAAACATTTTGAATAAATAATGGAAAGATAGTAGGTTTATAGTAGAGAGACCAACAGAGTAGAAGGGCTTAAAGAGGCATTCCTTGATAGATTCTTTCCCTAAGAGTTGAGGGAAATAAGGATGGAAGAGTTCATAAACCTTAAGCAAGGGGGTTTTAGTGTGAAGGAGTATTCTCTTAAGTTCAATCAACTATGAAAATATGCTCCAACCATAGTGGGAGATTCTAGTTCCTATATAAATTAGGTTTTGATAGGACTGTTCGACTTATTAGTTAATGAATACCGTTCGATGATGCTTATCCCTAGTATGAATATTTCTTGTCTCATGGTCCATTATCAACAAATTTAGGAGCAAAAACACAAGAAAATGTCTAGGCATAACCAAAGAACTATAATTGATGATGGTATCGTTTATAGTGCTAAGTTTGATAGGAAAGGTAGGCCTAAGTCTAAACAAATGTATTCTGGTCAAGATCTTTCTGATACCCCTAGGTATGACAAAGAGAAGGGTAGTGGCTCTCCATTTCTCCAGTCTGCTTTCTCTAAGTGTGGGAGGAGTCATTATGGTAAGTGCATATCCAGAATAAATGGTTTCTATGTGTGTGTAAGGATGGGAACAAAATTAGATATTGCTTGGTACTTAAAACCAAGGGAAGAGAGGATAAGAAAGTTACTTCTAGTTGTCTAGATGAATAGTTATCTCATCATTTCCCTTCCGATATGTATTTTTTGCATTAGTAAATTTCCATATTTCTTGGTTTTTGTGACTTGTTATGTTGGACGTAAAATCGTTGTATTATGAATGATATGTAAAAATAGAATGTGTAGGCTTACTCTTATTGGGAGATGTGTGCCTATATAATTAAAATTAAGTGTGGTGTTATGTGTGCATGATTCGGTAAGATTTTATTAAAATTATTAGGTTTGTTAGAAATGAATATTGAGTTGTTTCTTCATGAGTAGTGTAATTAAGATGTGTTGCATATAGACACCATGAGATGATTATATGAGAATGCCTTAGTTCATGAGTTGAAATATTTCCTCCTAGAATACAATGCTTTTTTAAGAGTGGAATTGCATTGGGCATCATACGGGATTTTGAGTTTTTTTTAGCTTAGAGATGTTAGGTTCTCCATTCAATATGAGTTAGATATTAATTTAATGCCATTTGGTTGTTATATGTTGTTCCTACACCCTTAATTGGCTTTGGATATGTCTAGTTTAGATTTGCCGTTTTTTTCCTCTCTAGTTGTTGAGCAATTTAAAAATGAGTTGTGTGATGATGGGATTATAGTCTAAAGTCTTTGCAGAAGAAGTATTACAAGAGTCATTCGAGGATGGAATTTCCAAAAGGGAGATTTGTAACAACACGATTAAGAGAAAGGAAAACTGTTCGTTTCTTAGTCGAATAGGCGACCGCTGACGTCAAGTGGGATCTTCCCAAGTCTTCTTGAATCCACCAAGTGAGCCTCATCACCGTTTGCTTGATTCATTATTATCCTTATTCAAAACTTTAGGACAGTCAAAGGTGGGCTCGGCAATTTTATTGGTGAGTTGCTACAGTTGACTCTCCATTGGCCGAACTCGAATCCCTCTCGCGTAAGTCGACTAAGCCACCAGTTGATCACTATAAAAATTGGCACACTGAGAGAACATTTGGTGAGTCGTTAAGTTTCCTTGGGCTAGCTTCAGCAGTGCAGTTGTAGTTTTAAGAGAATAGAATGTTAGGGGCTTTTCGTTATTTTTCCCTAAATGATATTACATGATTTATGTTCATTTCCTTGTAAAATATATAATGTTTTATACTAAATTTAATCAATTTAAAAGTAGTTTACCTAGAATCCAATACAAACCCCCAACACTCTCCTCTCAAATATTCTCTTTCTAGAAAAACCCCATGAAGAAGAAGAGAAGCTAGGGATTGAAGATAAGGCAAGCAAAAAGACTCATTGTAAGGTATTATGTGAGGGAATAACGGTATGTTTATTTTTTAATATATGGATCTTAACCCATGATCCCTGTAGTCATTCCCCATTGTGGATCAAAAACCAAATTCTAACTGTGTTGTTGTATGTTAAATTGTGTGGGTATGGTGTGGGTATGATTCTAATATAGTGGAAAATACCTAATTATGATTGGTTTACTTTGATTAGTCGTATTATGATTAACTTATGTGATTTCTATGGTAAACTGTAGTTTAAATTAATGAATGTGATATTTGTGGGTTGATGCCATTTGAGGTGAAATTGAAGATTTGTTTGTGACCTTTTTGAATCAATGTCATGAGTAGTAATGGTTAAAGGTTAGGAACAGAAAATCATGAATTGAGATTAACCTAATTGAATGTGAATAATCGTGACATGTAAAGTTGAATTTGAACCTTTATGATCAACTGTGACTAGATTAACCTAGTAATGATATATGTGGTCAAATAACCTTTAAATCAAGGTATAAAGAAGAGATTTTAAAACAATCTTTGAGATTAAGGTTGGTGATCATGATAGATAGAGATTTAAGGTAAAGCTAATGTGAATAATTATTGATGTCAAGGATTTGAGAGTAAAGTCTAAAGGAAATAGAAGTCTAACAGGTTGGATTAGGTGAAAGGCCTATACTAACCAAACCTACCCTATAAATGCTTGTTAGTTGAAACTCATTAGTAGAGCAAGGACTGATTGCAAAGGAAATCCTTCCATGAGAGATGAGGGTTAAGCAAGTCTTAATAAGTGAATCATGGGGTGTATTCTTGGCTCAAAGTGGATATATACAATGAGATGGAGTGTCACCCAAGAGAGTGCTCGAGGTCAAAATAAAAAGGAAAATGATACGTAGGATATGGGAGGACTATACAAGGAGAACTCTTACGTAGTAGAGTGTTGGTTTTGGCAAAGTCAGGTCTCATGAGATGGAATCCTTCACATGATTGAGTCAAGGTTCGTAGTAGGGAATCATCCATGCATAAAATTTGCTCAATTATAAAAAAATCAATCAAAAGTGCACATCAAAAAAAATCTAACAAAGTCAAATAAAAATTCATTCCAAAAAAATCAAAAATCAAATGAACTAGACATTCGTAAAGAAGAAGCATATCATAAGGTTCAACGCATAATGAAATACAACTTTACATTATGACGTTATCATACTTTTTCAAGAAGGGTAACTGAAACTCTTCAACATGTAAGATATTATCTCCTAGGGTCCATGTGAAGAATGGACTTGACCTACTAGAAGTAGGATATCATAGGGTTAATCTATAATACAGTAAGAGTGCCTAAGAAGATACCTCATAGTGTTTTGAAGTTGAACAGAAAAACTAGGTTCCAAAGCAAGAATCATTGGTAAGAGTACCTAAAAGTGGTACTTAGATTATTAATTAGTATTATAGGATTCTATGATTGCCTTGCAAAAGTATGAATTAGGGTAGCTAGAGAGAATAAGTTGATACAGGATAGGGCTGTAGTTGCCATCCTTGCTATAGTTGACTTAATCTTACTTGTAAGATTTAAGCTAATAATGATGCCAAGGAAGAGGGAATATTAATAGGATGACTTAAATTTTATGCTTAGTTGGAAGAATAGTATTGACTACCTTTCTTGTATTGTACAAGTGTGATTTGAGGTTACCAAAAAATATAGTGCCCTTCGTGTAGAAAGGCATATATATTTAGATCATCTATATAAACCATTATTAATATTACAAAGAAGGAATATGTGGCTTGTGTGATATTATGGGATGCTATTCTTGATTTTCACTTGTACTTTTTAAGGTTACTTGAGAATGGTTTTGTTATGGTATGCATGACTAAGAGTCAATTATGCTTATCTTATGCTTATGGTGAAGAATTTGCTTGTTACAATTATGATGTACTCTTATGTTCATTAATATATATTATGTTGACTTATGATCATATTATGCTTATGTGACATTAGGATTGTGATAATGTTATGATGTCTTATGCTTATGTCTTTTGTTGACAAAACATTTTGAGATACTCTTATAAAGTGCTGATAGGTATTATAGTGGTTACATTTGTATCAAAAATCTTCCTACCTTATAATCAATGTTAGGTTCAGAGTTGAGTTTAATTTGGAGGATAGTTTTCTAGAAGTTGTAAAAAGAGTGGAAAAATTTAGTCCTCATAGCTTTGAGTAATAACCCATTAAACTCATTATGTCTTTTATTATGTTTTAGACTTTGTATGGGCTGAGTCCCAAGATTCTTTTTTTATATCAAGAGTTTAATAGATTGTTTGAGACAAAAAGAGTTAGCTACAACTTCGTTTGGTTATAAACAATATTTTTGATGTTAGTTTGAAACACTTTAGATTTCACATACTTTTATAGAATCCTCTGTTCTGATAATGCTAAGGGTTGTATGACATCCCTTCGGGGTCAAGTACACCATGTTACCTCTACGGTGCACCCCTAGGTAGTGACAAACTTGGTATCAGAGCACAATGTTTAGAATGGTTCTAGAATTGTCTCAAGCCACATCTTGTTAAGTCTTGTTTATAATGTGATGAGTGCCACATTTATAAATAGGAGGCTATAGGATATTTAAGAAATCTTAAGTCTTCATTGTATAAATCTTGTCATAGAAATTTAGTTATAGTAGATCCTTCTTCTAATGTTTGCCTTATAGCTTTTAGGGGTATGGAAAATATTAGGGCTAATGCTTGGAGGGATGAGGAAGATAATGAAAAACAAGAGGTTCCTCTCAAGGATCCAAACAAAAAACCTCCTCAAGCTCAAAATAAATCTACAGTGAAGAATGTCACTCTTGTGGAGTTTGGATCTTCTATGTAATTGTTAGCTCAAGCCTTGACGGAACAAGCCAATACGGATGTTTTGGGTTCAGCAAACCCAATAAGGGGGATTGATACTTCTAGGGTGACAGAATATTTGAGGATTCAACCTCCGGAGTTCGATGGCTCCAATATGGAGGAAGATCCTCAAGCTTTAATATTTGAGGTGCATAAGGTTCCTTCTGTCATGGGATTCATTTTGGTAGGGAAAGGGGAGCTAGCCTCATACCAATTAATGGATGTAGCACATATGAGGCATAAAAATGGAAATATAGTAGGTTGATAGGAGAGGGCCCAATTGAGTGGGAAGGTTTCAAAGAGGATTTCCTTGATGGGTATTTTCCCTTAGAGTTGAGAAAATTTGATATACAAGATTTCATAAAACTTAATCAAGAAGATTTATGTGTGAAGGAGTATTATGTTTAAGTTCGCCCAACTATCCAAATATGCTTCAACCCTAGTGGAATATTCTATGGACAAGATGAATAAATTTGTGATGGGAGTGTGAGACTTAGTAGTTAATCAATGTCGTTTGGCAATGCTTATCCCTTGTACGAATATTTCTCAACTCGTGGTGCATGCTCAACGAATTGAGAAGCTAAAACGTACAAAAATGAAAAGGGATACCAAAATATCTAGAACCAATGATGGGAAGTTTTCTAATGCTATGCATGACCAAGAGAAAGGTAGTGGTTCTCCATTTCTCAAGTCTACTTGATCCAAGCGTGGGAAGAGTCATTATGTTAAGTGCCTATCCAGTATGGATGGTTGCTATGGGTGTGGTAAGAATTGGCTCAAAAATGAGGGATTGTTCATTTCTAAAGGCAAAGGGAAGGGAGGATAAGATAGTTACCTCTAGTGGTCTGAAAAGAAGTGATTAAAATAAGAATATATTTTATGCTATCCAATCTAAAGATGATCAAGAGTTGTCTCCTCGTGTCCTTTAAAGAATATTTTTCATACATTATTAAATTTCTCAATTTCTTGTCTTTTGTGACTTGTTATTTTAAACATGAATTTGTATTTAGTAAGAATGATACTTAGAAGAGCATCTGTAGGGTTACTCACAAGGTGGAGATACTGTGCATATATAATAAAGGTTTTTATGTTTTAAGTGTTGACATAATATCCTTGTATGTATGTTCATGAAAATGCTTAGGTCATGTGAGGTCATCGGTCAGCAAAAAGTGTCAAAATGACACAACAGAACCCTACATGAGGTATCTAAAATGAACATTTCCTAACTAAGGTATCTAAATGAAAATGGGTGCGAAATTTAAGGGGTCACTGATGGGTTTGGCCTTTTTATTTTTTTATGTTGAGCAGAGTTTTATATATACATGATGAGATGATTACCTGAGCATGCCTTACTTTTGGAGTTTAAGGATTCCTTCTTGAAAAAATGTTTTTTAGAGTAAATTGAATTTAGGCACCATGAGTGCATGTTGAGCCATTTTTAGCAAGGAGATGTTAGTTTCTCCTTGAATATGAGTAGATATAGAATTTCATGCATTTTGGGTTGTTAGATGTAGTTCCTACTCCCTTGAGTTGCATTGGATACGTTTATCTTGGATTTAGAGTTTTCCTATCTTGCCTACGAGAATATGGATAAGTTGCATGCGTAATGGGATTCTAATCTAAAGTTCTTTCTCTAGGAAATATTTTGAAGAGTCATTCGAGGACGAATTTTTCTAAGGGGAGATATTTTAACATAGTATTAAGAAAAAGGTAAAAGCATTCACTTCTCAATCTACTAGGCTATCCGCCGAGTCTATTAGGCGATTCTCCAAGTGGATCCTCCTCGGGTTTTTGCTTTATTTTTTATGTCGTACATTGTGTAACTTTAGGTGATCCAACTCGAGCTCTCAGTTCCAGTCGGCGAGTCGCCAAAGTCGAATACCCAATTATTGATGATGAATACCCCATAACTTAAGTTAATTTAGCCCCCAAGTGGCATCACTATAAAATTAGGCGAGATGAAGGCATATTTGGTGAGGCACCAAGGGCCCTTGGCGTTCTTTGACGTTAAAATATACAGTTATAAGTTATAATTTTAGCGGTTTTAGTTATTTGTCCATAAATTGATACTACATTGGTTTATTCTTTCCCATCAAAGTATATCATCATTTTAGACTCAAGTTCCCTAAATTTAATTTTTTCTCCCTAGAATCCAAAGAATACCCCCAAATACTCTCCTCTCAAATATTTCTCTCTTTAGAAAACCCCATTGAAGAAGAATCTAGAGCTTGTAGTTAAGGTTAAGAGCAAAGGCCCCATTGCTAAAGGCTTGTGCTAGGGCATTGATGAAGAAATGTTTAGATTTTTATTTATGGATCCTTTCAACCATAGATCCCCCTTAGTAATTACCTAATTGTTGATCAATAACCCAATTCTAACTAGGGTTCTTCATAAATTGCGGGTATGATTCCAATCTCTGCGGATATTACCTAATTATAATTAATTTAGCTTTGTTTAGTGATATTATGATCAATTCATGTGATTTATATGGTAAACCTAGTCTAAATTGATGAATGTAATATTTGTGAGTTGATGACATTAGAGGTGAAATTGATAATTCGTAACTAACCTTCCTGAATCAATGTCATGAGTAGTAATGATTCAAGGTTAGGAACACATAACCATGAATGGGAGCTTACATATTACATATGATGTTCATGGACATGTAATTGGATTTGTTGTCACTTTAGAGGGTCCAATTTTTACTAGAATCACCTAGCAATGAAATATGTGATCAAAATACCTTTAAATCTAGGTTTAAAGAAGAGATTTGGAAAGAGACCTTGACAGTAAGGTTGATGATCATGATAACTAGTGATTTAAGGCAAATCTAATGTGAATAATTATTGACCTAAATGTTTTGAGGGTAAATTATAAAAGAGAATAGAAGTCTAATAGGTTGGGTTGTAGTTAAAGATTTATACTCACCAAACCTACCCTATAAATGCTTATTAGATGAATGTAATTGAATCACTTGAGCATGGATGATTGTGAAGGACATCCTTCCATGTGAAATGAGTGTTAATCAAGGTGTAAAAAGTAAATCTTGGGGTGTATGCTTGGTTCAAAGTGGATGTTGACAATGATATGGAGTGTCACACATAAGAGGGTTTGTTCTATATTTAGAAAGGAGAACCACACCTAGTTGATGTTAGTACTATCCACGTTTAAGGTTGAATTGATAAATAGTAGAGTGTCAATTTTCCAGAAGTTGGGTACTATAATATGGTATCCTTCACATAGTTGACTCAAGGTTACTCATAGTAATCTCGATGTCAAATGAACATAGACATGCTTGAGAAGCATCTAATAAGTTTTCCCAAAGATAATAAAAACTAAGGACTACATAATAAATTGAAACTCATCATATATCAACAAGGTAAGTGACGTAGACATGCGGAAGAGAGGAGCGAGGAGGGGACAGGGAGGAAAGGACGAACAGACTAGAGAGAGAACGAGCAGAGGGGGGGAGGGGGGGGAGGCGGGGGGGGGGGGGGGGGGGGGGAGGGGGGGGGGGGGGGGGGGGGGGGGGGGGGGAGAGGGGGGGGGGGGGGGGGGGGGGGTGGGAGGGCGGGGGAGGGGGAATCAACGGGGGGACTGGGGGGGGGCGGGGGAGAGGGGGGGGAAAGGGAAGGGACGGGGGGGGGGGGGGGGGGGGGGGGGGCGGGGGCGGGGGGGGGGGGGGGGTGGGGGGGGGGGGGGTGGAAGGTGGGGGAGGTGGGGGGAGGGGGGGGGGAGGGTGAGGGGGGGGGGGGGGGGGGTGGGGGGGGGGGGGGGGGGGGGGGGGGGGGAAGGGGGAGGGGGGGGGGGGGGGGGGGGGGGGGGGGGGGGGGGGGGGGGGGGGGGGGGGGGGGGGGGAGGGGGGAAGGGGGGGGGAAGGGGGGGGGGGGGGGGGGGGGGGTGGGGGGGGGGGGGGGGGGGGGGGGGGGAGGGGGGGGGGGGGAGGGGGGGGTAGGAGGGGGGCAGGGGGGGGGGGGGGGGAGGGGGGGGGGGGGGGGGGGGGGGGGGGGAGGAAGGGGGGGGGGGGGGGGGGGGAAGGGGGGGGGCGGGGGGGGGGGGGGGGGGGGGGGGGGGGGGGGGGAAGGGGGGGGTGAAGGGGGGGGGGGGGGGGGGTGGGTGGGGGGGGGGGGGGAAGGGGAGGTGGAAGGGGGGGGGTGGAGGGGGGGGAGGGGGGGAAGAGGGGGGGGGGGGGGGGGGGGGTGGAGGGGGGGGGTGAGGTGTGGGGTGGGGGGGGGAGGAGGGGGAAGGGGGAAGGGGGGGGGGGAGGGGGATACCCGGGGGGTGAGGGAGGGGGGGGGAAGTATGGGTGGGGGGGGGGGGGGGGGGGGGGGGGTGGGGGGGGGTGGGGGGGGAGGGGGGAGGGGGAAGGGGGGGGAGGGAGGGGGGGGGGTGGGGGGGGGGGGGGGGGGGGGGGGGCGGGGGGGGGGGGAATGGGGGGGGGGGGGGGGAAAGGGGGGGGGGGGGGGGGGGGGGGGGGGGGGGGGGGGGCGGGGGGGGGGGGAGGGGGGGAGGGCAGAGGGGGGGGGGGGGGGGGGGGGGGGCGGGAAGAGGGGGAAGGGGGGGGAGGGGGGTGGGGGGTGGGGGGAGGTGGGGGAAGGTTTGTTATTTTTGTTTTTGTGGTTTTTTTTTTTTTTTTTTTTTTTTTTGTTTTTTTTTTTTTTTGATAATTTTTGTAATTTTAATTTTTAATTTGTTTTTTTTTTTTTTTTTTTTTTTTTTTATTTTGTTTTTTTTTTGGTTTTTTTTGTTTTTTTTTTGTTTAAAGCTATAAATGAAATAGGCTCCAAACCAATAAGTATTAGTAAGAGGACCTAGAAATGGTACTTACATTGATTAGTATTATAGGATGTTATGGTTGTATTTCACATGTATGATTTAGGGTTACTAAAGAGAATGAGCAGAGATAGGACGGGGACATAGTTTCCTTCCTTGATATATTTGACTATAGGGGAGATAATTCCTTAGTTATGATAGTTAAGCCATTAATGAGGCCAAGGGAATTTTAATATAACTAGGATAACCTCAATGTTATACTTAGTGCGAAGGGTAGTATGAGATACCTTTCATGTATTGCCCAAGTGTTTATTGACGTTACCTAGAAGTATGTTTCCCTTATGGTATAAAAGCATATATATTTTGACCATGTATATAGAACATGACTAAGATAACCAATAAGGGATACATGGATTGGGTGGTATTATGGGAGGCTATTCTTGTATTGCACTTGTAAGCTTTTGAGGTTACTTGAGAATGGTGATATTATGGTATGGATGAGTAAGAGTCAAATATGCTTGTATGATTCTTATGATAAAGAAAAGCTTATGTGATATACTGTAATTCCTTGCTAACCTAACGAGGTCTGATGTTTAATTATATATACGATTCTTATGTTGGATATTATGTTTCTCATTATGTTGTTATCTTTAATGCTCTTATGTCTTTGGTTGATTAACTATTTTTAGATGCTCTTTTGAAGTTGTTATAGCTCCCACACATGGTACATTTGTTACTAATGCATATGGCCTACATTCTAATCAAATGTAGGGTTTCAAAGTTGAGTTTCCTTTGGAGGATAGTTTTTTAGAAGTTGCAAGAAGAGTTGTGCAATTTGTGAGTCTTCATAGCTTTGAGGACAAACCCATTACTTTTATTATGTCTTTTATTTTTTTAAGACTTTGTGTGGGATGCGTCCCAAGAGTTTTTTTATTTCAAGAATTTAAAACATGGTTTGAGACAAAAAGTTAGAAAAGACTTCCATTCGGTTTATCAAAATATTTTTGATTATATGGTTTAAAGAAGAAACTAGATTTCCCCTACTGTTCTCGTATCTTATGTCATGATTATGCTAATTGTTGTATGAGACCCTTTCGGAGTCAACTATCTCATGTTACGTCTGAGGGGTACCCTAGTCATGACTATTTCTCAAGAATAAACATAAAATTATCGAAAAACTGGAGTTTTAAAAGGTGAACAACTCATGAATCTCGCAAAGCATAAACATTAAGGGAAATCATGGATCTTAACAGTGAACAATAATGGTTGAATTACTCTGTTATTAGCGACTAGGTGAAAGCCATTGAAAACAATTTTCTACTCCACCTGCCCCTAAGTAGCTCCTCTAGATACGACTTCGTTTGGTGGAGCAACTAAAGAATACTAGACTATTGTGTCCCCACTTACCCCCCCCCCCCCCCAAAAAAATTACCTACATTTTTTTAGGACCTCTATCATAAATGGTCATCTTACCAACAATTCGTAAAAACCATTGGATCCATCACATAACACCCTTCAGTGGCTCCAACCACACTTAGCACATGTGGAACGCTTACCACCCCTTTGTGCCACACTACCTTTTAAATTTGTAGGTCTATCTCTGAAATTTTGAGTACTCTAATTCTGGAAATCACCTCCGTTTCCTGTAGCATATGCACTAGTAGATGATGGAGTAGGTCCCTTTTGTTCTTCTTGGAAGGAAGACCCATTCACATTACTGTTCTGTTGCCCTCACTCATTCCATGTTGTATTATCCCTCTTATTCTTAATCACTTCTCTATCCCTCAGGTTTTCCACTTCAACTTGTTGCACATATATCATTAACCTTGCTAATTACATATCCCTAATCTGCATTGTTGCCTTGCCTTACTTTCTTGAAATATCAGACAATCCAGCAACGAATAAAATCATCATGATCCTCATGTCATTAACCATCTCCGATTCATAAAGGGAAAATTGTCTGAACTTCAAACTATACATAAAATTCATAAGTAAAAGCGCAAAACTCTCATACCTTTGCTTCTCTCAACTCTCGGAGAAAGAAATGCCTCAAGAAAGACTTTTCAAATAAATTTCAAGTCATAAATGGTGCACCCTCAGTTTTATTCCTCTTCAATTGATCAAACCAGATTATTGTAACACCATTCACTTGGTATGCAACTAGTTCCACCCTCTCAACATCAGCAACATACATAAACTCAATGACCTAGTCAAGATTTTCAACAAAGTTTTCTAGATCATCATTAACGCTTGAACAACTAAAGCTTGGAGGGTTCATCCTTAAGAACTCACTAATCCTCAAAGTATAATCCACTTCTTGACGATTCTCTCTATTTTTCCCAACTTGGTTGGTCACAACTTGTCTTAACAATTAGATGGCCTCACAGAACTCAACATTGATGACCTTTCCTTGGGTTTGAACTTCTGGTGCATTAGGTACCCCTTGTTCATGTGGTTCAACATTACTCCTAGCGGGACGACCTTTGACAACTCTTGTTGGAGGCATGATTTGAAAGACACGTGCAAGCACGAATTAGAAGAAACTTTTTAGAGATAAAACTCACCACAAGATATGAATATGAAAGAATTGCCATAGTTTCTAAATGTTGCAACCATTTACTTATAGATGTCATACGCTTCACACCGATAATTGAGAATATATACACACGACTTCTTACAATGCATACTTATAATTAGGAATATATAGACACGACTTGATACACTTCATAGGACTATTGAATTTTGTGTTTTGGTACGACGTTTGTCACGCCCCAAGCCTACACCCTGGATGGTTCTCACATCTTGTCCCTAAGCATACCCTTGGACTAACTTACTTAATCAGTGGAAGATTAAATTGATAGAAAATGTACCTATATAAAATCTTAAATAACATATTTTAATCAATAGAATAAGAATTTTTAGAAATAACATTAAACTAAGACAAAAAGAAAATAAAGTTTAAAAATAAGCCAATAACAAGATAATTAGAAATGAACTAACTAGCTCTCTATGAAGCCTCTAAAAATAAGAGATGGACGTCGCGACAAAACCCACAACATTCTAATGTACTAAATATTGAAAAGAGATTAAAAAAGGGGTCCTTTGGAAGAAATGTGGCTCACCAACAACTGTTAAGCACAACTAGAATCAACGATGCACTAGGCACTGATCTTGGTTACCTATATCTGCATCATGAAGCGATGCAGGCCAAATGGCACCAGTACACTAAATGTAGGATCTTGCGAGGGCAATTTTAAAACAAGACATAAGCTTGAATAGGGAACTGAAAGAATCAATTTGGTCGGAACTAAACTCGACTGAATTGAAATATTTTAAATATAAAGCAACAATATAAATACAATACAAAGTAAAGATTTTAAGACATAGATAACAACTTTGTGTATTTAGAAATACAATAGTAACTCTATGTGTATGCGAAGATAAAATAGAACTCTGTATGTATATAAAAATACAAGTAACTTTGTGTATATAATAATATAAATATTTTTGTGAGAGTTTTTCTAACGGACAACAATCATTTAAGAGCTATTGTGATGATACAATACTTCTCTTCACCCTACCAGGACCATGTTATACTTTGCTGAAAGTATAAAACCTGAATACGAAGTGGATCCTCTAGTCTATTCTAAAAAGCACTAAGGAATCATCTAAAGTATGACCCTTTTCTGCCTATGGTGGCTCCATGTTTTATGAGGGCTGGGAGTTGTCTGAAATCTTCCCCATATCGGTTCTCAATACAACTCACAAAATGTAAAAGATCAATATGTTTAAAAACATAACATTTTGGTTTAAGATAATTTATCAAAACTTTGAGCTCTCTTGGAAATCAAAGTTTACTCTCTTTCATAATTGTGAAATCATTTACTCTTGACTAAAAAAACTATCCAAAGGCTCTTTTGAAATATTAGTTTCATTTCTTGTTTAATGTTAAAACGCTTTACTCGTTAAGAACACTAGTACCTATATACTATTTTGAAGAAATTAATTTTAATATATACTCTTTACTAAACTCAAACCTCAGGTCTTAAAATAAAGATAAAACATCTGTAGAAGACTTTCTGAAGACTATATGAACTTCTCTTTACATGACTATTAACTTCTCTTGACTTGGTTCTTAACTTTCCTCGAAATGAATTGTCGATTCAAGGATTCTCATTTGTGATAAGAAATATTTCATGATGTTTAGGATTCTTTTTAGATAGTTAAACATGACAAAAGATCAAGAAGTCACTGTCTGGAATCAAGTCAGCAATGCAGAGATACATTTAACTATTTGGTTGCCAATAAATTTTTAGCCAAAAGGGTCTGTGACCGCTCAACGACGAAAAAAAAAAATTCCAATCCTGAGGAACATGTACCTAGATTCGCCTGACTTGTTCTTTCTTTGTTTTCTAAGGCTAATTTACCTAAACTCGATTCTTTCTCTCAAATTATCATTAGATTCGTATACCAAGTATCTATACACAATAATATAAGTAAAACAACTCAAGGAAACAACACTATAACCTTAAGAACTCATCAATCTCAACCAATGTTCAAGAACGAAAGCAATTCAAGAACACACTTCAAGAACATTCAACCTTCCATTCTTTTTAGGAACACTTCACACTGAAATAAACATGTTTCGAACATGGGTTGATCAACCTAAAATTATGAAAGTCTTACACACCTCGTATTTTCTCTTCTCTAAAAACCCTAAATTATTTTGATAAAGGGTAAAATGAATCCAATCAGTTTTGTCATGACCGAAACCTAGACCCCATACGAGACTGGCGTCGTTGACCTCTCAGATGTCGCAGACAAGCCTACATATATCATTCTTACTTCATCTAGGTTAATTTTCGCAGAAAATTTGAACTTTTTGTTTTCATATTTCATGCTAATCATCTTAAACTTAACATCATAGGCTTAACAAGTCAACCATCAAATATAGAGGTACTCAAATTAAAGAATCAGTTCAAAATTTTACTAAACGTATTTTTGCCAAAACGACATCAATACAAAGTCTGAACATAAGAGGAAAGAAAAACTAGTGGGACATGATCCACTAGATATAGCCTACATCTAATCTAGATAATAACAGTAGACATCCTCGAAAGCATGAGGTCCTACCAAGTTCGGATGAAAGCTCCACATTCGGATAGCTGCAATGTCAACATGTAAGCTCTAGCGTCCACCTGTGCGTCCCCTAAAATTGTAGAATTATATGGGATTAGTACACACTTGTACTAAGAATGGGTATATTCAAGCACACAACAAGGACATGCATTATTAAGAAAATCTCTTTCCTAACAACATGATTATGGAAAGATAAGTCAGTGGACTTGCCAAATTGGGATTAGGAAACTTAGTGAGCTTTCCAAATTTGTATAGGAAAATCAGTGAACTTTCGAAATTTGGATTAGGAAAGTCATTCCATGAGAGTAACACGTATCATCATACTTATCATATTACATATAGCACATAACATATTGCATATAGCACATAACATTTTTCAGATCATTCGTTCATAAGCCATGAGACCTTGCAATCATGGACTTGAAATAAAGACCTCCTAAAATGAGGGCTCAACATGTGGGACCTTTACTAGGGAGTGTTCTTTAGAAAACACAGAGTCTGCTTCATTAATTCATACGTACTTCATTTTTTTTTCATTCATAGTCTAGTGTGAAAACTAGCTATATCTAGGATGTAGTTTAAGACTTTCATCGGGTTCCCTGTGCAATGATCAAGAATGACCTAGTAATATTACTTGAGTCTAGGTCACCTGTTGATTATCCTATCCTAACACCTTTGATATTATTCTTTTGATTATGTGCATCATTTGAAGCTGGCCTCATTCATTCATGTGGAACTTTAACTTTAACCGATATAGACCATGTGATCATCCTGAAATCCAGTGTCTCCCCTACACCGAAGAGAAGTCGAATCACCGGCCAAAGTGACCCAAAACATGCTAGCCTACATGGGAATTGAACCCCGCCAGCTCCCTATATTGGAAATATAGGTTTGAATACTATGATATATAAGGAGACACATACCCGACATGCCAGATAGTTTCATATCATGTGAATTACGTGAACCTCCACCTTTCCCGATCGAAGACATCACCGCTCATAGTTATTCTATCGGTGCTCACAATAAATTTCCATTATATTCAACTCATATGTGATGGAAGTTGGCTTCTAGTATGATCACATCATAGCTCAATAGGTGATTTCTCATCTCATCATTAGTATTAAGTGTGTTAATCTCAATACTTTCATTAGAGTGTTCACAGAGAATGGTCTATTCATTAACTTTACACTCTCATAGGTGAGTACGTTTTGGTAATATTTACTTAGGCTTATTTGAAATCTAATTTTTTACATTAGCCTCATATCATGTTTTCACCACATTCATTAACATTAGAACATATTCTCTTCATAATTACTAACCCCTTTTTATGTGAATGTTCATTTCAACATATTCCAATGAACTTGGCCATTTAGTGTGTTTCACACTCTTAACCCTTATAAGGTTTCATCATTCATTGTTCATTTCATCATTTCATTGTTCATTTCGTCATGTACCGATGAACTAGGCCATTTAGTCTGTTTTACACTCTTACTTAACCCTTCAAGGGTTACATATTTTGATTACATACATCTTAGGTTAACTTATTTTTAAGCGTATGCTAGACCTATGGGTATATACATACAATCCATGAGGATATGTTCATAGTTCATTTAAGTGATTCATATCTTTCGAAGATTATGTGGTACAAGACTTATGTATCTAGTATGTATGCCAATATCTCGATTTTGATCTAAGTAGATAGCATTATTCTTTAATATTTAATTCACGTATGACTTATGTCTCAATACGGAATTTGGGCAAGGGAACCCGGTTTGAAACCCTTGGACAACACTTACATGTTTCATTTATTTTATTTTGGTCCACACGGCTTGGGGACCCAAGATAAAGCCCCAACACATTCATTTTCTTTTAATTTCTTTTATTTACATTTTCTCTTTCTTGGTCGATGGGGATGTTGGATCGGACCCCCACAACCCCTTTTTATTTTAAATACATTTCATTGGCTTCTTCGATTTGACTATGAGGTTGTGGGATCGAACCCCCAAAGCCTCACTTTATTTTTCATTTAACTCTTCTTTTCCGCCTAGAGGTCGTGGGTAAGATTCCCACGCCTCACACTTATTTTCTCCTCTTTTATACTTAAGCTTGAAATAGAGGTTGTGGGTTCAAATCCCAGTCCTCTCATTTCTTATTTTCTTACTTTATTTCCAGCCAAGACCATGGTTCGAATCCCCTTCACCACATCCCTTTTTAATTCTTTATTTTCATGATTTTTTAACATGGTAAGGTCACGGGTTCAACCCTCCATGACCTCTTTTGTATTAATTCATTTTTTCACAACATTTTGAATCCTCTTAACTTGACCAAAACTCATCCTTTGAAACTTCAAATTGTTTTTGCAGTCTATTTTCTCACTTTAGCATTAAATGTTTAGACGTTTTAAGTACTTTTTAGTGAGTTCTTACGTTTTAGTGATCTTACATAACTTATGAACATCACGATTTACATAAACATGTGTAAATGAAATATAAATATCTAACATAACATTTTAGTTCCTTAAACCCGAGGCACATAATTATGCTTCACAATGCACACAAGTACACATAGTTTTGGATCAGATAGGTGAACCTTCATACGATTTAAAACACACATACATGAACGTATTCATAACAACAAACACAGAACACCCCTAATGTCTACCACCAAACATATCCAACCTCCGAATTATTGGAAGCTAGTGGCAGGGACATGCAACAGGGAACAACCCTATTTTTTGATTGAATATAATGAACCTTAGGGGTCTCTTGGAAAAGGGACCAACAGAGATGAGAAACCATACATTTTTGACGTTTAAACCTCGACTTGACGGAAAACCTTTTCTTTACCTACGTGATTGATTAACGTTTGGTTTTATTATATTTTCGTGTGAGTTATTCAAGTGTGAAGAACCTTGGTAAATTTTTCTGTTCTTGAATGTTATTTTGCAGAGAGAAACGTGAATGTGAAAAGAGAATGATCGTGAATGTTGAGGAGATGGACGTGAGAGCATTACAGTTTTATTAAGCTTAGGAGTCTTGTTTTATTAAATGATAACAAATCTGATTTCCCTTTTATTTTAAATAAGCTAATAATAATGAATATTAATTAATTATATTAATTTACCAACTTAAATCAAAAAATATTTAATTCATTGCTTCCACCTAGGTTCGAACCCGGGTGGAGCAAGACTATACACTAAGGGCCAATTTTCTGCCCTCTCTCCCCAAAATACCCCTCCACCTTATTTATTAAATAATTATTTATATATTTAGGGTAATTACCATACTACCCTTAGACTAAAAAAAGTCCATTTTACCCCTAGACTCTCCAAACTTAAGATTCCCCCTTTTTAAGTCTGGTAAAGACTCATCCGAGTAAATCTTCATATTCGGGAGCCCTACATTGCTGGAAACAACCTTACCTAGCTCAACTAACTCCCCAAGTTAGTTGGCTTGGATGTCGTAAAGGTTCATAGGTATGGTTCTATGTGCATCAATCAGTGTGAACCCGGTCTAATCGTAGGCGTTATAGGCACATTAAACATCATTTAGCATAGCCGTTTTTAGGGTTTTTACATTATCCCCCCCCCCCCTTATGAACATTCGTCCCCAAATGACACTACAAATAGTTTCTCGTAACTCCAGTCATATGATAACATAGTTATTCTAATCAATCAAGCAATAGCAACAAACAATGGAGAGATAAGGAAACTTAAACTTAAGAGTAGTCTAATCTCAAGAGCTGAAAAGATGGGGTTAGCGGGATCTCATATCGACCTCGGCCTCCCACGTAGCACCCTCAACAAGATAATTCCTCCATAATATCTTCACTTTGGCAATCTCTTTCTTCCTAAGTCGCTTGACCTTTCTTTCTAAAATCTCAACAGGTACCTCCTCATAGGACAAATTTTCATCAACCCCCAAAACTTCAACTTGTAGAATCGATGCTGGATCGCCGAGGAACTTCTTTAAAAAAGAGACATGAAAGACTAAATGAACAGAAACTAGTTTCGTAGGCATTGCCAATTCATAGGCCACCTCTCCCACACGTTGTAGGATCTTATATGACCCAACATACCTCAGACTCAACTTCCCTTTCCTGCCAAACCTTATCACCCCCTTCATAGGTGATATCTTCAAATAGACTTGGTCACAAACATAAAACTCTAAGGGCCATTTTCTGTTATGTGCTTAATACTTTTGTTGACTGTAAGCAGTAGTCAACCTGTCCCTTATCACTCTGACCTTCTTTTAATCCTCATGAATGATCTCTGGAACAAAAATGGATAACTCTCTAACCTCAAACCACCCAATTGGAGACCTACACCTTCTAATATACAGTGCCTCAAACGGTGCCATCGCAATGATAGAGTGATAGCTATTATTATACGAGAACTCTATCAAAGGCATATGGTCGTCCCAACTATCCTTGAAGTAAATCACACACGCCCTAAACATTTCCTCCAACGTTTGAATTGTACGCTCTGTCTGCCCATCAGTCTGAGGATGAAAGGTTGTACTATGCTTTACCTGCGTGCCAAAGCTTTTTAACAAAAATCTCCAGAAATGTGAAGTGAACTGGGCTCCTCTATCAGAAATGATAGACAATGAAATTCCATTCCATCTCACAATCTCATCAATGTAGAGTCTCGCATAATCCTCGGCTCTGTAAGTAGACTTCATAGGGATAAAATAGGTAGACTTAGTCATTTTATCCACAATAACACATATGGAGTCATATTGTGTTCTAGTCTTCGGAAGACCAACCACGAAGTCCATATTAATGGAGTCCAATTATAATGTTTGAACCTCAATAATCTTAGTAAGATGACCAGATTTTAGATGTTCTTCCTTAACCCGTAGACAATTAGGACACTTGGCCACAAAATTTGCGATGTCCTTCTTCATGCCATCCCACCAATAGATCTGTTTAAGATCATGATACATCTTAGTGAAAGATGAATGTATGGAATATCTTAACCTATAGGCCTCTGCAATGATCCTGGTAAGCAAATAATTCACATTTGGTACACACAACCTGTTCTAGTACCTCAGTATGCCATCATCTCCCACAACAAAACACTCATTCATCTTAACCAACATTGAGTCTTTCATCTCCATCAAAATAGGATAAAGATCCTTACCCTTCTTGACTTCAACTACTAAGGATGATTCAGAACTAGGATGAACTGAAACACCCCCACTAGTAGAATCAACCAACCGCACACCCAGTCTTTCCAGTCTATGTATATCTTTCACAAATTCCTTCTTATCATCCTCAACGTGGGTAGAACTTCTCATGCTCATCCTACTCAAAGCATCATCTACAACATTAGCCTTACCTGGATGTTTGTGGACATTCATGTCAAAGTCCTTCAACAGCTCCAACCATCACCGATGACGTAGATTCAACTCTCTGTGTCTGAACATGTACTGGAGACTCTTGTGGTCTATGAACACATCGACATGCACTCCCTACAAGTAGTGCCTCCACAATTTCATTGCAAACACCACAGCTGCAAACTCTAGGTCATGAGTGGGATAATTCTTCTCATGAACCTTGAGCTGTCTGGACGCATAAGCTATCCCCTAACCACCCTGCATAAGAACACAACCCAAACCAAGCCTAGATGCATTACAATAAACAATGTAACTCTCACCACACTTACGCTAAGTAATCACCGGGACTGAAGGGAGTCTGTTTTTGAGCTCCTAGAAACTCTTCTCACAAGTATTTGTCCATTCAAAATGGGCCTTCTTCTTAGTCAAAGTTGTCAGTGAGGCATCAATGGAAGAAAAACCCTCCACAAACCTGCGGTATTAACCAGCCAATGCAAAGAAGCTACAGATATCTATGGGAGTAACAGCTTTTGGCCAGTTCTTAACAACCTCAGTCTTCCTATGATCTACCTCCACACCTTTGTCATACACAACATGACCTAGGAAGGTCACTCATCTAAGCCTTAATTTACACTTGCTGAATTGGCATAGAACTGATGTTGTCTAAGTACCTGCAAGGTTAGTGTCAAATGTTGTTCATGTTATTCCTTGGTCTTAGAGTAGATGAGAATGTCATCATTGAATACAATGATGAAAGAGTCAAGGTATTCACGGAAGACTCTGTTAATGAGATCCATTAATGAGCAGTTGTATCAGTGAGACCAAATGACATAACTAGAAACTTGTAATGATCATAACGGGTAGGAAAGTCTATCTTTGGAACATATTCATCCCTAACACTAAGTTGATGGTACCCTGAACGAAGATCAATCTTTGAGAAGAAACTAGACCCTTGGAGTTGGTAAAAAAAGTCATCTATTCTGGGAAGTGGATAATTATTCTTGATAGTGACTTTGTTGAGCGGCCAGTAATCGATACGCATTCTAAGGGTTCCATCTTTTTCACAAACACTGGAGCACCCCAAGGGGATATGCTCGGCTGAATGAAAACTTTATCTGTGAGAACTTTTATTTGCAGCTTCAACTCTTTGAGTTCAGCTGGAGCCATTTTGTAAGGAGGAATTGAAATTGGTTTAGTATCGGATTCTAAGTTGATACCAAAGTCAATCTCTCGAGGGGGAGGAACTCCAAGCAAATCATCAGGAAATACATCTTGGAACTCATTAACTACAGGCGCTGAGTCTATGGAAGGAATGTCATGATCTTAATCGTTAACACTCACAAGATGACACAATAACTTCTTGGACTTCATTTTATTGGCCTTATGGGTTGAAATCTAGATATTAGGACGACTCGAGTTGTACCCCTCCCACACTAGCTATTCTTCATTAGGGAAACAAATCTTAGATCCTAATACGACAATCCATGCAAGCATAACAACTATGAAGCCAGTCCATGACAAAAATAACATCAAAATCATGCATTGGTAACTCAACTAAGTATGCACACATAGTCTTACCACATACAACTATTGGGCAATCCTTGTATATTGTACAAGTTATTGCATTTTCTCCTAAAGTTGTACTAACCACTATAAGATCATGCAGAACTTTAGGAAATATCTCAAAAGTGAGAGAAATCAATAGAGTTACAAAGGAAAGTGTAGACCCTGGATCAAGTAAAGCATAAACAGAAGTTGAGAATACTTGCAGCATACCTGTGACCACATCAGTGGACTTTTCCATCTCCTCCCTGTTCTTGAGGGCGTAGAACATGTTCCTCTTAGAAGGATCGACTACTGCTGCATCATGTGTATTAGGCCTAGGCTGAGCATTACCTCAAGCTTGACCTATTTTCTATGGGAAGTCCTTAACCATGTGCCCACTCTTACCATAACTGAGGTAGGCATTAGTGCCCTGTCTGGACTCTGCTATGTGAACACAGTCACACGTAGCATAGTTCTTTCCGGGATGCTGCATCTCACCTCCATTGCCCTTCCTGGGCTCGGGTCTGCCTCCTCTAGGTGTTGTACTCCTCTGTGAGTTAGAGTTCACAGAACTATGTTGCACCTTTTTGAACCTGGGCTGCTCATTGATGCCAAAATTGTTTATGTGGCCTCCATGGCTTGGAAATACCTTATCTTGATGCTTAGGCCTCCTAGCATCACAAACTCTCATCTTCTTGCGGCTTTCCTCTACCTATTGGACATTCACCATTAACCTGGAGAGATTCATGTTATCATGGAGCATCGCAGACCAAACTCCTCCTTCAGGTCTCCGTTGATTCCTGTGAGGAACCTACTCATCTCATCCCTGCTTTTAGATACAATGGAAGTAGCATACCTAGAAAGTTTAACAAACTTCAGTGAATAGTCCCTAACTGTCATGGATCCCTATTTAAGGTTGATGAACTCCTCACCTTGGCTTCCATCATCTCTCTAGGAAAGAATCTCTTAAGAAACTGTCTTAAATAGATCCCAAGTGACCGGAACTCCGCCCAAAACTCAGCTATCTTTCTACATCTTGCACCAAGTCTATACAACATCCTTGAGTTGATATGAATCCAACTTTGCTTTCTCAGTATCTGTGTACCCCATAGACACAAATATCTTATGCACCTCATCCACAAAGTCTTGAGGATCCTCCGAAGTCTTAGATACTTTGAAAATAGAAGGATTCATCCTCGTAAAGTCTCTCAACCAGTTAGCCATAAAGCGAAACGGTGGGTTCTCCCTCTGAACATTATGTCGGTTGACCTGGTCAGTCATTTCCTTGTCCTCAGAGTACTGGCATGTTCCATCTCGTCCAGGGATGCCCTCATCTAAGCATTAGTCAACACAACAGGGTTAACCAGAATAGCAAATCTTTCAGCTGGAGCCTGGGTGGAACTTTATTGCCCCCTGCAACTGCTCCTCCTCTCCCCTGACCAATTGTTCTCCTAGTATTCATTTTCTGAAATACAACAAGGATTGATGTTAGACATATTCATAACATCAAGAAATATGACATTAGGAATAACACGATAACATCAGAAGAAGGGAAATTTTCCTAGGCATCATGCAGTATCTAATTCAAGATAGTGGTGCACTTCACTACCATGACTTAGAAACTACTCAATGTCGTTTATGTGAACTTATTATCCTCGGAATTTAACCTAGTGCTCTAATACAAACTCTGTCATGACCGGAATCTAGACCCATACGAGACCGACGTTGTTGACCTCTCTAAGGTCGTAGACAAGCCTAACACATCATTCTTACTTCATCTAGGTTAATATTAGCGGAAAATTTGAACATTTTGTTTTCATATTTCATGCTAACATCATAAACATAACATCATAGGCGTTCAAAAACAACCATCTAATATAGAGATAATAAAATGAACTAATTAGTTAAAAATTTTATTAAAAGTATTTTTGCAAAAATAACACCAATACAAAGTCCGAACAAAAGCAAAAAGAAACACTAGTGGAACATGCTCCACTAGCTATAGCATACATCTAATCTAGATAATAACGGTGTACATCCTCGAAGGCATGAGGGCTTACCAAGTCCGAATGAAAGCTCCACATCCGTATAGCTGCAATGTCAACCTGTAAGCTCTACCGTCTACCTATGCCTGCACCTAAAATTGTAGAATTTTATGGGATTAGTACACACTTATACTAAGTATAGGTATATGGAAGAACACACCAACGACATGCATTATTAAAAACAGCTCTTTCCTAAAAACATTATTATGGAAAGACAAGTCAGTGGACTTGCCATATTGGGATTAGGAATGTTAGTGAGCTGTCCAAATTTGGATTACGAAAATGAGTGAACTTTTCAAATTTTGATTAGGAAAGTCATGACATGAGAGTAACATGCATCATTATACTTATCATCTTGCACACAACACATAACATCTTGCATATAGAACATAACATTGTTCATATCATTCGTTCATAAGCCTTGAGACCTTAGAATCATGGATTTGACATCAAGACCTCCCAAAATGAGGGCTCCAAATATGGGAGCTCAACTAGGGAGCGTTTTTTTAGAAAACATAGAGTCGGCTTCATTCATTCATACGTACTTCATTTTATTTCATTCATAGGCTAGTGTTAGCACTAGCTATACCTAGGATGTAGTTTAAGACTTTCATCGGGTTCGTTGTGCAATGACCAAGAATGACATAGTGTCATTACTTGAGTCTAGATCACCTCTTGATTATCCTATCCTAACACCTTTGGTATCATTCATTGCATTATGTGCATCATTGGAGGCTAGCCTCATTCATTCATGGGGAACTTTAACTTTAGCCGATATAGACATGTGAGCATCATGAAATCCAGTGTGTCACCCACACTGAAAAGAGGTGGAATCACTGGAAAAAAAAGGGACCCAAAACATGCTAGCGTACATGGGAATTGAACCGCGCGAGATCCCTATATTGACAGTATAGGTTCGAATACTAGGAGATACAAGGAAACCAATACCCGACAATGTTGTACTGTCTAATCTCGTGAGAGTTACGTGAACCTCTGCCCTTCTCGAAAGATGGCATCACCAATAATAGATAGTCTATCGGTGCTCAGTATAAAGTTTCATTACATTCAACTAATACGTCATGGAAGCTGGCTTCTATTATGAGGACATCATAGCTCAATAGGTGATTTCTCATCTCATCATTAGTATAAAGTGTGTTAATCTCAATACTTTTATTAGAGTGTTCATAGACAGTGGTCTCTTAATTAACTTTACACGCTCATAGTGAGTATGTTTTGGTAACATTAACTTAGGCTTATTTGAGATTGGTATCCTTTTTTACATTTGCCTCATATCATGTTATCACCACATTCATGAACATTAGCGCATTTGTTCTTCATAGTTACTCACCCCTTTTTACGTGAATGTTCATTTCATCATATGCAAATGCACTTGGCCGTTTAGTGTGTTTCACACTCTTACTTAACCCTTCTAGGGTTTCATCGTTTCATTGTTCATTTCATTATTCATTTTGTCATGTACCAATGCACTTGGCCATTTAGTGTCTTTTACACTCTTAATTAACCCTTCTAGGGTTACATCATTTCATTACATACTCTAAGGTTCACTTCTTTTTAAACGTATGCTACACTTTTGGGTCTATACATACAAGCCATGAGGCTTTGTCGATACTTCGTTAAGTGATTCATATCTTCCTAAGATTACGATGTACAAGACTTATGAATCTTATATGTATGCCAAGATATCAATTTCGATATAAGTACGTAGCATTATTCTTTAATATATAATTCACGTATGACTTATGTATCAATACAGAATTTGGGCAAGGGAATCCGGTTTCATAACCCTTGAAAATATTTAACATTTTTCATTTATTATATTTTCGTCCACACGGCTTGTGGACCCAAGATCAATCCCCAACGCCTTCATTTTCTTTTAATTTCTTTTATTTACATTTTCTATTTCTTGGCCGAGGGGTTGTGGGATTGAACCCCTCCAACTCCTTTTTATTTTAATATTTTTTCCATGGCTTCTTCGAGTTGACTACGAGGTTGTGGGATAGGACCCCAATAGCCTCACTTTACTTTTCATTTAAATTTCCTTTTCCTCCTAGAGGTCGTGGGTTTGATTCCCATGCCTCACAGTTATTTTCTCCACATTTTTCCTTATGCTTGACATCGAGGTTGTGGGTTCGAATCCCACTCCTCTCATTTGTTACTTTCATATTTTATTTCAAGCCAAGACCATGGTTCGAATCCCCTTCACAACATTGCTTTTTACTTCTTTATTTTCATGATTTTTTAACATTATAAGGTCACGGGTTCAACCCTCCATGACCTCACTTGTTTTAATTCATTTTTCACAACATTTTGAACCCTCTTAACTTGACAAAAACTCATCCTTTGAAACTTGAAAAAAAAATTGCAGCCTATTTTCTCACTTCTTTAACATTAAATGTTTAGACATTTTAAGTAGTTTTTAGTGAGTTGTTAGGTGCATTTTCAAAATTTCATTTGATAAAGAATCGCACTCAAATCACCATATTTACCTAACTTATGAACATCACGATTTACATAAACATGTGTACATGAAATATAAAGATCTAACATCACATTTTAGTTCCTTAAACCCGAGGCACATAATTATGCTTCACAATGCGCAGACGTACACATAGTTTCGGATCACATAGGTGAACCTTCATATGATTTCAAATACACCTACATAAACATATTCATAACAAAAACACTGCACACGCCTAATACCTACCAGCAAACATACCCAACCTCCGAATTATTGGGAAGTAGTGGCAGGGACATGCAACGGGGAACAACCCTAGTTGTTGAATTGAATATACTGAACCTTAGGGGTCTCTTGGGAAAAGGAACAACATAGGTGAGAAACCATACTTTTTTGACGTCCAAACGTCGACTTGCTGCCAAAAAACTTTTCCAAACACACGTCCAACACCAAAAGTCAAACACCCCACTCGGCGGAAAACCTTTTCTTTGCCTACGTGATTGATTAATGTTTGGTTTTCTTATATTTTCGTGTGAGTTATTCAAGTTTGAAGAACCTTGATAAATTTTTTGTTCCTGAATGTTATTTGGCAGAGAGAAACGTGAATGGAAAACGAGAATGATCGTGAATGTTGAGGAGATAGACATGAGAGTTAGAGTTTTATTAGGCTTAGGAGTCTTGTTAAAGACTTAATCAAATAATATTTTATTAAATGATAAAAAATCTAAGTTCCCTTTTATTTTTAATCAGCTAATAATAATAAATATTAATTAATTACATTAATTTACCAACTTAAATTAAAAGAAATTTAATTCATTGCTTCCACCTAGGTTAGAACCCGGGTGGAGCAAGACTTCACTCTAAGGGCCAATTTTCGGCGCTCTCTCCCAAAAATGCCACTCCACCTGATTAATTAAATAATTAATTATATAATTAGTGTACTTACGAAACTACCGTTTTTCAGGAAAAAGAAAAATTTATTCCTAGACCCTCCAAACTTAAGATTTCCCTTTTTTAAGTCGGGTAAAGACTCATCCGACTAAATCTTCATATTCGGGAGCCCTACATGGCTGGACCCAACGTTTCCTAGCTCAACTAACTCCCCAAGTTAGTTTGGTTGGCTGTCGTAAGGGTTAAGAGGTCTGGATCTACGCGCATCAATCTGTGTTAACCTGGTCTAATCATAGGCATCTAGGCATATTAAGCATCATTTAGCATAGCCGTTTTTAGGGTTCTTACAAGTTTATACCCGATAATTACCAAAAACAAAATTAAATTAATTGGGTAGTGAAAATACTATAGTACTTTTGACAAATCCGATTATAACTTTCCTTATCTAGACAATAAAACTTTAAATGAGCATATCTTTCTCATACGAACTCGAAACAGAGCAAACATGACATCGTTGTAAACAAAATTCAATGATTTTTCCTATTATATCTTTTAGCTCACCTAACTCATTAAGTTTTCCCAAAACTCATACACATAATTTGCCAAACATTCAAAATTTTATCTTTCAAAAAATTGTTTCTTATTATTTCTAGTTCCTTTTTAATACGGGATGTTACATCTAATCTTTGATGTAAGATTTCTACATGGTTTTATATCGTAAAATTTCTTTCTCCCTCTGATTATTGATAAAAAAAACCCAACAACACGTTAAGTTGTGCTGACCTCTTCTACCTACACTATGTCGACCTCCTCACATTTCCAACTCATTACTACTTGCTCCATTAATCGTAAGCCAAAAAAATACCTCATATGGAAGATACAAATATCCCAATTGATTCACGTGATGACACAAACCTATGTCATCATTGAAAATGAATCAAGTAAAAATAGTTGTTCCATTGGAAAGAGTGGCGTTATTGATAATTTCTCAAGACCCAAAAATGGATGTGATTGCAATCGCCTTATCCCACCAAGACAAGTCAACAAAAAACTCAACCATTACAAGAAAATGCAGAAAATTTCATAATAAGTTCAAAACCACCCAAAATATCTAGTTGTCACATGTACAAGCCTCTAAAGTATTACAATTGATTCAGAAGAAAACACTAGTCTCAAATGAACTTGTTTCTAGAATACACCAAGATCATAACTAAGAAGAAAGAATATCCGCTGAGAGGAAAAACAACTACCTCATAAATCTCTAAGAAGCCTCATAAAAGAAGAGAACATATCAAAGGTCCGGGCTAGTAACCTACAAAAATTTGTAGAAACAAGGGGTGAGTACCAAACCACACGGTACTCAGCGACAAAATCTAAGGCGATAAAATATGGGTACTCACACCACCCCAATCGAATCTCCACAACTCCAACCTGCATAGAAATCAACCCAACTTAACAGCTCACGCACATAGCTAAACAATAATACTTAGACAAATTATCAATCCTCAACAACAATGCTTTGATAAATTATATATCCTCAACAACAACACTTCAACAAATTATATATCTTAAATAACAAGCTCGGTATTTATCAATCACAAATTCCACAGAAAGACATTCACAAGATCAATAAAACACAATATCACGTTCACTAATGATAATTATGTGCAATACAATGGAATACAATGTAAAGTATAATGATGCATGTCTGACCTAATGATACACACCCACTGTGGAAAAATTAACTCATCACCAATTTCCATTAATCCCAAATATATACCACAAAGAAATACATAAATTTCACACACTTAACAAGGTTTTATAAATCTACTTGCCTCAAATAATCAAGAACCCACTCCGACACTTAAGGCTTCCACTTTCATTGAGCTCACAAATAAGTGCAATATATATACATAACAATCACAATATGATTTTGAACTAACAACTCTCATATCACTGTTTATCTAGTTTAGACCTAAAAACTCACCCAAATTCCTAATCAAGTTCCTAATTTTGATACCAATTAATATTGCAACTCTCATATTTAACAAATTTCAAGGTTATGGTTATGTTTTTTTTTCTCCAAACTTATAAATGTAATAGCATTTATAGATAACAATTCTCCCAATATATAATAAAATATACAAAATATCAAAACATGAATCATAATATTATTGAAGAAACCCACATAACACAACTATTCTCAATTAAATTTAATATTATAACATATATTATAATGCAGTAAATAATTTTAGAAAACCTATTTATTTTTATTATTATCATTAGTCATCTATCATATAACTTCAACATCCCCCAATGATTAAATTGTCAAATCATCACCCGAAATCATTGTTCAATTGATTATACCTATTAATCACTTGACAACATTCCCAAGTCCAAGGATAAAGTTATCATGTTTTTATTTTTAGTTTACAATTAGTTTCTGTTTTAAAACCAATCACCTTTTGATGTTCTATCTAAATAATAATAATAATAATAATAATGGGAAATCATATAAACAATATAAGATTAGTCGATGTGTGACTTACCTTATTCATTCTCGACCTTGTTTCCCTAGTGGGTTATTAGTCGTCATCGGCTTGTCTTACCAATAATAATAAAAAAATAAATATTTTAAATTATTCCAATAAATAGGTCAAGTGGTATAGGTTCTTAAATAAATTATCACTTTAGTACATTAACTATCTATTGAATCAAATACCTACAATTAACCATCAACTAATTATCTAAGGCTAAACGAATAGTTCAAAATTTCGAATAATGACCTTTTTGGTCATTACATGATTGAAAGGAGAAAGATGTGTTTCTACGGAGTTGGATCACAAATACCTTGACCGAAGAAAAGATGTACCTAATTGAGGGCTACTCAACTACCAAAGAGATGTGGGAATTCTTGGAAGAAAGTTATCTCCAAGGAACAAAAGATAAGGAGTTTAAGCTTAAACAATAACTACAACATGTTAGGATGAGAACCCAGAAGTTTGATGAATACATCAAGGAATTTGAAAGTACATGTGACGTCCTTGCAACCATTAACAAAACTGTGGAGGAAAATAGCAAAGTACTAAATTTTACTAGAGATTTAGGTCTCAAATACAAGACCTTCACGGCTTTCATGTTAGGTAAGACACCATATCCACCATTAATTAATTTATTAATGCTCTCACAGGCTTTCATATAACGGAATATCAATAAGAAGTGCCACAACAATACCATAACATGGTATTCTCTGCCCAAAGATGTAGGGGAAGTGAGAACAAGTTCATCTCAAGAGAAAGAGGTTTCATGCCTAATGGATAAGGAACAAGTTTTAAGAACAGTCAATAAGGACTAGGTTCTCTGAACAATAAAATTTTCCAAAGTGAAGATAAGGAGAGGAATAATATTGAGTCATGTAAATTTTGTGGTATTAATAATCATACTGCTCTGAAGTGTGTGTTTACCGGGGGGGGGGGACTGCTCATATCAATTTGCTAATAAACTATCACAAACAATGACTAGATATCACATTCATACCGATGCATTGAAAAAACAAGTTTTTTGTGGGTATTCGAAGCAAGCGGAGTAACCTTTCCCCTAATCTCTAACATGAAGGGATGTTTTGAAGTTGAAAAAACCTTATGATTTCAACTTGTCAATGGAACAGTACCAACGAAGCTCACTTATGTATTTACAACACTGTTGTAGAGTTAGTCACACTATTCTTAAACTACTTATATTTATTAGTATTATATTACAACTAGGATTAGATTATGATTAGGATTTTACTACGACTAAGATTAGATTATTTATAATTGCATTATTATTTGTATTTTATTATAGTAGTAATAGGTATTGCAGTAGGACTCAAGATATAGGTAACTTAGGATTCTACAAATCTCTCCTTATATAAGGAGTACGTAATCAACAATTTTCATCATAAATATAATCCTTTATTTCACTAATCCAAGAATTGAGATTCCTAAAACATACACTACTGAGACCAGGTACACTCAACACTTCCAATATATATATCTTTTGAATAACTTTCTGCATATATCATAAGAATGTAATTTAACTTAATCATTAGCGTAATATTTTTAGATCAAGACATAATATATATAAAAATAACAATTTTAATAATAAGATAAAAATTTTGTCATATTTCGCATGAGATTAACCACATTGTAAAGAAAGAGAAACCCCAAAATTGTCATATTTGTTCCTTTTTACACACTGTATTACAAAGCCCCAAAAAGAGGAAATAAAAACATCAATTAGTTCAATTAATATTATTAAGATTTATTTTATATTATCAAATCAATCAAAAAAATATTTATAGGTTCCTATATTTTATACCTATAACGGAAAATATGTGTATCATAACAATTTTAGATTTAGAGAAAGGAATTGATTTTTTTAGTCCTTCAAACATTGATAAGTTTTTTTTTTATACTTGGAGTACATTATTGAACAAATTAAACATTTCATTAAATAGCATGTGTAACATATATTTTGTTTTTCAACTTGTGAAGCCTTAAAAATTTTATATTATATTAACTTGTAAATAATTTGTGTATAACTTACATAAATTCCATAGAATGAGGAGTAAATTACATCATATTCTTACTCTTTTTCTAATTAAAATAATCCCTTAATTTTTACACCATCTAAATACATAACTCACTATCTGGATACATTAATGTTGATACATTATCAATCAAGCTTTTACGTTAAAAAGGAAAAAAATGAAAAATAAAAATCCAACAAAAATCCCACAAATTACGGTTATACGACTCTTCTTACTTTTAATCATGTAACGCCCTAAGCCAGCACCTTGGTGTAACTGGCACTCGAGAACTATTATGGCCCAAGCAAACCCTTAGCCTGACTCAAATCTCAGCGACAGGCTTACTCAGAAATAGAAATATCAAAACAAGCTCAACGCATATGATATAATAAATAAAATAGTTTACTCAGTATACTTTAATGAACAAAATTATTCAACTCATAATCTTTAAAACGTGACAAAGCGAACAAAAAAGACTCCTTAACCACTACTATCTATGAAGCCTCTAATGTCTAAGATAAAAGTCAAGAAAAGAGCAACGACATTCTAACAAAACTGAAAATTAAATGTGAATCTCTAGAAGAAATGAGGCTTACCAAGGAAACTCTGCAACTTCAAGTGATATCAACGATGTGTCTATTGATGACCCTATACTAGTGTATCTGCATCGTAGAAGATGATTTCCGAATTTTGTTAGTACATGGAATGTACGACCATGTAAGGGGAACTTTAAAGCACATGCATAAGCTTACACTCACAAAAAGGAAGAACATACTCAACTCAAGTATATTCAACTTAGTTCAATATAAAAACAATAATAGAGATGCATTATGAAAAAAAGAATTCAAAAGAACAGATAATAACCGAGATGTATTCAAAATTACAATAATACTCTTTTTTTACTCTTATTTGGAGATTCTCTAACCGACAACTATCACGATGAGCTATCTAGTGATACAGAGTCTCGCCCTGCTGGAAAAACTATCATATTCCTTGTGAGGGTATAAGACATCATCAACTAAGTGGATCCATTAAGATATCTTTTAAAAGAGATAATGAATCATGTAAATTGACCCTTTTTAACTATGTTGACATACATGGTTTATGAGTACTTTGAGTCATATGAACTCGTTCCCATATTTTTGCTCAATACTACTCCCAATAATATAACTCATGTTAATATGCTTAAAAACATCTTTTCATCCTCAAACTTTGAGATTATTACTCAAAAGGTTCTCTTAAAAGATATTATATCAAAAATCTTCATGAAATCATTTAGAAATTAAGGTTTCCTCCTAAATTTAAATATAAAAATATTTACTATTGGAAGTACTTATTTCCCATATGTTCATTTTGTAACAACCCTAAAATGACTACGCTAATTAATGCCTAATGTATCTAGAATTCCTAGAGTAGACCGGGTTCACACAGATTGATGCGCGTTGAACCAGGCCTCTGAACCTCCTCACCAGCCAATCCAACTAACTTGGTGAGTAATTTGATGTAGGAAAGGTTGGGTCCAGCAATGTAGGGCACCCGAATATGAAGATTTACCCGGATGAGTCTTAACAAGACTTAAAAAGGGGTAATCTTAAGTTTGGAGGGTCTAGGGGTAAAATGATCTTTTCCAGGCTAAGGGTTGTATTTTAATTACCCTAATTAATAATTTATTAATTGAATAATGTAGTGTATGGTCAATTCGGATAGAGGTTTCCAAATTTGACCCTTTAAGAAAAATCTATCTCCACCCTGGTTTTAGCCTTAGAGGAAGCAAGGATTAAATTGATTTAATTTTATTAAGTGAATTAGTTGAATAAATTAACATATAAAAAGCTTATTATGTAAGGGAAAAATCAGATTTTTAATTTAAAAAATAATAATAAAATTAATAAATAATGAGGAGTCCTAGTTTGACAAAGTCTCTACCTAACTGTCCTAATCCTAATCCTCTCATTCTCACGTCTCTCACTCTCACTCTCACATTTATTTTCAGTAAAAGAACTAAAAATAATAGTTCTTCACTCTTGAAGAACTTACACACAAAAACTCAAACGAAAATCTAAGTTGAAAATGAAAATCAACAATATTCTTCTCGACGGATTGTGTTTGGGATTTTGGTGGTGAGGCAGTGGTTTCGTGGGAAATTGGAAGCATTTAAACAAGTGTGAAACGAAATCAAGGTATGGTATTTCTTCTCTCTTTGTCCCTTTCCCAAGAGACCCCTAAGTTCAGTTTAAATTCTAATTGAGAAACTAAGGTTGTCTCTGTTGCATGTCCCAGTCATTGGATCCTTTGAAAGATTCAAAGCATGCGTTGGTATGTCTTCTGGTAGATGATTTTACGGCTGGTTTTTATTACATGTTGAAGTGTATTCGGAAATCATGTAAGGGATGAAAAATATATTCCGGAAAAGTATATTAGGTTGACCGTTTTGAGCATGTGTGTGCGGAAACTTTAATATGTTTGTTGCCTGAAATTTGTATGTTAAAATATTGTGATTCGCGTGTATAAAAATGTTAAAAAAAACTGTGATGTTAATATAAGGCTAAGGTGCCTGACTGAATGTCATTGAAAATACTACAAAAATCAACATAAGAATGAGAGAAAATAGGTTGGAAGAGACCAAATTTCTAGCTTGCTGGAAATTGGTGGTCTTAGCCAAGAATTGAAAAAAATAGCTATGTTTTAAAAAAAATATAAAAAAAATGTGATTTCATTGGGAATTGAACCCAAGACCTCACAAAATTGAAATTACATAAAAATTTAATGCGAAAACGAAAGAAAAAATAAATGTGAAAAAAGGGGATTGAATCAACAACCTCTTGAATAGATGAGACAGTTAGGAGAAAAATAAGTTTGGTCAGTCGGGATTGAATCCACAACCTCTTGAATAGTTGAGAGAGTTAGGAGAAAAATAAAGGAAAAAAATAAATGTGGTGAATGGGAATTGACCCACAACCTCTTGAATAGATGAGAAAGTTAGGAGAAAAGTAAAGTAAGAAAATAAAATTAGGTGAGTGGGGATTGAACCCACAACCTCTTGAATAGATGGGAGAGTTAGGAGAAAAATAAATGTGGAGAGTTGATATTGAAGCCACGATCTCTTGATTGGATAAGAGAGTTTTTCAAAAAATAAAGGAGAAAAACAGATGAGAAGAGTGGGGATTGAACCCACAACCCCTTGAATAGGTGAGAAAGTTAAGAGATAAATTATAAGAAAAACAATGATCTTGTAGGGGATTGATCCCACAAACTCCTTGCCCTAAACGAAAAAGAGAAGATGAAAGAAAGGAAATACTATGGGAGTCATGGGAATAGAACTAGGATCCTCCAAATCTGAAAAATGAAATCATCAAGTTTAATATAAGATTAAGTGTTGCTCAAGGGATTCGAAATTGTGTTCCCTTGCACAATAACTAAATCTTGTACCACATAAACTTGGGTAAATATTAATTGCTTAGACAAACTATGAATGAAGCCTCATGGCTCTGCTAAAGTTAAAGAATTGGGTAACAACATTATAAGAGCCTAAAGCGAAAGGTGAGAGGAATCTCAAATGAGCCTAAATAAATATTATTGAGACGTACTCACCTATGAGAGTGTAAAGTTAATAAAGTGACTAGTCTCTATGAACACTATAATGAAAGTATTGAAGTTAATACATACTTAATACTAATGATGAAATGAGAAATTATCTAATAAGCTATGATTCCCTTATGCTAGAAGTCATATTTTATGATGTATGAGATGAATCTAATGGAACTTTATACTCAGAACCGATAGGCTAGCTATGAGTGGTGATTCCTTCTTTTGGGAAGGCACAGGTTCGTGTAATTCTCATGATATGACACTGTCCGTCCAGGCGGGTATAGGACTCGTTATATCTCCTATTCTTTGAACCTATACGGCCAATATAGGGTTTTAGCAAGGTTTGATTCCCTATATACGCTAGCATGTTTTGGTTCACTTTAGCCGGTGATTCCACCTCTTTTCGGTGTGGGGTTAAACAATGGATTTAAAGATGCTCACGTGATCTATGTTAGTTAAGGTTAAAGTTCCCAAAGAAAGTATGAGGCCAGCCTCAAGTAATTCACATAATTAAATGAACAATACCAAAGGTGTTAGGATAGGATAATCAAGAGGTGAGCTAGACTTAAGTAATGATACTAGGTCACTCTTGGTCATTGCACAGCGAACACGATGAAAGTCTTAAACTACATCCTAGGTATGGCTGGTGTTTACGCTAGCTTACGAACAAAAGAAAATGAAGTACGTATGAATGAATGAAGCAGATTCTTTAGCAAACACAGAGTTTGTTTCATTCATTCATACGTACTTCATTTTCTTTTGTTCGTAAGCTAGCGTAAACACCAGCCATACCTAGGATGTAGTTTAAGACTTTCATCTAGTTCACTGTGCAATGATCAAGAATGACCTAGTGTCATTACTTAAGTTTAGCTCACCTCTTGATCGTCATATCCTAACACCTTTGATATCATTCATTTCATTATCTTCATCATTTGAAGCTGGACTCATTAATTCATTGGGAACTTTAACTTTAACCGACATAGATCATGTGAGCATCATGAAATCCAGTGTCTCCCCCTAACCGAAAAGAGGTGGAATCACCGGCCAAAGTGACCCAAAATATGCTAGCGTACATTGGGATTGAACCCCGCCAGATCCTTATATTGGAAGTTAGGTTGAAAGAATAGGATATATAAGGATACTGATACCCAAAATACCGGAAATTCCTATCTCATAAGAGATACATGAACCTCCGCCCTTCCTGAAAGAAGGCATCACCGCTCATAGCTAGTATATCGGTGCTCAGTATAAAGTTCAATTACATTAAACTCATACGTCATGGAAGCTGGCTTCTAGTATGAGGACATCATAGATCAATAGATAATTTCTCATCTCATCATTAGTATTAAGTGTTTTAATCTCAATTCTTTCATTAGAGTGTTCATAGAGACTGGTATCTTTGTTAACTTTACACTCTCATAGGTGAGTACGTTTTTGTAATATTTACTTAGGCTTATTTGAGATTGCTCTCATCTTTTACATTAACCTCATATCATGTTGTCACCACATTCATTAACATTAGCACATTTGATTTTCATAATTACTCACCCCTTTTTATGTGAATGTTCATTTCATCATATGCCAATGCACTTCGCCATTTTATGTGTTTCACACTCTTACTTAGCCCTTTAGGTTTTCATCATTTCATTGTTCATTTAATTATTTTACTGTTCATATCATTACCTGCTAATGCAGTTGGCCATTTTAGTGTGTTTTACACTCTTACTTAACACTTCTAGGGTTTTATCATTTCATTACATACATCTTACGATCACTTATATTTGAACGTATTCTAGACTTATGGGTCTATACATACAAGCAATGAGGCTTAATTCATAGTTTGTTTAATTGATTCAAATCTACCTAAGATTATGTGGTATAAGACTTATGCATCTTGTATGTATGCCAAGAACTCGATCTCGGTTGGAGTAGGCAATATTATTCTTGAATATTTAATTCATGTATGACTTATGTGTGCACACGGAATATGGACAAGGGAACCCGGTTTCCGATCCCTTGGATAACCCTTAAATTTTTCATTTATTTTATTTTGGTCCACACTACTTGGGAACCCAAGATCAAGCCCCAACGCCTTCATTTTCTTTCAATATATTTTATTTATATTTTCTCTTTCTTGGCCGAGGGGTTGTGGGATCGAACCACCACAACCCGTTTTTGTTTTAGTTTCTTTTTCCATGGCTTCTTCGAGTTGACCATGAGGTTGTGGGATCGAGACCCCACAACCTCACTTTATTTTTTATTTAACTCTCCTATTCCTCCTAGAGGTCGTGGGTTTGATTCCCACGCCTCACACTCATTTTCTTTTCATTTTTCCTTAAGCTTGACCAAGAGGTTGTGCGTTCGAATCTCACTCGTGTTATTTCTTGTTTTCATACATCATTTTCCAGCCAAAAACTATAGTTTGAATTCCCTTCACCACATTCCTTTTTACTTCTTTATTTTCATGGTTTTAACATGATGAAGTCACGGGTTCAATCTTTCACGACCTCGCTTGTTTTAATTCATTTTTCACAACATTTTGAACCCTCTTAGCTTGACCGAAACTCATCATTTGAAACTTGAAATTTTGTAGTTTTTCTTCAGCATCTTTTCATCAAGTTACACATTAGTTGTTAGGGAATTTCATAGTTCATTTAGAACGTTTTAGGTGCATTTTAATGGTTTCGATTAGACATATGTTTACGCACGTAAGATCACAACCATAACATTATAATTTTTGAGCCTTAACCCAAGAACACCTAGTCACGGTCACATTTTTGCACACACATGCACATAGTTTCAGAACTCATAGGTTGTCATTCATGCGATTTCAAACACACATACATGAATATATTCATCAGAAAAACGCAACATACACCTAATATCTACTAGCAAACATACCAGACCTACGAATCCTTGGGAGATAGTGACAGGGACATGCAGCGGGAAACAACCCTAGTTTTTGGATTTAATATACTGAACCTTAGGGGTCTCTTGGGAAAGGGACAAAGAGAGAAGAAAACCCATACCTTTTTGACGTTCAAAACCTCGACTTGCTGCCCAAAAACATCTCCAAACACACGTCCAACACCCCACTCGATGGAAAACCTTCTCTTTGCCTACGTGAATGATTAATATTTGTTTTTCTTATATTTTCGTGTGAGTTTTTCAAGTGTGAAGAACCTTGGTTAATATTATGGTCTTGAATGTTTTTTGGAAGAGAGAAACGTGAATGGGAGAAGTGACATTGAACATGAAAGTTAGATAGACGTGAGAGAGTGAGAGTTTTATTAGGCTTAGGAGTCAAGTTTAGGACTTAGTCAAATAAGGTTTTATGAAATGATAAAAAAATTTGATTTCACTTTTATTTAAAAAATCTAAATAATAAATATTAATTAGTTACATTAATTTACCAACTTAAATTAAAATAAATTTAATTCATTTCTTCCACCTACGTTCAAACCAGGGTAGAGCAAGACTTCACTCTAAGAGCCATTTTTTGACCCTCTATCCCTAAAATACACCTTATTAAATAATTAATTAATTATATATTTAGGGTAATTATGATACTACCATTATCCTGGAAAAAGACAAGTTTACCCCTAGACCCTACAAAATTAAGACTTCCCCTTTTTGAGTTCGGTAAAGACTCATTCGAGTAAATTTTCATACTCATGAGCCCTACATTACTGGACCCAACCTTTTCTAGCTCAACTAACTCCCCAAGTTAGTTGTCTTGGCTATCATAAGGTGTCAGATGTCTGGTTCTACGCGCATCTATTCGTGTGAACCCAGTCTAATTGTAGGCATTCTTGGAAGATTAAGCATTATTTAGCATAGCCGTTTTTAGGGTTGTTACACAAAAGTAGCTAAATAATCCAATTAGAATCAAGTTAGGAGGAAGGTGTGAATTTTCAATTCACCCCTCAAATGAAACAAACGTAGGCACTTGTTTACAGGCCACCATCGATGGAGAAATCATCGGTCGTAGGTTAGTCTACGAGCCATCTTTTTGCTTCTGTTGATTACTACTTGGACATTTTTTGGGTTGAGACCTGACAAATCTAAGTACCAATCGATGAGACCTCACCAACGGGCCGTTCGTTGACAAACTGGCCATCGTTTAGTCCGTCGATTGACACTGCCAAGATAGTGTCGCAACCAGCCTTAGGTCCTTCTTGTGGGGTCTTTTGTGGAGACCTTAGGAAGTCATACCCGGACGTTTCCAACTTAATTACAAACCTTTAGAAGTTGTAGACCTTCCACATAAGTTTCACCGAATACAAACACCTGCAACTCGTCCAAACAGGCTCTGCCCCATCAAGACATACATTGAGCGTCTTAAGGGCTATTTTTTTGAATGCCTTTGATGTTCTTGGTTGTTTGACCTCCAAACTTCTCAAAAAACCATATAACATCTTTAAACATAATTATTACTCATTTTAATACTTAATAAGATCATTATATAAAGTATATAATCACGAAAGGACACATAAGATACATAGGCGACTAGTCGTCGAACGGTTTGGTTGTCCCTTTACGTTCGACATCCAAATCATTTCAAACTTTACACACTGCATCTAAACTATATTATAAGTAATTTTATGAACTTATAAACTTAAGAAAAACATGTTAGTATCTAGAAACACTTTCTCATTTTGGGGTCTTAAAATATCCCCACTTGGGAACATTCGTCCTCGAATGACACTTAGAGATCTTTAATCACAACAACGACTTCAATGCATCATAGAGAAGTTCATAACATTTATAACAACATCAAATCATTTTAGTTCTGAATGCGCAAAAGTAAGCAAAACCATTAATCACTAACTCTTTAATGCATCAAGCACATAGGCTATTATCATGTTCATAGGAGGAACATCCTTCTCCTAATCATAACATGGTCATTACACTTCAATTCATTAAGATATCATTTTCCAAGGCCACACAAAGGAATATTTCAACAACACTTAAGAAGAAATTTAGGCACCCTTACTTCAACGCACATAAACTTGAGTTCATTGAATCAACAAATATCTTCATTAGTTAGCTATAGTAACATGAAGATCATACTCAACCATTCCATGTTTAGTGGTGTCCATGGTGGAATGTACTTTTCCTCAACATAGATACATGTATCATGAGTTCACACCTAAGCAAGGTACAAGGTCAATTTCCTCTTAAAATGAGAAATTCTTAACTTCTAAACAAAGGCATGGTTATATTTCATTCCTAGTGAAGTCTAAATGCTAGATCACACCAAGTACATCACAAAAAATATGAAGAAATTTCACAAATTGTCAATTTCTTACATAGTACTCACCTTCACAATAATCATATTTTAAGAAGAATCACACAAATCGATAGGCACACACATGAGCACTTAGCTAAATATGCTTTAACCTTCATAGAATGAGCCTACAATTATGCATTCTAAATCATAAAAATCACATAACTCTCAAGACTCTAAATGTTTCATTTTTAAGAGACTTAAATTTTCATTATAAGGATAAACATTTCACCTCACAAGTAACTATTACCATGTTTCTTATCTTACCTCTTGAAGTCAAATGCGCAATTAACATATTAAGATGCACAATACACATGACGTAACACGGATTTTATCAAAAATATTCTTTCATGCTCCAAGGAATGTTAAAATATCCTTAAGGTAATGTCAATAAATACACACCAAACAATAAAGTTCATGCAATTCATACTTTATACAAGACTCTATTCATGAACAATTTTACCAAGAATTCATTATATTAAAGTTCAAGTAAGAATAGAAGGACAAGGTAGACAATATCTACAACCTTACTACACCATCACCATCCCCCACCTAGGGTAAGCCCAATAGATAGCAACTTAACCCAACCTTAAGAGTATCTTAACTAAACAACCTTCATTCTTATCACATAAAAGTGATTACAACTTTAAAAGGAATTTATAGTAAGTTATCAAATGAACACCAAAGTATTCTAAACCTTATAATCTAGTAAATTTATCCCCAATTATCAAGTTTGTTTATCACATTCAACCACATAAGGTTTTCATACATTACAATAGACACCAAGGTCATACATCATCAGGGGAAACAATATAGGAGACTTAGTCTCAAGTACTCTTTCTTTTCTTTCAACATTAATGCAAGCTAACTTCTAGATCAATCAAACCCACACCATCACCTTACTAAGATAAGAGTACTACCCTCAATTCTAGTGAAAACATCAATTCCATAAAATAAACGGACTCACAACTAAATTAGCATTTAGAAACAATCCTACAAATCATCATGCCATAAGACTCTCATTGTTCATTCCAAATAGAAAATCTCATTTTTACATGCATTATCATGTTCATATGCATCAACTCTATACATATTTCGACAACATCTAATCAAAGAACAATTTAGTTGATTTTAAAAAAATCTTACAGTAAACTGTCTTATCATTATAGTGAGCATGCTTTCAAATTCCAAAAATGCAACATTTAGGCAATTGATTCGAAAAGCATGACAATATGAGATAACAAATTCTTACCAACTCATCCTACAAAAGCATGCATACTATCTCAATTATATATTAATTGTTAAAATATGATTTTTTAAAATTATCTGTTAAATGACCATAATTACGTTACAAAAATATGATTATAAACCTCTATTTAATCCACTTAAATGTTGCTTCCATCGAGGTTAAAACACGTGACGTCCCCATCGCAAAAATGGGTCCCTCCTGGTCGACCCAACCCAAACCACCCCATTAATTAATTATTTAATAATAATAATCTAATTTTCCTTTTTCTTAAATCCCCATTTAAATATTAATTAGTTAAATTAATTAACCAATTTAAATTATTAAATTAAATCATTGCTCCCACCAAGATACAAACCCTGGTGGAGCAAGATTTTGCTCAAAGGACAATTTCGGCCCTTTCTACCTAAAACTCACCTCAACCTTATTAATTAAATAATTAATTACATATTTAGGGTATTTTAGATACTACCCTTAGATTTGAAAAAGACCATTTTACCCCTAGACCTTCCAAACATAAAATTTCCCCTTTTTAAGTCTAGTAAAGAATCATCCAGATAAATCTTCATATTCGGAAGGCCTACAAGGATGGACCCAACATTTCGTAACTCAACTAAATCCTCAAGGTATTTGTATTGGAGGTTGGAAGGGTTCAGAGGTCTGGTTCTACGCGCATCAATCCGTGTGAACTCTGTCTAATTGTAGGCATTCTAGACACATTAAGCATTACTTAGCATATCCATTTTCAGGATTGTTACATTATTTCCCCCTTAGGAAAATTTTTCCCTGAATGACACTTCACATCATTTAAAATAAAGAGGGTGATTTTCAAAAATATCTTAATGTACTTGAGACTTTACTTTTTGGGAATTTCTGTTTCACACTTACTCTGGATAATGCATATTACTCGAGTTTATCTGAAGCTCTATATTTGAGATTGAGGAACTTCCTTCTCAATCCCACTTAATTTGATGCACCTCACAAATCATGCAAAATAAAAAAAATCATGTCCACGCTACAAAAACGGCAACATTATATGCAAACATTAATTCTTTTTAACTCACATAGTGCAATTCTTACACATAGGATTTTTGGACTTACAACATCAACTCACTATTGCACTAATACTTAGGGTTTTTTAAACAAAAGCAGCCTTAGGAGGAGTATATCTAACCACTTAGATAACATCTTGTTGGCCATAAGATTTGAAATTATATGAATTTGTTGGATTTATCCACGCCCTACCCATTTATACCCTATCTCATTTGGCAACTGAAACCTCACAACCCTTGTTTGATAGTCTATGGTAGCATAACACTTATGGAATAAAATCCATACCTAAGTTATTCAATGCTTTTTGTTGGTGAATCTTTGATTCACATATTAGTAGGTTTGTGCACATCCTTGAAACCTACTAGAAGCTTCGCATTAATAGACTAAGGAACTTCTTCCTAAACTAGTGTCATCAAAGCATACAACATAAATAAACACATAAGTCAGCAAAAAACATGATGACTCCAATATATTAACTTCATACTAGTGCATAAAACCATACACATGAAAAACTAATTTAGGCTACACACCTGAGACATCACCACAGGTGTGTTCCCCTACACCCCTAGAATTGAGTGCGAAGACCCATTGCCTCCTTCGAGCCTCTTCAGTTGGACCATTCGACATTTTCTCCTTACCTTTTTCTCGACAACTCATATATGGACAATCCTTCATCATGTTACCCGGTTCGCTACAACTGTAACAAGCATTAGAGACCCTCATACACCCTCCTCCATGAAGTTTTCCACTCTTCCTACAAGGTGGACCCTCCTAAGTTGTATCTACTTCACTGTTTCTCTCAACTCTAGGCTTAGAATCCCTATCGTAGAGACCCTTGGATGAACTTTACTCCCCTTAGTGGGAGAGTCCCTTCTTAATCCTAGGCTTATCCCTAATATCAGTATTACTCTTCCTTGAAAAATTCTTCTTAGTGTGCCTTGACCTGTTCCCTGCCCTAGTATGTTTCCTCTTCCTGCTTTCCTCCACTTATTGGACATGAACCATAAGCTTGGAATGTCCCATGCTGGCATGCAACATATCTCTCATACGCTCCTAGAGATCCTAAGCAATCTTAGATCAAGTTTAAGTGGGAGGATTCATCCTCGTGAAGTCCCTTAACCTGCTAGCCAAGGTGCTGCCAGGTGGGTTCTCCATGGGAACATCTTGTTACTCCAGCTGGGCTGCCATAGCCTGAGCTTGTGAAGTTATGGATTGGGACACCTATATCAAGGATGTCCTCACTTCTCAATTTGTCAACCTAATTGGGTTAACATGCATCTCCATTCCAGCAGCTGGAGCCTAGGGAGGAACTTGATTTACCACAACAGCTACTCCTCCAATCTCTCCGCAAGTGTTTCTCCTTCTATTCATCTATCTGAATATGAAGAATTGATGGTATATACTCTCGTAACACCAAGAAATAAGACATTAGAGAAGGTGTGATGCAGTCTCGAAATCAGGATAGTGGTGCACTTCACTACCATGACTTAGAAACTACTCAATGTGGTTAATGTGAACTTATTACTCTCAGAATTTAACCTAATGCTCTGATACAAAATTTGTCACGATCAGATTCAAGACCCCAGAAGAGAACAGCGTTGTTGACCTCTCAGAGGTCATAGACAATCTTACGCACGTCATTGTTTCTTCATCTATGTTAACTTTAGCGGAAAATTTGAACTTTTTGTTACTTAACATTCATTTAAAACATTATACTTAAACTCATAAACATTCACAATAAACCATCTAATAATAAGATCATCACCTGAATGAAATAGTTCCATACTGCATTATGTGTATACTTTCTAAAATAGCACCAATACAATGCTTGAAATAAGATGAGTAAGAAACGCACGTGGAACATACTCCACTAACTCAAACATATATCTAACCTAGAACATAATGGGCAAGAATCCTCTAAATCATGACGGCCTACCATATCCGGATGAATGTTGCAACGTCGTACTATAAGCTCTAACGTCCACCTGTGCCTGCACCTAAAAGTAGATATTGCATGGGATTAGTACACATTTGTACTAAGTATGGGTATATGAAAGCACAAAATAAGGACATGCATGAGTAAGAATAGCTTTTTCCTAACAACATGATTTATGGAAAATCAAGTCACGGGACCTTCCAAATTTTTATTAGGAAAGTCGGTGGACTTGCCAAATTTGGATTAGGAAATTCATGCCATAAGAGTAACATGTATCATCATACTTATCATGTTGCAAGCAGTACATAACGCATTGCACATATCATATCACATAGTTCACATATCATATCACAAGCTCATTATTTTTCTTTTAATTTATTTCTTAACTTTCTCACCTATCCAAGAGGTTGTGGGTTCAATCCCAACTCTCCGTATTTATTTTCTCCTTTATTTTTCTACTAAATCTCTCATCCATTCAAGAGGTTGTGGATTCACTCCGCACTCACCACATCTATTTTTACATGAATTTTTCTCACAAATTTTTTATGAAATTTTAATTTAGTGAGGTCATGGGTTCAATCCCCAATGACCTTGAATTTTTTTTTAAAAAAAATGGAGCTCATTTTCTTAAAAGTTGGCCGAGACTACAACTTCCAGCAGGCTGGATATTTAAGTCTCTTCCAATCCATTTTTGTCTTAATCTTTTGTTGGTTTTTTTTATAGATTTCATGTAATGATGTCTCGGATTAAATATTTAGTGATTTCACTTATTTTAAATTCATTTTTCATTGAGTTTTGTACCCCTTTGTTTGGCCAAACCCAATCTACCAAATGCTGGAAATTTGTTCACTATTTTCATCTTCTTTTTATCATCATTCATAAGTTAATTCCTAAGACATTTCAGGGATCATTTGGTGCATCTTTAAGTGTAATCATTTTAAGATTATAATCAGCAAAGAATTACCATCACATCCAGAAACATTACACCACTTTTACACCTCATGATTTACCTATACATTCGCAAATAAAATTCAACCATTAAAACATATCACTTTTCACATACTTTCGGTTGACATAAGTTAACATTCTTACAATTCCAAACACATAATCATGAACACATTTTCCAAAAAATCATACTTCATACTTAATCTACCAGCAAACATACCAACAACATAATCTCGAACTTATTTCACATTGAGATCCAAGGGATACTAGGGACTAGGAGTTCGACAAGAACGGGAACAACCTTGGTTTCAAGATTTGTTGAATTCATGGGAAATAAAATTCTCTTGGAGATAGGAGTCCAGGAGAGAAAATCATACCTTATTTCAATGTTGTTCAACCCACTACTTGCTGCCCAAAAACCTTCTCCAAACTCACGTCCAAATCGCGAAACTCCAACATAAAACCCACAGAACTTTTCTTTACTTTTTTGGTTAGCTTGTTTATTTATATTTTTCGTGTAAGTTCTTCAAGTGTGAAGAACTTTTGTAGCTTTTCTGTTCATGTGTTTTGGTTAGGCAGAAAGAACATGAAAGAAAGTGAGAGAAAGGCAGATCCTAAGAGTGGATGAAACGTCAAAAAGAGAGAGGTTCCTTAGGATTAGTATTCTTGTTGAGACTTAGTCAATATAAGGTTTGTTCAAATGTTAAAATCAGACTTTTATTTTTGAATTATATGTTAAATGAACATAATTCCCTTACAAAAATTAGATTATAAACCTTAATTTAATCCACTTAAATGTTTCTACCGTCGAGGTTCGAACCAGTGACGTCCCCATCGTGAAAATGGGTCCCTCCTGGTCGACTCGACCCAAACCACCCCATTAATTAATTAGTAAAAAATAATGATATGATTTTCCTTTTTCTTAAATCATAATTTAAATATTAATTAATTAAATTAAGTCACTAAATTATATAATTAAGTTAAATAATTGCTTCCACCTAGGTTCGAACCCAGGTGGAGCAAGATTTTGCTCAAAGGCCAATTTCGTACCTTTCTACCCAAAATACCCCTCCATCTTATTAATTAAAAAATAAATTACATACTTAGGGTAATTATGAAACTAACATTACCATGGAGAAAGACCATTTTACCCATATACCCTTCAAACATAAGATTTCCCCTTTTTAATTCCGGTAAAGACTCATTTGGGTAAATCTTAATATTCGGGAGCCCTACATAGTTGGACCCAACCTTTCCTATCTTAGTTATTTGGCTTGGATGTCGCAAGGGTTTAGATGTGTGGTTCTACGTGCATCAATCTGTGTGAAACCGGTCTAATCATAGGCTTTCTAGACACATTAAGCATTACTTAGCATATCCATTTTTTGGGTTGTTACATCCCCCTATATGCTAAAATCATATGTCATATATGAAATTTCATCAACCTTAATCATGTAAAGAGTCCCTTCACATAAACATAGCATATGTAAAGCATCATCTAGTTTGGGGTACACAGGAACACACCATTCAAGGCCCCTCTATTGACTACATCTTCTTACAAGTGTGTGTGTGTACATATATGTGAGTAAACCTTTCACATAACACATTGAGACACATATGTTCAATCATACATATTCATACATATAGAAACCAAAACTAGAATTATCCTTTCAAGGTACATATGTGCAATGCATAACCATAGTCACATACCCTTGCTCATACTATTACACCAATCAAGTCATCCTATCTAAGGAAACACATATCACGCTTTGATAAACATCATCTTAACATGCATAGTTGGATACACTAGTGAATATGAGAACTACCTTTCATTTAGACACCATGACCTAAACTACTTGTAACATGCATATAAAGTGAGTGTGTGTGTACATTGGTGAATATGATCACATAATGGCTATCAACAATATTTTGAGGTAGCCACCCTGTTAGTACATAACACCCTATCAAGCATAAACCAGACAACACACAGTAGCATGTGAGACAAGTCAACTTCATATTACACTTAAGACTCCTAAGTCGTGCAATTCATGCATTCATATAGGGGTACATAGGTAAGGGGTTATTAACCATTTTACTCATCAATTGAAGCACCTACACTTTACCCTTACATGGATATACACATGCTCATACAATAGTCGTACACCCTAGAACACAACTAGAATACGAAAGTAGACATAATCTTCTCATAGTATCATCATAAGCACATGTTCATATAGTCATCAATTTGCCTTCAAAGTCATGTTAGTCACATATATATATTGAAAATAAAATAAACACCACCACCATAAGTTGACCATACCACACAATGTCATAGAAAGATTCATCAACATTACCATAAAGAAATAGAGAAGTAGAAGAGTAGAGGAATTCTTACCAATCCTTTAGGCTTTGGTCATCATTGACCATTACTACTCTTTTATCAATAAATCATGTATAGTACAGTATCTTAAGGTACCATAATAATACATGAACTTAAACATAAGCTACTACAAGGTCATGCTACAAGTAGTACAACATATCATTATCATGCTAGAATATAGGACATAAACCATCAACCAACTCCACTTGCATGGATTATAGATCATATTTCATCAATAATATCAATGCAAGGAAGTAGCTAATCATATACTTAATCATATCGAAATCATTCTTAAAGCTCTTCAAGATCAAGCTACTATTGTAGGCATTAAACTATCAATTCAACGTAGAGTAGAGAGAATAGGCTATCTTATTAATTTTCCCAAAGTATTAATCATCATTCACATTTTACCACTAAAGTAAATTCTAGGCAGTAGATAATGAAATAATAGTCTAGATAAGACACTACTACAATTGCAATTAAGGTCGAATTCACTACAAGCATGCTTCATGTTACGAGTTCATGGAAGGTAAATTTACATAGGTTAATCCTATTCAAACTATCATAAATTGACACATATTGGATATATTACATATAATTTATACTCATATTACGTTATAGGCTGCAGCTATAAACAATTAACCATGATCAATTCTCATAATAACTAACCTAATATCAAGATCACAAGTTACTACATGATAGACTAGAAGAACCTAGATCAATTTAAACCAATCCTTCTTTACTTTGATGATACAAGATTTATATCCACAATTAAACCATCGTATTAACCGAAAACAGTAGCTTCAAAAATGACAACATAATCGAAATCCACTTTTTAATCAATTGAGGCCCACATTACAATGATCATAATGAAGACTAGGCTAGGCATGTTCAAACCTTCATGCATTGATTAAAATGGATAATTTATCAATGATTAACCATTAATATACATACTAGACAGTATAAATAAGCATATTAACATAAAACCATACAAAGGCTAAAATCGAGTTTGTGAAAGAGCATGGGTTCATCATGCAATAGAATTTAAAATCACGTCCAGATCAGTATATAATCATCAATAATTTCATATTATACTTTTGAAATCAATTTAAGAAAGAACCCATGACTAGAATGAAAAAGAAGAACTTGATCATATTTTTCTCTTTGAAAAGTTTGAGATTAATTCTCTAGATGGAAGGATAATTAGAGATGAAAGATCACCATACCTTTATATACATTAAAATCTCTAAAATTTTATTATTCATCCATGGAAATAAAAGCTCCAAGCTGTTCTTCAACTTCCCCAATAATCGAGATTCTACAGAGTATATTTTTGGAGGGAAAAGTCTAATTTTAAGAATTGTATTGGGAGTGGGGTTGATCACGTTTTTAATCCCTTATATACATCCAAAAGTAGATAAATAATGCTATTAGAATCATGTTAGTACGTGTGCTGAATTTCCCATTCACCCCTTAAATGAATCAGACGCAGGAACGAATTTACAGACCACCATCGATGGAGCAATCTATTGGTCGTAGGTTAGCCTACGGGCCGTCCTTTAGCTTCTGTCGATTGGTAGTTGGCAAATTTTAGGGTTGAGACCTTCCCAATGTAAGTACAAATCTATTAGACCTCACCAACAGGCCGTTGGTTGACAACCTGGCCATCGTTTGACCTGTCGAGTGACGTTGCAAAGGCAGTGTCTCGACCAGCCTTGGGTCCTTCTTGTGGAGCCTTTTGCTGGGCCCTTTAGAAGTTGTACCCAGATGTTTACAACGTAATTAAAACCCATAATAAGTTTTATACCTTCCACATAATTTTCAATCAAAAAAAACACCTGCAACTCGTCCAAACAGGCTAGGCCCCATCAAGACACACATTGAGTGTCTTAAGGGCTATCTTTCGAACGCCTTGGACGTTCTAAGTCGTTTGACCTCCAAAGTTCATGAAACACCATAAAATATTTATAAATCATTATAAATCATTTTAATACTTAAGAATATCTTAAAATGAAGAATAGAATCACGCATGCACACATGAGACACATAGGTGACTAGTCGTCGAACATTTTGGTCGTACCTTGACGTTCGACTTCCAAATCACTTCAAACTTTACACACTGCCTTAAAAAAATGTTATAAGTAATTTAGTACCTTACAAAATTAAGAAAAACATATTAGGATCTAGACATTCTATCTCACTTTGGGGTCTTACAATGTCCCGCACTTGGGAACATTAGTCCTCGAATGACACTTAGGTTATCTTTAATCACAACAAGGACTTCAATGCATCATATAGCAATTCAAAACATTTATAACAATATCAAATCATTTTAGCACTAAATGTACACAAGCAAGAGAATCCATTACTCACTCACTCTTTAATGCATCAAACACATAGGCTCTTATCATGTTCATAGGAGGAACATCCTTATCCTAATCATAACATGGTCATAACATTTAAATTCATTAATAAATCATCTTGAAAGGCAATACATAGGAATATTTCAAAAACACTCAAGAAGCAATTTAGGAACTCTTACTTCAATGCGCATAAACCTGAGTTTATTGAATCAACATATATCTTCATTAGTTAGATATACTGCCATGAAGTTCATACTCAACCATACCATGGTTAGTGGTGTCCATGGAGGAATGTCCTTCTCCTAAACACACTTACATGTATCATGATTTCACACCTAAGCAAGGTACAAGGTCAATTTCCTCTTAAAATGAGAAATTCTCAACTTCTAAACCAAGGCATGCTTATCTTTCCTTCCTTCTGAACTATAAATGGTAGATTACACCAAGACATCACACCAAATAGGAAGAAATTTCACAAAATGTAAATTTCTAAGATAGTACTCACCTTCACAATAAGCGTATTTCTAGAAGAATCACACAAATCAATAGGCACACACATGAGAACTTAGCAAAACATGCTTTCACCTTTCAAGAATGAGCCTACAATCATGCATCCCAAATCATAAGTCACATAATTTTCAAGACACTCAATATATTTCATTTGAAAGAGACTTAAATTTTTATTATAAGGCTAAATATTTCACCTCACAAGTAACTATTATCATCTTTCTTATCTTACCTCTTGAAGTCAAATGCACAATTAGCATATTAAGATGCACAATACACATGAAAAAACATGGATTTTATCAGAGCCTTTTTTTCATGCGCTTTGGAATCTTAAAATATCCTTAAGGTAATGTCAATCAATACACACCAAACATATAAAGTTGGTTCAACTCATACTTTATGCAAGACTCTATTCATGAAACAACCTTACCAAGAAATTCATTAGATTCAAGTTCAAGTAAGAATAAAAGGACAAGGTATACAATATCTACAACCTTACTACTCCATCACCATCCCCCACTTAGGATAAAGCCAATCAAGAGCAAATTAACCCAACCTTAAGAGGATCTTAACTAAACAATCTTTATTTTAATCACTTAAAAGTTATTACAACATTAAAAGGAATTTACAATAAGTTATCATAGGGACACTACGGTATCCTAAACATTCTCATCTATTCAATTTATACACAATTATCAAGTTAGGTCATATTATTCAACCCCATAAGGTTTTAATACAATACAATAGACACCAAGGTCATACATCATCAAGGGAAACAGTATAGGAGACTTAGTCTTAAGGACTCTTTCTTTTCTTTAAACATTAATGTAAGGTAACTTCTAGGTAAATCAAACCGACATCATCACCCTACTAAGATAAGAGTACTACCCTCAATTCTAGGGAAAACATCAATTCCACAACATAAAGGGAGTGACAACACAATAAGAAGTTAGAAACAATCTTACAACTCATCATGCCATAAGACTCTCATTCTTCATTCCAAATAGAAAATCTCATTCATAAATTCATTATCATGTTCATATGCATCAACTCTATTCATATTTCGACAACATATAATCAAAGAACAATTCAGTTGATTTTTCAAAAATCTTACACTAAACTGTCTTATCATTACACTGAGCATGCTTTCAAATTTCAAAAATGCAAAATTTAGGCAATTGATTGGAAAAAGCATGGAACCAATATGAGATAGAATTCTTGCCAACTCATCAACAAAAAAGAATGCATACTACCATCACACCTAAAGTTTCAAGTCATGGCAAAGGACTGACCAATGAATACAAGGAAAAAACTTATCATAGACCACCTAGATACAAAAGGGAAACATTACATCTTTAGTACCTGTCTTAGTGTGGTAGTGATGATTTACATCGGTAGTCACTAAGGCATTTCAATTTTCAGAATTCATAGTATTATGCCTTCATAATGTAAAAGAAATATAGGAAACACATCATTCACAAAGGAACTCATGTCACATAAAATACTTCTAGCACGGTTAACAGATTATGGGACACACATTTTCAAACGTAACATGCTATTTCACATAAGTTTTCATATATAACCATAAATGGCATCATATAATAAAAATGTGTAAAAATTTACCTTCACACATACTCATTAAACCATAGAACAAGATAAGCATTTAAATTCACCTTATCTCCCTCAAGCATAGAGATAATCTCATCCATGAAATAACATCTAAAAGAGCCCAAGAAAATATAAGAAAAAGATCTTATAAAGTTAAGTACTAAGGCACGATATGAGAATGATGAAGAAGGAAAACTCTATCGTCCTATAGCCTCTCGTACCATTTCATGTATCGCGACTCACCACCAATGATACAACACACTACTAGACGTGGAAATATGAGAGTTCTCTGACCCTAAACCACTTTTAACAACCTGACTCTGATACCATGTTTGTCACATCCGAGGATCACCCCCTAGAAGCAACATGGCATACTTGACCTCTCGCAGGTCTTGTACAAGCCCATAGTTATCATTTATCGCATTGACATAGTAAATTTAGCGGAGAATTTAAAACTTTTTATAGCACCTCATAAAATAGAAACTTTATTTATTATCTATACAAAACATAAGTCATAATACAAGTAGACCCTAAGTCTCTTGTCATCCTTGGAATCAAAACAACTTTGGATACATTAGGGAACTTGACCCTTAAGACATAAGACAAAACTATTACGATAGTTAATCGAGTTTACAGTAAGTAACATTAGAAACAGCTTGGACTTAAGGTTTCTTTCCTTTATCTTGTGGGAATATCTATCAAGATCCTCAAATATAGGACATCTTAAGCACCATAGCCTACACTTTTGTAAAAATATAGAACAATGGGAGTATACAAGAATGCACTACTATGTCAACCATGCAAAAAAATGCATTTAAAAGGGGACATTTTCTTGAAACTCATACTTCATGCCTTTTTGAGTAAATATTTATAAACTTTAAAACAGTTTGCATATATCATTCCATGAATAATATAAACATATTTAAAGGACCAAACATTTCATATGATGACATATAGGATTTATTACATTAATAGTCATATTGTTAGTTAAAGCTCTGGTCCTTCACAGTGAGGTTAATTCCCTTTTAATATAATTCCCCAGTTAACCCTATAGTGATACTTGATCATTGGCATCACCTTAAGGCACAAGGAAAAACATACATATAATTTACACAAGACAACAGTTACCTCATAAAAGTATAGTACAACATAGACATTAGTGAAGACAAAAACTATAAGGACATTACAGTGGATTCTAGTCATTATGCACATATTATATCTTTTTTATTCACATAGAACCTTATAAGACCTTAAACTCATGCCCCCAATCTAAAGGAGTTAATAGTGCAACAAATGTACATGTAAGGACCCATTAACGTCACCACATACTAATTAAAACCTATCATGACGGACACAAGCCTTTTCCATTACAAGTATACGTCAACACAGAAAGAGGAGCCACTTCATGTCAAGCAAGACCTTTATTATATAGTCAAGGAAGGTCAAAACTATTGGCATGAAAGACTCATATCATGCACCTCTTCATAAACAAGTAAACCAAATACATACACTGTATGCATAGAGGAAACACAGACAGGTGACATGCATAGAACACCTTCTTAGAACTTCCTAAAGAGCTATTGTGAAATGTCTAGATAGGTTCATTACTTCCACTTATTCTTGTAGACTCCCATAAGTACTTAGTAGGATCCTAATCATACTTCTATTGTCCATTTTACTTAGGGAAACTAAGTCTTAACAACATAGGAACATAGATGCTAAAACACGGAAATCGGGTTGTCATGTAAAAACCCCACACACAAAAAAAAGGTGGTCTACAGGCCAAAGTAGAACCAAACATCACATTGCTTTCTAGGTAGATCTAGTAGCTAGTATCCTCTGGTGGTAACATAGTTATAAAGCATGAGGGTACATGTGAAAACCCTCCTTATGCTAAGATTAGGCATTGTAGTTATTCACTTATTGAAACATCACTCTAGCACCCCTTTTGGGTCATGAGGCTATCCACCCATCAGGTTTATGGTGACCTACCTTCCTACCATAGGAAGGGACACACACTCATATTCAATTTCACATGGTGCTAAACTAATTTCCCTTTATTTTAATCATTTATTATATTTTTAATTTATAAAACATAGGTTTCGGAGATTCATCCCGCCATATGCTTATATCATAGGTCATAGATGAGATTTCACTAACCTAAATAATGTAAAGAAACCCTTCACATGATCATAGCATATGTTAAAGCTATCATCTTAGTTCGGGTACACAGAACACCCCCATTCAAGGCACCTTTCTTGATAGGTGTTCTTAATGTTGTGTGTAGACATTATATGTGAGGGAAAACCGTTCACATAACACATTAGAACACACATGCTCATACATACATATTCATACATACTGAAATCAAAACTAGAACTATCCTATCAAGATACACATGTGCAATTCATAGGCAAAGTCCCATACCTTTGCCAATACTAGTACACGTATCAAGTTATCCTAGATAAGGAAACACATATCATGATTTCATAAACGTCTTCTTAATATGCATAGTAGTAGACACTATTAAATATGAGAACTACCTTTCATTTAGACACCATGACCTATACTAATTGTAACATGCATGTAAAGTTAGTGTGTTATTGTACATTGGTCAATATGATCACATAATAATTATCAACAACATATTTAGATAGACACCCTCTTAGACCATGATACTCTATCAATCATAAACCACACAACACAAAATAACATATGATACAACTCAACTTCATATTCCACTTAAGACTCCTAACTTGTGCTATTTATGCATTCACATAGGGTTACATATGTAAGGGATCATTAACCATTTTACTCATCAATATCAGCACCCTTACTTTACCCTAACATGTGTATACGCATGCTCATACAATAACCATACACCCTAGATCACAACTAGAATAGGAAACTAGGCATAATCTTCTCATAGTATCATCATAACCACATGTTCATATATTCACCAATTTTCCTTGAAGTCCATGTCCCATATATAATATATGATATATATATTTATATTAGATTATCTATATTATATATTATTATATATATATAAATATATATTTACAATACGTAAACAAAAGCCACATTAAGCCGACCACTCCGCAGAATGTCATACAAGGCTTCGATCAAACTTTACCATAAAAGAAAAAGACAAGTAGAGAGTTAGTTCTACCTATCCTTAGCCTTTGGTCAATCATTGGAACCATTTATACTTTTTATGAATAATTCAAGTATAGGGAAGTAGCTTCGTTACCATAATTCATATATGAAGCTAAAAACATAAAGCTACTACACAGGTCATGCATAAAACTAGTAAAACATATCATTAACATGCTATAATGTAGAAGGGACCCATAGACCATCAACCAACTTCACTTGCATGGATCATAGATCATATTTCATCAATAAATCAATCCAAGGCCAGTTATCTTAATCATATACTTAATTCATATCGAATTGATCCTAAAGCTCTTCAAGATCAAACTACGATGTAGCCAGTATATCTATCAATTTAACGTAGAGTAGAGAGGAATAAGCCATATTAAGATGTTGTCCCAAAGTATTAATTCATTCAATCACATTTTAACAATTTTAAAGTACATGCTAGAATAACTGTTAGTATGAAATCATAGGGTCTAGATGAGACACTACTTACAATTCCATTAAGGTCGAATTCATAAAGATGCTTCATATTAGGCTTCATGGAAGGGGTAATTTACATGATTAATCCTATTCAAAACTATAATGAATGTACCCATATTTATGTTTAAATATAATTATACTAATATTACGTTATAGGCAGCAAACTAAGGACGATTAACCATGATCAATTCATATAACAACTATGCCTAACATCAATATCACAACTTACTACTTGATAGACTAGAAGAAACCTTAGATCAATTGAAAACAGTAGCTTACAAGTTCTATAATTTGATCATAAAAGATTATATCCACATTACACCATGGCATTAACCTTTAAAAAAAACAAGTAGCTACAAAAACCAACAATAATCGAAAATTTCCTTTTAATCAATGAGGACCCACCTACAATGATCATAATAAAGACTGGCAGGCATATTCAAACCTTAATTGCACGTAATTCACAGGTTTTGGGGGGTAATCAATCAATGTAGTCACCATAATATACATTCTAGACAGTTATACGTAAGCATATTAACACAATTGAACACCAAATCGATATTGCATTAGATCAAGATCATAAAGCCATTACATAGGTAAAATCGAAGTTTTTGATAAGAGCATGGTTAAATTGCAATAGGAAATTTCATATCACGTCCAAATCAGTTCATTAAATCATAAATAATTCATAGGATACTTTGAGATTCAATTTATTAAAAGAAACCCATGACTAGAATGAGAAGGAGAACTGATCATATTTTTCTCTTTGAAAACATTGAGAATTTAACTAGAGATGGAAGGATCCCCAGACCTTTATCCTAAAAATTAAGATATCAAAACCTTATGATTTCATCTATGGATATCAAAGCCTCCAGCTTTCTTTGAGCTTCACCAACAATGGAGAGGTTCTAGAGAGTATTTTTTGGAGGGGAAAAAAAAAAAAAGTCCTCATTTTGTGAATTGTATTGGAAAAGGGTTGATCACGTTTTTTAATCCCTTATATACATCCAAAAAGTATCCGAAATAATACTATTAGAATCAGTTTCCCAAAAAGTTTTTTAGTACGTGGGGGGAATTTCTCATTCACCCCCTAATGAAACAAACAAGCAGGCCACAAATTTAGAGGGCCACTTATTGATGAGCAAATCAACTGGTCGTATTAGGTTAGTTACAGGCGTCCTTTGGCTATTTAGATTGGTAGTTGGCACAAAATTTTGGGTTTAGGGACATTCCCAATATAAGTAACAAAAATCGGTGAGTGAGACCTCACCCCAAACAGGCCTTTTTTTGACAACACTCCATCGTTTGGGCGTAGAGTGGACCTGCAAGGCAGTGTCTCCACCAGCCTTGGCTCCTTCTTGTGGGGCCTTTTGCTGGGACCTTTATAAGTCGTACCAAGATGTTTCAAACTTTATTAAAACCCATAAAAAAATTTAGACCCTCCACAGAAGTTTCACCCAAAACAAACACATGCAACCCATCCAAACAGGATAGACTCCATCAAGACACACATTGAGCATCTTAAGAGCTATCGTTCGAACGCCTTGGACGTTCTAAGTCATTTGACCTCCAATCTTCTTGAAAACCCATATACGTTCTAAGTCATTTGACCTCCAATCTTCTTGAAAACCCATATACCAAATTCAAAAATTTTTATAACTCATTTAAATAAAATAACCTCATTAAATATAGTATATAATCACGCATGGACACATGAGACACATAGGCGACTAGTCATCGAACGTTTTGGTCATCCCTTGACGTTCGACTTCCAAATAACTTCAACCTTTACACACTGCCTTGAAACAATACTATAAGTCATTTAGGGACTTACAAACTCAGTAAAAACATGTTAGTCTCTAGACGCCCTATCTCATTTTGGGGTTTTACAATGTCCCCCAGTTGGGAACATTAGTCCTTGAATGACACTTAGGTTCTCTTTAATCACAACAAGGACTTCAATGTGTCATAGAGCAATTCATAACATTTATAACAACATCACATAATTTTAGCAATAAATGTACACAAGCAGGCGAAGCCATTACTCACTCACTCGTTAATGCATCAAACGCATAGGCTCTAATCATGTTCATACGAGGAACATCCTTCTCCTAATCATAATATGGTCATTACACTTCAATTCATTAAGAGATCATCTTGAAAGGCCACACATAGGAATATTTGAACAACACTTAAGAGGCAATTTAGGCCCTCTTACTTCAATGCGCATAAACATGAGTTAATTGAATCAACAAATATCTTCATTAGTTAGATCTACTGCCATGAAGTTCATACTCAACCATACCATGGTTAGTGGTGTCCATGGAGGAATGTCCTTCTCCGCAACACACTTACATGTATCATGAGTTCACTGCTAAGAAAGGTACAAGGTAAATTTCCTATTAAAATAAGAAATTCTCAACTTCTAAACAAAGGCATGCTTATCTTTACTTCCTAGTGAAGTCTAAATGGTAGATTACACCAAGTACATCACAACAAATAGGAAGAATTTTCACAAAATGTCAATTTCTAATGTAGTACTCACCTACATAGTAAGCGTATTTTGAGAAGAATCACACAAATCAATAGGCACACACATGAGCAATTAGCTAAACATGCTTTCACATTTCCAGAATAAGCCTACAACTATGCATACCAAATCATAAAAGTAACATAATTCTCAAGACACACTCAACATATTTCATTTGAAAGAGACATACAATTATTACAATGAAGACTAGACTAGGCATGTTCAAACCTTCATGCATTGATTCACATGGGTAATTCATCAATGATTCACCATAATAAGACATACTATAAAGTATACATAATCATATTAACATTATTAAATCACAATTCGATATGCATAAGATCAAGATCATAAAGCCATTGATAGGCTAAAATTGACCTTGTGAAAGAGCATGGGTTCATCATGAAATAAGATTGAAAATTACATACAAATCAGTAGATAATCATCAATATATTCACATTGTGATTTGGAAATCAATTTGAGAAAGAACTCATGGCTTGAATGAAGAAGAAGAACTTGATCATATTTTTCTCTTCGAAACTTTGAGATTAACCCTATCGATGGAAGTATAACTAGAGATGAAGGATCAACATGACTTTATATACATAAATATATCTAAAACTTGATGATTCATCCATGGAAATCTAAATCTCTAAGCTTTTCTTGAACTTCACAAACAAGGGAGGTTTTCAAGAGAATATTTTTGGAGGGAAATGTTTAATTTAATGAATTGTATTGGGAGTGGGGTTGATCACGTTTTTAATACCTTATATACACCCAAAAGTAGCTAAATAATCCTATTAGAATCATTTTAGGAAGAGGGGTAAATTTCCCATTCACCCCTTAAATGAAACAGATGCTGGAACCAACTTACAGGCCACCATCGACGAGCAATCGACCGGTTGTAGGTCACTCTATGGGCCGTCCTTTGTCTTCCGTCGATTGGTACTTGTCCAATTTTTTGGTTGATCCCTGGGCAATATAATTAAAAATCCATGAGACCTCACTAACGGGCCGTTGGTTGATAAACTGGCCGTCGCTTGGTCCGTCGATTGACAGTGCCAAGGAAGTGTCTCGACAAGCCTTAGGTCCTTTTGTGGAGCCTTTTACGGGGCCCTCTAGAAGTCGTACCCATACGTTTAAAACCTAATTAAAACCCTTAACAACTTGTATACCTTCCATATATTTTTCATCCAAAAAAAATGCCTTCAACTCCTCCAAACAGTTTAGGCCCCATCAAGACACACATTGAGCGTGTTAAGAGTTATCTTTCGCAACGCCCTTTGGACTTCTTGAGTCGTTCCAAACCTCACAAACTTCTTAAATTCCATATACCATATTGAACATAATTATACTCATTTTAATAATAATAAGATCAGATTAAGGACAGTATCTAATCACGCATGGAAACATGGAGACACAGTGTTTAGGTGTTAGTCGTTGAACGTTTATGGTCTTCCCTTTACGTCTCGGCTTCCAAAATCACTTCAAACTTTACATGCTGGCTTCAAAACAATTATAGGTCATTTTAGGGACCTTATAAAAACTCTAATACAAACATGTTAAGCTGGACAACACCCCCTAATCCTTTTGTTGGTCTTACAGTTATGAGATTGAGACACACTATTTGAGGACTAGGTTATATTTAATATATTTATGTGCCAATAAAAGTAGAAGACAAAGTAATATTCCTATACGAAGGGTCAATGTTATAGTAAATATATATTTATACTATGTGTATTCAGAGGTCTATGTAAACCTCCAAGTAAGTAAGGAATTTTTTTAAATTTTCCGCTAATTTTGACCTATGAATGTGATGATGTAAGATAAGAGGCTAGGCTTAGTCCACAAAGAGGACAACAACGCCAGTTACGTCTAGGGGGTATTTCCAAATGTTACACCCATCATGCGATTTGACACAACATTGTGTCTTACAAAAATTATTACCTTGGTCTGTAATTTCTCCGAAAGTAAAGATATGCGGTTATATCTTATTCATATCCCCCTAAGCCTCCCAAGTAGCTTCTTCAAAAATTTGATTCCTCCATAAGACCTTGATTGATGCTACCTCCTTTTTTCTCAACTTGAGAACATGACGATCAAGTATCTTAATTAGTATCTCCTCATAAGATAGGATGCTCTTAAAACCTAAAAAATTTGTAGGTATAATATGTGAATGATCTCCCATACACTTCTTCATAATTGAAATGTGAAATACCAAAAGGACTGATGCTAACTCTATCTTGTATATCTTGTAAGGACCAATAAAGCGGGGACTAAGCTTTCCTTTTTTGTCGAACCTCTATTCACCCTTCATGGGTTAAAAATTCAAAATAATCAAGGGTATTCTACTCAACAATTAGAGTTCTTTTTCCCTACAATGCATAGATTTCTAGCGGACTGCAGTGTTTTTCAATCTTTCTCGAATGGTATTCACCTTCTCCAAAGCTTGATCAACTAAGTCTTGCACTATCAACTCAGCTTCATCAAATTTAAATAATCCAATAGGAGAACTATATCTTCTCCAATAAAAACCCTCACAAGGAGCCATATGGATGCTTGAGTGATAGCTATGTTGTAAGCAAAATCAATGAGAGGTCATTGATCATCTCGATTTCCCTTGAAATTTATCACACAAACCCTTAAGATACCCACTAAAGTTTGGATCATATGTTCTTCTTCGTCATCAATCTAAGAATGGAAGACAGTACTAAGGTTCAACTTCGAATCCAAAAAAATCTAGAAAGACTTCCGAAATTATGCGGTGAATTGCGCACCTCTATCTAAAATGATCTACCCAAGAACTCCATGAAGTCTGAATACATCTTGAATATATAATCTATCATAATCCTCTACTATATAGGTGGTCTTTACAAGCAAGAAATTGGTTGATTTACTGATCTGATCAACAATCACCCAAATTGAATTATATTGCTTCCAAGATCCCAACAAACTAGAAATGAAATCCAAACTGATCATCTCTCACTTCCTTTTCAAAGATCTATGTTATGATCCAAACTACGGTCCTTTGGTGCCCTACCTTGACGTATTGGGAAATTGGGCACTTAACAACAAATTCACCAATATACCTCTTTATCCTACTCGATCAATATACTTATCTCAATTCACGATACATCTTTGTGGAAGAGGATTGATAAAGTATCTAGAGTTATGCGCTTACTCCATGATCCTCTCTTGGAGTTCATCTACCTTCGGTACACAAAACCTACCTTGATACCTCAATACCCCATCTCCCCCTTCTTCAAAATTCAGCAGTTTCTACTTCTGAACATTTTTTTTAATTCAAGAAACATATAGGCTTGATCATTTTTATCTTTTACTTCCAAAATTAGAGATATCTCAGCCTAATTCATCACCACCACTCCACCTTTATTAAAATCGAACTACTGGACTCTTAATCATGCAAGTCCATGACATCTTGGATTTTATACAACTTTTTGTATTCTCAAAATGGGCAGTTTACTACCATAGATATAGATAACCTGCTCAACGCATTAGTAAAAAATTAGCCTCATTTTTTTGATAGAGAAAACTTATTTCATAATTCTTGAGTAACTCCAACAACCTTATATGTTTGAGATTAAGATTTTATAATTGAACACATACAACATAGTATTCTAATTGGTGAATAGACCTACAAGAACACCATAGAGATAGCGAAGCAATATTTTCAAATTGAATGCTACAACAGGCAACTCTAGATCATGGGTTGGGTAATTCTTCTTGTAAATATTAAGCTGACTAGAGGCATAGACTATAACCTAGCCATTCTTAATAAACACACACCCAAGTAAACCTCTGGATGAATCACAATACAGAATGAATTCTGCTGTACTCTATGGTAGGGTAGACACTTGGGTAGTAATTAACGGATTTTAAATTACTGAAAGCTTTTCTCATAATCTTTATACCATTGTAACTTTGTTGTCCTATGAGTCAACTTTTTCAATGGAGATTAAATGGATGAAAACCCATCGATAAATTTCGTATAATAACCACTCGATCCCAAGAAACTCCTAATAATAGTTGGGTATGTGGGTCTAGGCCAGTTCTACACTCTCTCAATCTTGTTAGTGTCAACTCGAATCCCTTCTCCATACACAATGTGTCTTAAGAACACCACTACACGTCAAACCAAAATTTAGAATTGGAAAATGAAGTATCCAATTCCTTATCCTTTAAAGTTTCGACTACTCTTAGATGACTAACATGATCTTCATCATTCCTTGAATAAATTGTAATGTCATCCATGAATACGATAACAAATATATCAATACAAGGCTTAAAAACTATGTTGATAATATCCACGAACGCAAGAGGGGCGCGGCATTACAACTAAAAGGCCATGCTTACAAAACTCGATAATACCATAACGAGTCTGGAATGTTGTCTTAGGGATATAACTTTTTCTTACTCTCAACTGATGATAGGTAGATCTAAGGTCTATTTTAGAAAAGAAAGTGGCACCCTGAAGTTGATATAAAAGATCATCAATTCTCGGAAGAATATACTTATTCTTGATAGTTACCTTTTTCAATTGGCGGTAATCAATACACATTCTAAGTGAACCATTTCTCTTCATTACAAATAATATCAGAGTTTCCGAAGGTGAGACACTACGTCAAATAAATACTTTATCAAAGAGATCTTCCAACTGATCATTAACTTTTTCAACTCAGCGGTACCATTTTATTAGGCAGAAAGGAGATAGGAAAGTATTAGGAAAAATATCTACACTAGAGTCTATCTCTCTCAGGAGGTACTCAAGGAAGATCGTCTGGAAAGACCTCTGGAAAATCACTCACAATTGGAACATACTAGATAGATGGTGTCTCAACACTGAAGTCATTAAATAAGACTAAGTGGTAGATAAGACTAAGTGGTAGATAAGACTAAGTGGTAGATAAACCCCTTGGAAATTAAATTTATATCCTTAAGGTACGAAATAAAATGATCTTTAGGCACTGTTGAACTACTCCTCATATCAATAATTTGCTCATTAGGAAATTGAAACTTAACTATTCACGTTCTACAATCAATTGAAGCATTGAAACAAATCCATACCTAGAAGGTGTCCTTATGATATATAGAAATGGTACAATCACGATAAACTCTATTAGTTAGAATACATTCACCGACAGGTGTTGACTATTAAAGAGCTCAAAAATTGCTCATGAAGGATATCAAGTCTCATAGTAATGTATGGAGTAACAAAATATAGACTCTCACCTATATCAAATAGTGAATATAGATTTAAAGTAAATACATTGATCATATCGGTAAGAAAATCAAGAGAATTCTCTTGCTCTTGGAAACTGGTGATATCATATATATAGTTTTCTCCTTTGCCTATCCCTAAAGTATCTAATTCTAGGTGTATCTCGGTTTGGCGGAGCCGCTGAACTTGATTGGGATCTATTGCCCTTATTCCTATTACCCTACTGGTTCTTAGGCACTCTCTGCTATAGTGACCTTCTTGAATGCACTCAAAGCACAATGGAGCAATCATGACACATTCATACATTGTTCCTAGACCACATATCAAATGCAATATTTCAATTACCTCTTTGTAAACCATACTACCTTGAGATTGTGCAGTTCTAGATTTGATGTTCTGAGGATTTTGATTTTTAAACTCACCTTTGTTCCTTGGTGCAGTTGTATTACTATATGATGGAGTAGGTGTATTTGTCCTTTATTGAAAAGATGACCAATTTGAATTTCCCTTCAACTTCCCGAACCCATTACCTATTGTCTTGGCCTACTTGTTCTGGAACTCTTCTCTATGTCTCAGTTTATCATCCTCAATTTTTTGCACATGGATAATAAGTGGTGCGATGTCCATGTCTCTTATAAGTATAAATGCATTTCCCTCCTTACTTCACAAGAGAGACAACCGCGACACAAACATGCTCATCCTACTCCTCATATAGCACAATTCTCTGTGGAGCTAACAAGAAAAGTTGGGTAAATTAGGTTGGACTCATGGACATACATATTTATGCTTATAGCAGGAAAATTCTTCTTACCTTTCCATTCAGTTTAAACGTGTAAAGAGCCACCCCAAAAGGCCCCTCTTCAAAAAACAGAACTAATCAACAATAATTGCATCTTCAGCTCCTCTCTTCTTTCATTTGTCATACCAGATTCTAGCATTACCCTTATGTTTGAATGCAACTAGTTCCACATGCTCAACATCTGCAACATGCATCACCTCAAATACTTTTTACAACTCTTCCATAAGGTTCTTAGGATCATCAATGACACTTGAATCAGTGAAGTCTAGAGAATTAATAATTAACAACTCACGGATACTGGAAATATCAACCACATTTTGTCAATTTCCTCTTTGTTGCTATCACTCCTCGATCCTATACCCTGGGTACAATTGGAACTCGAGAACCATTATTTGCTCCAAGCAAACCCTTGACCTAGCTTAACTCTCATTATAAGACTTACTCAGACATAAATAACTGAAATTAAAAAAATTAAATATGTCTATCTATCTATGAAACCTCTAATAATATAAGGCATGTCAAGAAAAGATTCCTGATTATCCTAACAATTGAAATAAATGAAACCTAACAAAATGGATATCTGGAGCAAGGAGGCTCACCAAATAACTCCGGAGCTCAACTAGATGAACAAAGTATTGTATGTTGATTCTGATTACTAGTATCTGGATCAAAATTGATTCCGGACAAATAACGTCAGTATGAAATGTACGAGAATACAATGGGAATTCTAAAACATGAAATTATATTGAACTCCAAACAACTTAACTCATTTGAACTCAACTCAAGGAATACCCAACTCATTTAAATATATAAAGAAGTAATAAAAATGCATTATAAAGAAAATCTATTTAAACTAGTAGAAAATAACTTAATGTATTAAAGAATACAATATACTCAGTCGTATATAAAAATATAATTATCTAATGGGATATTATCCATGATATTCGAGTAAGAAACATGGAGATCTGAGTCTTCTTCTTGAACTTCAATGTATCATCCATGGAGGATTGAGGTGGTGAGAGAAAGTAGAGATAGAAGTGGGGAGAAAATTGGGTTTCATTTTGTTTAGTTATTTGATGTGGGGAAAAGGTGAACATGACCTCAACCCGGTATATAGTCAACCCCCAAAATACAAAAAATATCCCTCATTAAGTTGGACTTGCAAAAGCGAAGTCCAACTTGACTTTGGCTGTGAAAGCTCATCCATCTTCATGGCCCACTTCTCGAGTAGTGAAGTGCTTAAGACTCGTGGTGGTGGTCGTGAGATGTTGCGCAGTATCTCCCGCAATGTTCCATCCTAAAAACTTTCTAAGGAGATTTCACGACCCTTCTCCCCTTCCATTAACATGCACAATGACCCGGTAAATGGGTTGTGGTGCTCTAGGCAGTATCCCCTCCAAGACATCCTTTTTCTAAAACGTCTAAGGTAAGACCACGAGCAAACTCCCCCATTCAGTCAACTACACCACGAGTCGTGAAGTGGCTCTTGGTACCTTGGTCAGTAGCTAGTCCAAGATGACATCCTCTGCCTGGTAAAAGTTCACCTCCACAGAGCCCCCCATTTTGGTTCCGAGTCATTGACCCCCGAGCCCGTCTGTAAGCTGTGAAGGTTGAGGCAGTAGCCTCCTTCTTGGGGCAACCTTGAACCCTTCCTTGGCTTTCCCCTTAGGTTGGGTAATCTTCCATGGGACCTAGATATTTTAACCCTCTCTTAGGGCACCTAGGTCTCATCTCATCCATCTCTTGAGAAAAAACACTTTAGAAACCTCTTTGTAGAATCGTTACAACGCACTAGCACAACACTAGTTTAGGTATTTAGTTCACAAAACTCAGGGGTGTTCCCTTGATTGTTTGGCTTCTTATATTATCAAATTGAGTTATTAACACTTATTTAGGTCAATAATCATCATTATTTCACTATATGAGGATCTAGTCTAGGTCGTATAACTTTCCGAGGTGTTACATTCCCCCCCCCCCTTTAGGAACATTAGTCCCTGTATGACACCTAAATCTTTTTATAGGGATAGAAATAGACTAAATACTAGCAGTCCAACCAACAACAACAACATAGAATCAACAATGAGTCAAATCTCATAGGAGTACTTCTCAACTTCATTCAACACATAATCATGGCATTACACATAGCAAGTCAACTCACAATACCACATAGAAGAGCTCAACATTTCATATCAAATAATGAGGGACTACCTTCTCAAATTCAACATGAGCTCAACATGAACATCAAGAGTTACAACGCAATCCTTCATTCAAGCAACATTAAACATGCTCACTAAAATTCTCATGAAGAAAACTATACACATAACATGTGAATGCAAGTTAGATAAGAGAGCATTTTTCTCAGGACTCATATTAACATGAACCTTTACAAGGATATGCACATACTAGGAAAAACAAGTCAAGTTCACATTATTCATAATTTTATTTTCAATAGGAATTACTAACCTCAACTTTGACTAGGAGTAAGTGGAAAGAGATGAGGGTAATTGGACTTCATGCCGGCCTTGGCCTCCTACGTTGCACCTTCAAATAGATGGTTTCTCCATAAGACTTCTACGGAGGCAACCTCTGCCGATCTAGTATCTCAATCAAAATCTCTTCATAAGAAAGGCTATAATTCACCCCTAACCCTTCAGTCGGGAGAATAGACAACGGGTCGCCTATACATTTCTTAAGCATGGAGACATGAAATACCCAATGAACTGGGCTAATTCACTTGGTAATTTAAACTCATAAGCAACTTTCCCGACCCATTTCAATATCTCATAAGGACCCACATACCGGGTACTAAGTTTCGCCTTTTTACCAAATCTCATCACTCCTTTTGGAGTGAAATCTTCTAGTAGACCCAATCACCTATTTCAAACTCAAGGTCTCTTCTTCTTTTATCGGCATAAGATTTTTGCCGACTATAGGTTGTTTTCAACATATCACTTATCATTCAAAATTTTTCCATATCCTCATAGATTATCTTGGGGACAAGAAGTTTAAATTTAGAAACCTCAAACAACCAAACTAGAGATCGACACCTCCTACCATAGAGTGCTTCAAATGGTTCCATAGATATACTACAATGTTAGCTATTATTGTAAGAGAATTCTATCTAGGGTAGGTGGTCATCCCAATTACTTTTCAAATCAATAGAACATTCTCTCAACATATTTTTTAGGGTTCGGATGGTGCATTTTGATGGGCTATCTGTTTGGGGGTGAGAAGTGATACTAACTTTCACTTGAGTACCTATCCTTTTTTTGAAAGACCTCCAAAATTGAGAAGTGAATTGGGAACCTCTACCTGAAATGATGGATAAATGAATCCCATGTAAACTCACAATCTCATTAAGGTAAAATCTAGCAACTTATTCTGCCAAATAAGTAGCTTTGACGGGAATAAAGTGGGCTGATTTTGTAACCTATGAACAATAACCCATATGGAATCATTTTGCCTACATGTGCTAGGAAAACCCACTACGAAATCCAAATATAAATTTTCCCACTTCCCAGTAGTAATAGCTATATCTTGAGTTAACCCTCCCAGCCTTTGATGTTCGGCCTTGACTTGTTGACAATTCAGATATTTTGCCACAAATTCTACAATATCCTTCTTCGACCCTTTCCACCAATAGACTTCTTAGATATCACGATACATTTTGGTAGAACCAAAATGAATGGAATATCGGGAACCATGAGATTCTTCAAAAAATTTCCATCTCAAGTCATCAACATCCGGCACACACAGTCTAATTTGGTACCTAAGCACACCATCCCCCTGGTAGAATGACTCATTATGCTTACTTAGAGCCAATTCCCTCAACTACGTAAATAGAGGGTCAAGATGTTGCTTAAAACTCACCTCAACCACTAAAGAAGACTCGGAGTTATTGTGTACCATGGAGAATCTTCTGACCGAATACCCAATCGAGTCAATCTATGTATCTACTGCACTAACTCTTTCTTACCAACGGGAACGGGCTCCACTACCCATTGAATTTGACTTAGAGCATCCACCACCATATTGGCCTTGTTGGGGTGGTAAAGGATACTCAAATCATAGTTATTTAGGAGTTCTAACCATCTTTTAGGCGCAAATTAAAATCTTTTTGAATGAACATATATTGAAGACTCGTGGTAGGTGAATATATTTACATGTACAGCATAAAGATAATTTATCCATATCTTCAAGGCAAACACTACAGCCGCTAGTTCAAGATCATGAGCTGGATAATTCTTCTTATGCACATTGACTTGTCTAGAGGCGTATGCTATCACCTTACCATGTTGTATAAGGACACAACCTGAACCTACTCGAGAAGAGTCACGATACACTACAAACCATTTAGTACCCTCCGGTAAAGTCAAGACCGGAGCGGGGGTGAGCTTACCTCTCAAATCATGGATACTTCTTTCACAAGCAACCTACCACTCACACTTAACCTTCTTTTGGGTTAAGGTTGTCAAAGGAGAAGTTCTTTTGGGTTAAGGTTTTCAAAGGAGAAGTGATAGATGCAAACCCATCAAAAAATCTCCTACAATACCCAGCTGAACCCAAGAAACTTTGAATATCAGTTGGAATGAATGGTCAAGGCCAATACGTAACCTCTTTTGTTTTCTTCGAATCGACCTCTATACACCTACTTGAAACAATATGACAAAGAAAAGAAACAAATCTCAACTAATATTCACAATTACTATATTTAGCAAAGAGTTTCATGTTCCTGAGGAATTGGCAAACAATACTCTCCTCAATGGCCCATATTCTCATCCTCAGTCTTAGATTATCCGAGATATCATTAATGAATACTAATTACAAATGAGTAAAGGTAATTTCTGGAACCACTTTTTTCTTTTTCATAAGGTTCTATATAAAGATGTTAGGGCATTAAGCTAGGACCAAAGACATGGCACTACGAACCTCATAATGAACATACTAGTTGGAAAGCGCAATTTAACGTATGTCACAATCCTTCTAAACTCTCAAAAATGGCTGATTCCGACCTCAAATCATTTTTTTGAAAAGTAGCTTGCCCCTTGGATTTGATCAAACAAATCGTTGATCCTAGGGAGAGGATACTTTTTATTTACTGTAATCTTATTTAGTTGATGATAATCAATGCACATCCTAAGCGATCGATCCTTATTTTTCACGAATAACACAAGAGCGCACCATGGAGAAATACTTGGTTTTATGAAACCATAGTATGGTAAATCTTTGAGTTGAAACTTTAGTTCCGTTAACTCATCTGGGGCCATAAGGAGGGATTTAAATGGGATTCGTATTCGGCAACAAATCTATGTAAAAATCAATTTCCCGTATGGGAGGAATTCTCGGTAAGTCATCGATAAAGACTTCCAGAAAATTCATCACTACGAGGACCGACTCTAAAGGAGCAGTCTCGTATTCAAGGTCCTTGACATAAAATAAAGACTAAGAGATAAGGAACTTGTGTGCATATTGTCCTGGAATCGATGAGTACTTACCAATAATTATATATCTAAACTTAGAAACCGATTTTATCCGTCCCTTGGAAAATCAATGACTTCCAATTCCCTACAACTTTAATCAAAAGGGATAAATTAAGGTGCTTAGCCACATTTAGATGACACCAAGTATGGAAGCCATGCAAAAACCATAAAAAGGGATATTTAGTAAAATAACATTTTTTTTCATGAATTTTGATTAAAATATCATACTATAATCATAAGAACAACATTTAACAACTTAGAAAGACATAAGAAATTATTTAGACAATAGTCACATTTTTAAGAAGACATTACACTGAAGTTCTTCAGTGTACTGTGAAGTTCATCACTGTTACAGTCAAATTCATTAGCTTCAATTTGCAAACCTTTTAACATATAATTTCCTCACTAAAATCTATTTTAACACTCACTAAAGTAAGACAAAGAAAGACCTCCCAATCACCCTCTCTAGGCACACTTAAATAATTTTTAAGACCACCCATAATGAGATCAACATACATTTACAAGACATCAACCATATGAACATGAGATCATCCTACCATAGGTGATTCTAAGGTTCATTTGAGTGAGTTGTAAGCCGACCACGATACCAATCCCTACAAGACCACACTTGAAGAGATCTATAAGCTACCTAGTAGAAAATCATTCCCATTTAACACATTAGCATACATAGAATAGGACACTTTCCCTTACAAAGGTTATAAAAAAGACATACTCAAGTAAATCAAGAAGATATCCATGATTGACCTCTTCAAGATTACCTATGTAAGCCTTAAGAATACAATCAACTATCTTTCATAAACTAGAAGCCATTCTTAAGGACTTATCTTGCGGTAAGATGAGAAGGTGACCATTCTATGTTCCCTTCCGGTCTGAACAGAAAAACCTTAATACTCTAGATAAAGGTAGTCATTCATGTAACAGACTTTTGGAACTTAATCATCATCTTGTCTTGAATTCATTAGTAGTCATTCATCACATTAAAGGAAATTCAAGTAATGGTGTGGAGAAAAGGACCTAGGAACTCTAACTAACAAATTCAAAGATTTATTGTCAATGTCTAGAAGAGTTCTCATACCACCACCCTAAACTTTCATAGAACTTATCCAATGTAAGTAGGTGGTATCCCACATGATGAGAATTATGAATACCAACATAGGACCATGGACACTATACATGGGATTTTGGAGTTCAAACCTACTCGATGCGGGGGTTCTACTTGCAAGGGTAGTAGCTAGAAACTAGGAACATCCATGTAGGCACATGGTTAAGGAACACGACGCGGCTTTTATGCACTCTAGTCTCTTATCACGTAGACGCTACATTGTACTTTACTCTAATTTTCAGTTAGAGCTAAGTCCATAAACATACTCACTCGGTTGCTAGTTGTTAGCATAGAGTCATGACATTAAAGGTCATACAATTGGGGTTACATATCTAGGTTCATTAACCAATTACCATTGTATTACCTACCAAAGACATCCACTGGTCTAACTTTCAATTGAAACTAAGATAGAGCTCATTTTTGACAATTCCTAAGGATCATATGATGTAGTCCATACATCAACCCGTAAATTCCATTATTCTTACACGAAGGATACCATTAAAGATCTTCGACCTTCAAAAGCAGTAAATCATAACATCTTTCAACGTAAATGGACGTCTTTATTATTTTAAGCGCTCCACCATATCATTCATTCATATGGAAAAGGGTTGAACTAAGCCTACCTAGTAAACTTATACCATATTATCATATCATTCGACGTATATACAAGGTAAAGGGGGGACACAAGTCTACCAAACAAGATATAAACATCTTTACTTTATCTAATACATCATATCATTTTTTAAAAAAAACTTTGGGAATGACCCTTATCATTCGTATTTTCTGGGGGGGTTTGTCATCTTATAATTACAATAACATCTCAATATAACCATCATTGGACTCATATAGTTCAAATAGGAAACCAATCATGCATCAACCTCTAAGACTACAACTCATAGCAACATATGAATAGTCTAACATTTATCACTACGTAACATCAAAAGATGAACACATTATCCATAATTTCACATTATTTCACATATATGTAGATATGTCTCATTATTCACATAAACTCAACTCAAACAAATTCATCGTAATTACTTCAAGTCAGTGCCGGACAAATCCATGATATTCTATTGCATTAAAGTAACGCTGACAACGCCACATCAATCACAACATAATTAGATCTAATTAACATAAAATAAAAGGAATTATGGCATCATACCCCCACCCCATCTTACCACTTTGATTTCAAGGTTAAATCTTCCAATTCGATATCATAAGGCCTTGCCCATGGACATAACCAATAATTCAATACAATTATATCAATAATATATGAAAATAGGTCAATTCATTACATAATCATAAATATAATACAAACTACGTATAAATGAATATATATCAATCATCAATGCACATAGAAAACGCATATAGAATTCACAAGTCTGTAAGGTCAATATCAATTCAGATAAGCCTTAAATATTCAATAGACATAAAAGAAATCAATAATCATATAGAGTCAATATAAATAGGACTATAAACCAATCAATATCATCAATAAAGGAATCAAAGGACCATAAAATCAACAACTTGGAATTCATTCATACAAAGCATGATCACATAACACATATTTTAGTCAAATTGAGAGATTTATGAATTTCAAGGGTTAATGGAAAATTTCATTGGATAACATCAATAACATCATGTCTTAACGTTTGAAAATCTTTCATGCAAGAATCCAAGACTTAGAGTAGAAATTAGACTTTTTCTTCTTTTTGAAATCTTTGAAAATCATCTTTGAAATTTGATCTAAGGTGATAACAAGACTTAGATGAAGAACTACAAGAAATTATTAGAAGAACTCAATGAAAATTGAAGAAGAAACTCCACTGAAGAACCATATTCAAGATCCATCTACACATTGTACTCTCTTGGAGGTTTTTGAAGAAACTTTGGGAGGGAATGTGTTTTTATTAAGGGTTAGGGTTTAAATGAGTGTTTAATGACTTATATACTATTAAAATAACCATAAACACTCAAAACACTCGTCCTTCTATTTTATAAGACTTGGGGTTAATTTCCCATGAAACGCAACCCTTAACAGAAAACTGGCAGGCAGTTCACAGCACCATTGACGCCCCATCATCGAGGGTTCGTTGGAGATGCCACGCCCCGTCGATGGGGTCTTTTAGTTTTATATTAGTGATCCTCAACCTTCAATCTTTCGGCCTCCACCGATGCCACCCATCGAAGGGACATCGCTTGGTCGAGTGGCCGTCGTTTGGGTCGTCGTTTGTCCCTGCCTAGTCGTGTTGAGCTCCAAGTTGGGGTCCTCCTTCTAGGGACCCTTGTTGGTCTTGCATGGATTCGTACCCATATGTTTCCAACCCAAAAATGTACTTATACGCATTTAGGACAAACTACATAAATTTCACCCAAAACAAACACGTAAAACATGAAAAAACATGCATAGACACAAAAGGTCGTTTCAATGCAAACCTGTCAAACGGCATTGACGTTCTTGGACGTTTGACGTCAAAATTTCACAAAACATGACACGCTGACAATATACACCATAATAACTCATTTAAGGACCTTATAACCTAATGAATTACATATAAACACATAAAACCACATATGAGGTACATAAGTGACTTAGTCGTCGAACGTCTAGGTCGTCTCTTGACGTTTGACTTCCAATGCACCTACACTCTTAGACATTGCCTCTTTACAACATTATAGACACAATTTTTAGGACCTTCTACACAGTAATGATGACCATCTTACGCATATATTTCCCCTAAAGTTCATTTTTGTGGTCTTACGGCTCGAACCTACATTGTCAGAGAAAAGGAAAGAAAATATGGGTTAGTAAATCACACGTACTAAGGATGGATTCTATGCAAAAAAAAAATCATCAATATATGATAAAAGGGACATGTTAGTGAAAATCCTGTTTCTAATCAATTAAACCCCAACCATGCCAACAAGATAAATAATCCAACATGTGGAAAACCCAAAGCAATATTGTGTACACCACAAAGAATAGGAATATATAAACCCTATCCAAGCTTAAGTATCACATTAAGTCACCTACTTCATGCATACAACATATCCTCATATTTCATCATGACATGCTTTATTAATAAAGATAACTCACAACTTATCAACATAACAAATAATCAACATAATCATCCAAGAACCCTACTAGGACTATCCCTTAGGATCTCACAAGTTCAATGTATAAAAGAAGACACATACCCTCCCTCACACTATGTAGAAACCTTTATGACAGCTCTAGTAAGATTTCACACATTTCCTTTATTAATTTACTTTTACATTAGGAAAAGAAGTTGCTATAACAAACATTAGACCATGTGAGCTACATGGAATCCGGTATTCTACTCCCACACCTAAAAGAAAGGGTTAACAGTTAACATTTCATACATATATATCTAGGTGTATCCACTAAGCTAGAGTCCTATGTAGGCACATAGTTAAGGGTCAAGGAGATTGTTACTAGAAACCCTATATTGCTAAACATGGGGGTTTCCATCTGGTGAGACAACACGTAAATTCTTAATCCGGACTTGCTAAATGTGAGAAAACACATCTGGGGAGACGGACTTACTAAGCGTGAGAATCCATCTAATTTACATGCCCTTTCGGTGCTAAGCTCACAAATTAAGCTCACATTAGTCTCTACTAGACCCTTATGTTAAAATCTCATCATAATAGCTCATAGGTTATTATAAGTGAGAACAATCCTTTCAATTTAGACACACTAGAAAGAGTAAAACCCTTCGCCTTAAACCAATAACCATCCCCCCCAACAACCCCTTACATTTCAATATTAATCATCATGAGGGAGGAACTACCTTGATAATCATATAAAACCAACCTCTATAAACTTATTACTTATAATTTAATAGCTAATTCGGAGTATGGAGGGTAATGGATTGACCCCGGCAACCTTTATTCATTCAATACAAACATAACATATTAGATACAAAACATCTATGTCCAAGTAATTCATCCTACATAGTTGAGTCCAAGAAGGAACCAACATTCATACCTTCTTGTCCTTTTCATGGGACTCCATACTACAAACAATCAAGAATGCATAATCAATAAAGTAACTCTAGAAGAAATTACTTAATTAACATCAATGTAGTCAATCAACATATTCATCAATATGCACAATTCACCATTTCAATTCAAGGGTTTTTCATGAAATTGGGGAGGAAAGACATGGGTTCCATGGAATCGGGTGAGGGAATAAAACAAATTAACAATCAATTATACTTAAGCTACATTCAATGACCCAGATTCATTCACCAATTGTTCCTTAATTTCATTTTTTAAGGAAGACCCATGTGTCGAGAGAAACCCTAGTTTAGGGGAGTTTGAAAATCTCTTTAAAAGGACCTCTTGGGAAAAGGAATTCCAAGAGTGAAAGAAATCATACCATTTTAAGATTTTATCCACAACATTTGAGTAAGAAACTATGATATTTGAGTCCTCTTCTTAAACTTCTATGTATCTTCAATTGAGGATGGGGTAGAGAGAGAATGTAGAGAGAAGTGGAAAAAATTTGATTTCAATTTGTGTTTTAGTTTTGAAGTGGGAAATGGGTGATAAATGACCTTAAACCAATATATAGTCAAATTCTAAATTACAAAAAATACCCCTTATTAAGTTGGACTTCCAAAAGTTAAGTCCAATTTGACTTTTGCTGAGAAAGCCCGTCCATCTTTACCCTCGACTTCACAAGCCATGAAGTGTTTAACGGCCCGTGTGGTAGTCATGAGATGTGGGGAAGTAGATCCCCCAATATGCCATCCTAAAAACTTTCTAAGGAGAGTTCACAACCCCTCCCCCCTTACGTGAACATGCACCACGGCCCTTTAAGTGGCTGTCGTGCTCTAGGCAATAGCTCCTAAAAAACCACCCCTTTTCAAAAACATCTAAGGCAAGACCATGAGCAGCCTCCCCACATTCATCAAGTGCACCACGAGTCGTGAAGTGGTTCGTATTTCCTTATAAAGTACCTAGTCCAAGATGACATTTCCCTTCCATATACAAGTCACCTCCACGAGCCCCCGACTTGGCCGTGGTAATGCTCGTAAAGGTTGAGGCGATAGTATCCCTTCTTGGGGCAGCCTTGGCCTTTGGCTTTGGCTTGGCCCTCAAGGTTGGCACTCCTCCCTTGGCCCTAGCGCTTTTAACCATCTCCTAGTAACATATGTCCACTCTCATCGTCTCTTCATGGAAAACCCTTTAGACACCTCTTTGTAAACACCCTACCACCGCTAGCACCACAGTAGTTTAGGTTTTTAGTTCACACGGCATCATGTTCGTCCCTTTACATTTTGAATCTTATGTTTTCAAATTGAGTTAATTACACTTATTTAGGTCTATAATTATCAGTATTTTACTATGTGAGGCTCTATTCTAGGTCATATATCTTTCCAAGGTGTTACACATTTAGCTGGAGTGTAGTGATAAGTACTTTAGTGATTTTTAGTTTGATAATTAGTATGTTTAGAATTTGAATTCAAGTCTTTCCTTGAAAGTATAAAATTATGGTAGTATGGTTTTTCAAGTCATGAATTGGTAATGTAAGGAGCGATCGAATGCATCAGGCATTGACAATGTTGAAGGGCTTATGGCTTGGCTTTTCTTACCATTGCTGGCCTCGAGCAGACTCTTGGCTTGGCTTTTCTTACCTCAGCGGAAGACTTAAACATAAAAGAAAAAACTCAAGTAAAATAACTTTAAAGTATCAAATTATCAAAAACAACAACTTAGATCTTTAACGTATAAAACTGAAATAAATAAGAAAAAGAACTAATATTATATGTCTATGAAGCCTCTATAATTAAGAGAGATGTTGGGACAGGACCTTCAATAATCCTAATAACTGAAAACTACAAAATAAATGTATGATAAAGATGTCCTCCATAATGAAGGCACGCTCACCAACTGATTTTGAGCTTCTCACTGAATCAACAGTATGCAAAACTCTGATCCTAGTTACCTGCGTTTGCATCATGATATGATGCATGACAACTGGCATTAGTACATTAAATGTACAAGTATGCGAGTTGGAATGATAAACCAACTTAATATTGAACAGACTAAGAACAAACACTTACATTACTTCTGTTGAATTCATGAATAACTTGACTTAATAGAAAGCAATAAGACATATGCAATATATAAAAGCTTGTAAAACAATGAAACACTTAATTCATTATAGAATATGAAATAACAAACTCAACTCAACTTATATGTGAAATTATATAGTTTCTATGGAGATTCTATTATCGACATCCATTAATATGAGCCTAAGTGATGGTACAACATCTTACCTCACGTTGCAAGAGGATCATCCTACACCTTGCCATCGTTATAGAGCCTGAACTACTAAGTTGATCCATTAGTCTATGCTAAAAAGCACTACTGAATCATCTAAAAAGTATGATCCTTCTTCTATACATGTTGGCTACATCGTTTATGGGGGCTTGATTTAATATGAACTCGCATCCCATATCGGTGCTAAATACTACTACTAAAAATACTTATCTCATATGTATTTAAAATAACTTCTTCTCTGGTTTGAGGTAATTGCTCAAACTTAACTTTAAAAGCTCTCTTGGAAATCATAATTTCCTCTTTACCAAAACTTGCCAAAAGGCTCTATTGTAAGTCTCACCTTTCTTTCTTGCCTAAAATGTGAAAACATTTGTAACTCTTAGGGAATACTTAATTCCCTCATAACTTTTGAGAAATAAACTCAAATCTTTACTCTTTGCTTACCTTGGAACTCAACTCTTTGGGAATACTTATTTCCCTTATAACTTTTGAGAAATCAACTCAACTCTTTACTCGTTGCTTAACTTGAAATTAGAGCCTTAAAACAAAGTTAAAACGTTTGTTAAAGACTCTTTGAAACTTCAAGAACTTACTTTGACTTGCTTCTTAACTTTTATACTTTGATCTAAACTTTCCTTGAATTGGATTATGTATTCAAGGTTCATGATATCATGTTTATGGATGATTTAATAATGTTTAGACGTACCTTAATCAACAAGGAAACATAGGTACATCGCTTAGAAACTAGTTCAAAAAGATGGGGAAAGAATGGGGTGAACTAGCGTCCTTTGCGCTCTAAGAGGCGTGCCCCAAACATTAGTGGCCACGTAGGAGCGCTCTGGCAAGCGCGGTGTCACAAGGACCTAAGGATAGGCATTCTCAAGTTTTCCCCGCCGTTTTCATATCTAAACCCTCTAAACTTTAATGGTTCTTTAGTAACCTCAATACCCAGTAGATTTAACTCCAAGAACAACCTGGAATACTAATCAAATGAACACTAGGCATTCAATAACTCAATCAACAGGAATTCAATAATTTTCTTCCAGAGCATCACTTTTTATCATTCAACCAACTCAAAAATCAATAGATTGAACAAGTTTTGTGTGGTGGTGAACTATCCCAACACTAAATGATCGTACATACCTTGATAGGGATCACACCCGACGAATTCCACTCGCAAATCTTGACGTTCTTGACGTATTCTTGACTCTTCTCCTTTTCCTTCTTTTTTTCCCTCTTCTCCAAGCCCTATGCGTAGTTTTGATTTTTCCAAAATAGAATTAAGACTTGTTCTTACCCCAATAAACACCTAAAATGAAATAGTAAATTAATTGGTGAAAAGACTAGTTTTCCCTTTCGTAAATCCGGATTGGGACTTTCCTCAATCTAAAAACCCAACTTTCGAAAGGCATAACTCACTCATACGATATCAAAGCAGCGTTGGAAATATTATTCCAAGAACTTTCCACCCATATCTAAAAACAACTTTAACTCATCATGAGCTAGAAGTTACGACCGTTTGAAAATGACCAAAACACCCTTTCTTAACTTAGAATTTTTTTTCAGATTTTAACCTTTTTTCGAGTTGTGAGATGTTACAATATCTTCCCCTTGTTAACATTCTTCCTCGAATGAAGTTACTCTTACTAGAATTAGGGTAGGAACATTAAGTTCAAACACCTATAAGAAAATACAACTAAAAAACATGTTTACTAAAGATTTAAAGATTACTAAGAAGAAAATTAGTACCATAGTTTGCAGTTTCTCCAAATTCAAAAAGATGCGGATATCTCCTCTTCATGTCCTTTTCAGCTTCGCAAGTAGCTTCTTCAACAAACTAGTTCCTCCAAAGGACCTTGATTGAGGCTACCTCATTTATTCTCAACTTACAAACTTGACGATCTAGAATTCAAATCGGAATCTCCTCATAATACAAGTTATCTTTAATCTAAACATTCTCAATGGGAATGATCAATGAAGGATCACACATGTACTTCTTCAACATGGAGACATGAAATACCTAATGAACTGCTGCTAACTCTTGTTGTAGCTCCAACTCATAAGCTAAATTTCCAATTTGCTTGAATATTTTATAGGGTCTAACAAACAAGGGACTAAGTTTCCCCTTCTTAACAAACCTCATGAAACCTTTCATGGGTGAAACTTTTAGACGTACCCAATAATCTACTTCGTACTCTAAAGGCCTTACCCTAACATATGTGTAGGATTTTTGATGACTCTATGCCATTTATAATCTCTCTTGAATCAACTTCACCTTCTCTATATCTTGGTGAACTTGATCTGGTCCTATAAACCCTACTTCACCAACTTCGAACCACCCAATAGTTAATCTGCATCTTCTTCCATAAAGAGTTTCGTATGGATCCATCTGGATGCTAGAATGATAATTGTTGTTCTAAGCGAACTCTATGAGAAGTAGGTGATCATCCCAATTCCCCTTGAAATCAATCACACAAGACCTCAACATATCTTCTAAGGTCTGGATAGTACGCTCCGCTTTCCCATCCATCTGAGGATGAAAGTAGTGCTTAAGTCACCTTTCAACCCAAACCTTTCTGGAAAGATTTCCAGAACTATGAAGTAAATTTGCACGTCTATCTGAAATTATCAAAATTTGGACTTCATGAAGTCTCACCACCTCTTGAATATATTGCATAATCCTCTACCTAATGAGTGGTCTTTACCGGCAAAAAGTAGGATGATTTTTTCATTCTCTCGACAATCACCCAAATTGAATCTTGCTGTCTGCGAGACCCTGGTGACCCTGTTATGAATTTCATGTTAATCATATCTCACTGCATTCTGGAAGTTCTATATATTGAGCAAAATTTCCAGTCCTTTGATGCTCTACTTTAATTAGTTGGCAATTTAGGCTCTTGGAAACAAATTGGGTAATACAATTCTCCATACCATTCCACCAATATATTCCTCTCAAATAGCGGTATATCTTGTTTGAACTAGGATGAATGAAATATCTAGAGCTATGAGCTTCTTCCATGATCTTCTCTTGAAGTTCATCCACCGTAGGTACACAATGTGCCTTGATATCTAAACACACCATCTCCTACTTGTTCAAATCTAATTCTTTGCTTATAAACCTTTGACTTCAATTCAAGTAAAACGGGATCTTGGTCTTGCTTCTCTTTCCCTTCTAAAATTAATGACAACTCAGCCCCGTTTGTCACCACAATTCCTTCTTTTGTGAAATCTATAAGTCTGACTCCAAGGCATACAAGTGTATGCACATATTTTTCTAGTTCTTTCTAAACTTCCTCAAGATGGGAAGTACTACCCATACACAACATGCTTAAGGCATTAGCAACTACATTAGACTTACCTGGGTGGTAATGAATGCTCATGTCATAATCCTTTAGCAACTATAACCACCTCATCTCTAAGAAATGGAGCTCTTTCCAGATGAACACATATTGTAAGCTCTTGTGATTAGTGTATATATCAACGTGAGCACAATACAAGTAGTGACACCATATTTTCAAGGCAAAAACTATAGCAGACAACTCTAAGTCATGGGTTGGATAATTCTTTTCATGAACTTTCAATCGTCTGGAGGCATAGGCTATAACTTTGCCATTCTGCTTAGAAAACACAACCCAAACCAACTCTTGATGCATCACAGTACACCACAAAACATTAAGTACCCTATAGTAAGGTCAAAGTTAGGGCAATAGTCAACCTCTTTTTCAATTCCTTAAAGCTTTTCTCATAAGTTTCAAACCATTGAAACTTAACTATAATCTGAATCAACTTCATCAAAGGAGATTATATAGAAGAAAACCCCTCAACAAACCTTCTATAGTAGCCATCCAAACCCAAGAAACTTCTTATATTAGTTGGAGACGGGGTTTAAGGACATATCTAAAATGCTTCTATCTTTAGGGTATCAAATTCAATTCCATCTGCAGAAACTATGTGGCCCAATAATTCCCCAAACTTTAGCCAAAACTCACATTTTGAGAACTTAGCATATAACTCCCTATTTTTCAAAGTCTGAAGATCTATTCTAAGGTGACTAGCATAATCTTCTTCATTCCTTGAATAGATTAGTTTGTCATCAATGAAGACGATAACAAACATATTAGATAAGGATTGAAGACTTTATTTATAAAATCCATGAATGCTAAAGGCGCATTGGTCAAACCAAATGACATGAGCGAAAATTCATAATTCTCATATTTGGTTCTAAAATATGTCTTTGGAATATCACGTTCCCTAACTTTCAACTGATGGTAGCCTGATCTGAGATCAATTTATAAAAAGCATGAAGCACCCTGAAGCTGATCAAAAAGATCATCAATCCTTGGAAGGGGATAGTTATTCTTTATGGTAACCTTGTTCAATTGGCGGTAATATATACACATCCTATGGGAACCATCTTTCTTTCTCACAAACAAGATAGGAGAGCCTCAAGGTGAGACAATTGGTCAAATGAAACCCTTATGTAAAGATCCTTCAAATTTTGACTCTGCTAGTGCCATTATATATGGCAGAATAGAGTTGAAACTCTTTTACTATAGGAACTTACTTGAAGGGAGGTACCTCAACATTTGGGTTGTTAACTCAGACTAAGTGATATATACAACCCTTTGAAACTAAATTTCTCGCCTTTAGTTATGAATTGAAACAACCCTTAGGCACCGCTGCACTACTACTCCACTCTGTGACTGTCTTATTAGAAATTTATAACTTGACAACTTGAGTTCTATAATTTATTGATGCATAATAGGAATGAAGTCAGTCCATACCTAGAATGACATACAAATCTACCATGTCTAACTCAACTAGATCATCCATGTTGTTTTTTTTATTGATGGAAATAGGACAATCACGATAACTCTTTCTGCTAGAACAGACTCCCCAACTAATGTAGAAACAGAGAAGGGTTCACAAAGTTTCACAGTAAGAATTTCAAAACTTATTTGCAGCAGAAGGAGTTATAAAAGAGAAATTTACCCCTAAGTCTATCTAGCAATGAATAAACAGAAAAGGTAAATACTTTGATCAAACTAGTGATAAATTTTAGAGAGTTCTCTTGCTCATGGCGACTAGTGATTGCATAAAGGTGATTTGCTCCTCGATTAATGCCAAAAGTAGTTCCTGTAGGTGCAGTCCTTTCTGTCGGAGCAACTGATGAATATTAGGCTCAGATTTCCACCACCCTGCTTATTCTTAGGACACTCTTTCATGAAGTGACCCTCTTGACCTTACTTGAAACAATGTGACTGCCATCATGACACTTACCATCGTGGTTTTTACAACACATACAATATACAAGAACCCAACTACCACCTGGGGCCATACTATCTTGGGACAGTGCTAATCTAGCCTTGAAGTTCTGGGATTTTTTGCCACTATACTCACCTCTGTTTCTGGGCACAGCTGCACTAGAAAAGGATGGTCTTGTCCCTTTAGTTTCTAAAAGATGGACAGTTCATACTACCTTTCTGCTATCAGGAATCATTCCCTGTCTTAGCCTTCTTGCTTCAATACTCTTCGATGCCCCTCAACTTCCCCTCTTCAACATGCTGCACATAGACCATTAGCCTTGATATGTAAATTTCACCAATCAACATAGCAACCCTTCTCTCTTGCTTGATAAACAACCCAAGCCAGCCACAAACAAGCTTATTCTTCTTCTCATATCATTAACCATTTCAGGAGCATACTGGGACAACTAGTTAAACTTCTATCCATACTCGTGTACACTCAAAGAAGTCCTACTTCAATGTAAGAAACTCTCGTACCTTAGCCTCTTTCAATTCTCAGGGAAAGAAACGACCCAAGAAAGCTTCTTCAAAACAGGCCCAACTCGGATGTAATGCATCTTGGTCTCTACCTTTCTTCCACTAATCGAACCAAGTCCTAGCTATATTTTTCAGTTGATATGCAGCTAGCTCCTCTCTTTCGGCATCACCAACATGAATTACACCAAAAACCTTCTTTAGTTCCTCAACAAAGTTCTCTGAATCCTCTGTAGTGATCGAACCCATGAAACTTGTAGGATTCACTCTCAAGAATTCACAAAACCTTGAGTGTCAGCCTCTTTTTGGCAAGCTCCTCTTTATTTTCCGACTTTATTAGTCACTACTTTGCTCAGCATCGGGATAGTCTCACGGAATTCATCATTAGTGATCTAACCTTGGGATTGCACGTTTGGTGCATTAGGTACCCCTTTCTCTTGTAGCTCAAAGTTTTTCTTTGCGGGACAACCTCGGTTTTCTCTTCATGGAGGTATTGTTATCTGAAACACGCAAGCACAAATAAGGTATAAACTCTAACGCACAAAAATAGTATGAAATAAGTGAGGAATTCCTAAATGTTGCAGCCTCTTAATTATAGATGTGGCACACTTAACACCGATAACTAGGAATCTACAGACACGGCTTCATAGACTCCCTAAGACTCTTGCACTCTGTGCTTTGATACCAAGTTTATCACACCCCAAGCCTACACCCTGGGCGTGGCCAACACTTAAAGACCATCGTTGGCATCGAGAGGACCCTTGGCCTCACTTTTATAACTCAGCAGAAGACTTAAACACAAGAGAAATAACTCAACGAAAATACCTTTAAAGTATCAACATAGCCAAAAAGGAAACATAAATCTTAAACGTATACAACGGAAAAGAATAGGACAAAAGAACTAATATTATTTGTCTATGAAGCCTCGAAAATAAAGAGGAATCTTGGGACAGGACCCCCAACTATCCTAACAACTTAAAACTAAGAACAATAAATGTATGATAAATAATTCCTTAAGATTGAAGGGAGGCTCACCAACTAACTCTGAGCTGATCACTGGATGAATGGTACGTCGAATGCTGATTCTAATTACCTGCGTCTGCATCATTTCCTGCGTCTGCATCATGATAAGATGCAGATCAACTTGCATCAGTACATTGAATGTATGAGTATACAAGTTGGAATGCTAAAACAACTTAAACTTGAAGAGAGTAAGAAGGAACACTTACCTTGAATCTACTCAACTCATGAATAACTTCACTTAAAATAAAGCAATAAGACCTATGAAATATATAAAATCGTGTAAAACAATAAAAACACTTAGTTCTTTAAAAAAAATGCAATAAAAAACTCAATTTTACTTGTATATGAAGTAATATAGTTTATGGGGGAGATTCTCTAACCGACAACCATCACTATGAGCCTAACTAATGTTACAACATCTTACCTCATGTTGCAAGAGGGTCGTCATATACCTTGTTATCGGTATAAAATATGAACAACTAAGTGGATCCAATATTTTATGCTAAAAAGAACCAAGGAATCATCTAAAAAGTATGACCCTTATTCTATCCATGTAGGCTACATGTTTTATCGGGGCTTGAGTTAATATGAACTTTCTTTCCCATATAGGTGCTCAATACTACTCCCAAAAATACTTAGCTCGTATGTTTTTCTTAATGGTAATTGCTTAAACTTAGCTTTAAAATCTCTCTTGCAAATCGTAGTTTCCTCTTTACTAAAACTAGAAAAAAGGCTATGTTGGAAGTATCATCTTCCTTTATTTCTCAAAATGTGAAAACATTTATAAGTCTTAGGCAACACTTAGTTCCCTTATAACTTTTGATAAATGAACTCAACTCTTTACTCTTTGCTTAACTTGCAACTCAACTCTTTACTCTTAGCTTAACTTGCAACATGAGCGTTAAAACAAAGTTAAAACGTTTGTTAAAGGCTCTTTGAAAATTCGAGAAATTACTTTGACTTGCTTCTTAAGTTTTAGACTTTGATCTTAACTTTCCTTAAATTGGATTATGGATTCAAGTTTCATGATGTCATGTTTATGGATGAATTCCTGATTTTTAGAGTGTTAGAATCAACTAGGAAACGTAGTTACATCTCTTAGAAACTAGTTCGAAAAGATGGGGAAAGAATGGGGTGAACTGCGTCCTTAGAGATCTAAGAGGCGTGGGGCACCAAGACCCTACGGACAGAGATTGTCATGTGGGGCTATGGGAGGCCTGGCGCCACAAGTCCCTACGGACAGGCATTCTAGACTTTTCTCTTCCATTTTTAATCTCTAAACCCCCTAAGCTTCCATGGTTCCCCAAACACTTAGGATCATTAGTAACCTTAATACCCAATAGATTTAACTCAAAAACAACCCAGAAACACGAATCAAATTAACACTAGGCATTCAACAACTCAATCAACAATGTTCTTCAAGAACTTCACTTTTTGTAATTCATCCAACTAGAATATCAATAGATTGAAACAAGTTTCGTGTTTGGGTGAACTAGCCCAACACTAACGATTGCACATACCTGGATAAGGATCACCAAAGACGAATTTCACTCGCAAACCTTGACATTCATGATGATTTATTGACTTTTCTCCTTTTCCTTCTTCTTTTCTCTCTTCTCAAAGTCGTAAACGTAGTTTTGATTTTTCCAAAACTAAATTAATACTTGTTTTTACACCAATAAAACCCTAAAAATGAAATAGCAAATTAGTTGGTGAAAAGACTAGTTTTCCCTTCCTTAAATCGGGATTGGGACTTTCCTCAATCCAACAGCCCAACTCCTGTAACGCATAACTCACTCATACACTATTGAAATCACGCAAACTCAGAGGCGTTGGTTCTATTCCATGATCTTTCCACCCATATCCAGAAACACCTAAAACTCATCCTGAGTTAGAAGTTATGGTCATTTGAAAAAGACCAAAACTCACTTTCTTAACTTAGAAAAAAATTCCTGATTTTTCTTATTCTTTCCAAAATAAATATTTTCAAATTTTAACCTCTTTTCTAGTCGTTTCTAGTTTCGAGATGTTACAACTTTAATGAAGAATGAGCATTGATTTTGCTGACAAAACTGATGTATGGAAGATTCTATTGGGTTATGTCAAGCTAGATTGTTCAAAATATGATAGGTAACTTATGGATGTTAAACGGTGTGGACCTACAATTCTTCATAGTTAATGTGGATTCTGAGGGGATTGAAGCTACTTTATTGATGAGATGATATAGCTTGTTATGATGTGTTACATAGGAATTTGATGGTGAGTGGACATTAAGAGCTCATAGTATGAAGAATTATTGGAGTAATAAAGGATTTTTTTGAGTTTCGGCATGAGGTTCATGATGGAATTAATGGTAGTTAAAAAAATTATATGTGAAAGTTTGTGTGAAGTTTACATTGGATGTGATTGAATAATTATACCTCGACGAGAAAGTATTTATAGATTTGAAATTAGTGCTATTGGTCTTGGGTGTGACTCATTTTTGTCATGTAATACTTAAATGGAAAGAGGGAGCCATATTTTAAATTTTCTATAGGCTACAATGTGTTTGCTAAGAAGAGTTTGATACTAGTGACAATTGAGAATAAGGTAAATGACTGGTGTTGTTGTGATGATTGTTGTTATTAAGTGTGTTAGCTTCAATAGAGTACTGTGACAAGTATGTGGGGTTTGCTAAATTGAATGTGTGTAAGAATGTAATGCAGACTAGATCGGTGGATAATGGTTAGCAAAAGATCGAAGATATGGAGTCAACCAAATATAATTGTTTTATACATTCATTATGGAAGAAAAATTATATTATATCAGACCTTGGTTCTGTGCATTCTTAGGTAACAACCTACTTTGTTTCAGACATTGTTTGGAGTGTGATTTAGGGCATACGTTCATGTGTATTATATATTTTTTCCATATATTATCGTAAGCAATGTTTTTTAGGCTTACTTGTCTTGGTGGGATAAGACGAGTATCTTTACGTCTATTTTTGGGTCGTGACTAGAACTCAAATCATTCAACTTCGAAAATATTTCTGTGTGGGTGAATGAACCAAAAACTTTGAGAACTTATATACCTTGTTAGGATCAAACCCTTTGTGAAATTATTTGACAATCGCAAGAAAATCTTGAACGCTTGAACTTCTTATCCTTTTTATCCTCTTTGAATTTCTCTCTAAAACCCGAAGGTGTCCTGGTGGTTTCATAGTTGTATCCCCAAATGATAAACATGTGTGGTAAATAGTTTTTCCAATCATTAGGTGATGTAGCTATCAAACCATGAAGACACCTACAAGGAAGATCTCCATCCCAACAAACTACATAAGGTCCACAAGTTCATACCAGTCACATATGTCTTCATTTAATGTCTTCAGTCATCCCACTAATTGGTAGATTAGTCGATCTCAACAACTTTATTTTTCCCTCTCGGTCAATAAAATTATCCAACTCGAGTTATTTGGATTCAAATGTGAAATAAATTGAGTCCATAACGACATTAAATATTGGTTTGACATCTTAGTTATTCGTGAGGACAAATCTATCACTAAATATTTTTTCATTCCACTTATAAAGACGTTTTTATGTAGAATACTGATAAGTTTGAATACAAATTTTTCTACCTTATTTAGAATTTGAAATCGATCATGCTAAGCGTGATTTTGGGGAAGTTGCCTTGATTTTAGGAAAATTAAGTGATGTGGGTGGAGAGTTTGAGGAATCTATTGGAGATTAGGAGAGAGATTGAGGAAATAGGGATTTTTATTTTTATTTTTAAATGGTAGGAAAATTTCAAAAAATGATAAATTAAGTTGTGTATTTAAGTAATTTTTTATTATGTATTTGTATGTAAGGTTAGATATTTTTGAATGTACATTAACCAGAAACATGATATGTTTATGGTCTAGAATTTTAAGTTTTTTACTATTACGTAAACTTGATAACTGATTGAGCGCAAATCATTTTTCCAAGTGAATTGGTTGAGGTTGTTTCTCTCTATATATTTTACTCTCATATTTATAGTGGATTGCTCATCTCCTTTGTGGACGTAGGTCGATTGACCAAACCACATTAAATCTTTTGTGTTTTATGGTATATTTCTCGTTTGCTTTCTTACTCGTGGTCTTTCCAGGTTTATTTTACTAGCTTCCACATTACACCTGCTTATTTTTTGTCCTAACAGTTTCTTCTACATGACACATCATCAGTAAAGTAATAGGAATAAAAATCACCGATTTGTCTCTCAATATCACCTTGAACAACTAATCCTTCAATCTCTCCCCTTTTCTTAATTGTATGCTTGAAACTGCCAATTTTTCTGCATGTATATATGTATACATATGTTAATAAAAGACATGGTGAATATATATTACTTAGTGAATATTTCAAATGGATATCTCTCAAATGGATACACTCATCTTTTTTGAACCGAACCTCCGAGGCAAGCCTCTTGTACAAGGTAAATTGGAAGATGTTCAATCACATCAAAGAAACCACATGGAAATATCTTCTCCAACATAGTAGTAATAAAAATAATATTTTCCTTCATCTTGTCTTAAACTACTCTCCAACAACTTTACAGAACACAAATCTTTTAAAAAAGATTTATCTTTGTAATTGGTTTCCATATCATTTCGGGTAAATGACTAAAAGGGATTGGAGTTAATGTTTCCATGAACACATGACAATCATGAATTTTAATACCTATCAATTTTCCTTCATTCATATATTCTCCCTTTCCTAAATTCGAAGCATAGCCCTCCGGCATCCTCAAATCTTTAATCCACTCACAAATTTCACGTTACTCATGCAATGTGAATGAAAAGCTAAGTTTGGGCTTAACTATTTTACTATTTTGTATTTACTGCAGACATAACTCTTTTCTTTTACAATATTCCTTTATGTCCCTTCTAGATTTTTGATTGTCTTTCTTCTTACCCTTAACATCCATCACTATGTTAAACAAATTGTCAAAATATTTTTTTCAATGTGCATCACATCAAGATTATGCCATAGCAGATTGTCCTCCAATATGTAAATTCCCAAAATATTCTTTGTTTTGTCCAATTATGTTCAACACCATATCTAGGAAGTCTAGAAGGTGAAGCATCTGTAAATTTAGGTAATTTAGAAACTCTATCCCAAATTTGATGCACTGTGAATAATGGAGGTATGGGTCTGTTTAAACCTTAGTTTTTCTAAATGCACTTTTAATTTTTCTAAACTCATGGTCCATTGACAAGAACGAAAGATGACAATCAAACCATGTATTTTTTGTGCCATGCTTTAAAGTGAATGTCTAACTATTTTCCATGCAATATGAACATGCTAGCTTTATAACTGTCATCCATTCAAACAACATCATGTATAAAATAAAATGATTAACAGTCCATATTAAAGAAGCACACATAACAAAATTCTGCTTAGTTGATTTATCATTACTCAAAACGCCTTCATTCTGGGTGGTACCTCTACCCCCACTCTGCTGAGCTGCAACACCACTACTAGAAACTCTATCACCTCTACCTGACTGAACTCTGCCACGACCTCTACCCTGTGGTTCTGGTGGCCTAGTTTGGAGTGAAGAATTAGGTCGAGGCCCGCCACGACCTCTTTGAGAAGTATACTGCCTCATTAGATGATCGGGATCTCCACAAGCAAAACACAATCTCTGACCTGGGAACTGCTGTGTAGAACCTGAAAACCCACTATAATTTCCACGCCTTGTAGGTCGTTGCTGTGAACCGTACGAGCGCTGACTTCGCTATTAAGACCCCTAGAGTAATTTGCCAACCTCACATGTTCCAGATGCATGATGTCCTCGCTGCTGAAAAGAACCCTCACTCTCTGTTATCCACCCTACCTCCAATGAGGCAACCATGCAACTTTGCCTGATATACGTCCCTTTTTAAGGGTCCCAATCTTCTCTCTCTCCATCAATTCCTCCTCTTTGGCGGCGCTCACAATGGACTCGAAGAATCTCCCTCCCTAGATGCCGCGAACATGCTTACCTAATAGAGACGTTAATCCCCTCACAAATCGCGGATCCTCTCTGTCTCATTTGAATAATGGGCCAAGCATGCCTAAACAACCTGGAAAAACGCGCCTCATCTCTGAACCGCTAACCTTCTTGTCTAAGACTCTCAAACCTCAAACGACACTCCTCTCTTCACAATTTCTCCATGGGATAAAACGATCTTAGAATGCCTAGGCAAACTGCTCCAAAGTCACTTAGGAGATCCAACTGGAAAAAACCCCGAATAAGTCCTCCACCAGTCTCTCGCTGGTCCACAAGCTTGAGTGTAGCATATGAACACCATGTGACTCACTAATCCAACCACTCTCTATACTACTCGCAGGTAGTTAGAAACCATGAGCGTCCTCTGCTCTTCCCACCCTAAAACGAGGTGGGTCCATCTTTCGAAATTTCTCATACTCACCGGCTCATTCCTCTGTCTAAACCCATCCATGAAACATTACCACCAACTGCCTGTGCAAACATCAGTCGAACCGCGGGATCTACTGGTAGTTTCCCCAGTGCATCTTAACAACTGGAGCTGTTGTTTCTCTTGGGTCCTATCCCCCTCTCTCTACGATGAGTCATGTGGGGTGTGGCAGTCGGTCGACCACTACCCTGAGAAAATCCCTCTAGCATACGACACTCTCAATAGTGTAGCCTAAAGAAAAGGTGTGACTACAGATCTGTGAGGAACCTGGTCCTCTCTGCCATCAATCTGATGTTCTGGAGAGACCTCTCAGCACGACCTCTATCTGGTACTGCTCCAAGTCCATGCCTCTACTACTATCGTACTACTAGCACGACCTCTTAAGCTCGAGATCTACCTCTACCCCTAGTTGTGGCTCAATAATTCCTCGGAAGTGCCTCCCCTCTCCACCATTCACATTATTTCTTAGTCCTCGTCATCTGTCAAAAGAACTATCAACAACTCAATACAAAGAAGGTAACTACGCACGATGAGAAATATGAACAAAGGAAGTTTTCATAGTAAAATATTTTATAAGCCTCGTCAAGTGAGTACAGACTATCCGTATTGATCCTTGAGACTCTACGTAGACTCGCTGTATAACACTTGAGACCTATGAACCTGGGCGCTGATACTAATTTTTTGTCACGACCCCAAATGGGTGTGATGACACTCTGCTTATCCCACCTAGTACAAGTCAGCTAAACCCAAATAACAAGTGGCGGAATTAAATGACAATCCACACATTTCTATTATGAAACCAGTCAATTCATCCAATCCCCAAATCGTTTGTCACGTGCACAAGGCCTACTGTAAATATTAGAATTAAAATAAATATAAGTCTAAATGAAGTTTGTCTTTCAAGTAAAAACAAAGTCTCAACTATATTAGGAAATGTTTCGCTGAGATGACAAGGCACTACCTGTCACAATCCCTCCACAAGAGGCCTCGAAAACGAAGAGAATGGAATTTATCAGAAAATAGAGGCTCGTAACCTACAAAATTTTGTGAGCAAGGGTGATACCAAACACGCGGTACCCAGAATAAACCTCTAAACACACGTTACGTGAACAAACTACGGGTACTCCTACGCCCTATCTAACCCACGTACAGCCTAATATTTAACGGTTTACTCAACCCCCACTCAATCACCACACCTATCAGTTTAACACATTCTCATAACACTCAATATTCAACAGTCACAAGCTTCCACAGAGAAACACTCCAAGATCGCAAAACCCGTGTTCAAGTTCATCAATATAAAATGTGCAATGCATGAGATCACTGTCAATATCGTGATGCATGCTTTCTTAACGATACACACACCCGCTGTCTCTCATATCCGACCGCATGGTGGACTCTATAGTCGATGCTCTTCGCGTCACACGACACACCCGTCGATAATATAACATCGGGGCGTCGCGATACGTCCCTCGAAATAATACCATCACGCGCATGATACGACCCTCGAATAGTGCATCCTCTTAGCACTCCTCTTATCACATCATGTCTCCATATCAATGCAATTGACATGCTCAAATAGAAATGAGGAGATAACCATTTGTGATAAACAAAGCAGCCATTTACAACAAGGAAACACACACTAACAATTTAAGCAACAAGTCTCCAAATCATTCTCTACACCACACAAGGAAAGAACGAATTTCATAAGCTTAACACGAGTTTAGACATCCACTTGTCTTAGCCATCAAATAATCACTCTATGCTTGAGTCTTTTTTTTTCCTAACCGGCTGAGCTTCGCTAATCGATGAACCTATCAAGTATATATTCACACAAGGTTTTCGGAAGCTAACAAACACCCACCCCCCATTATTTATGTGTTTTAAGAGCCTTGACCTAAAAATTCCCTCAACTTTATAGTCAGTATTTTAATATTTACTCAATTTATATGTCAGTATCATATTCAACTGGTATTTTCTGATACTATCAATCTAATATTATTACCGTACCCCATTGTACCCAAAACTTACTCAGATGTGATGATAAAATAATTTTAAATCCAATTACCGATTACCTCAGGAAGGAGCACAACCATCCGCTCCCAAAGTTCACTCCTATTCCCTTGTAAATCCTTTTCCAACATACTTTAGTTTGCATCCCACATGTCAACAACCATTCCACATTGACATACTCTAAAAAAACTCAACTATTAAATAATTTTTTTTCAGGTTCCACACACAATTAATAACCTTAAGACTATATATATACAATGCCACAACAATGTTTTCTTTTCTTCGTATCATATTTTTCCAAACCCTCCAGAAAGAATGCACAGCATCAACAAACCACCCTTGTAACCCCCACTTTATTAGCACTATCACTATACTAAGTCTATAATCAATATAATATAAGAATAATATAAGAAAATAATGGGTGGCTTCCATAGTCCCCAAAATCCAACGAATAACAACACTAAATCAGAATAAAACTTAACTACTCCGCTAAATCAATTTTTCAAGTTCATACACATTTCCATTTGGACATAGAGTCAATATGACAAAACAATTGCGATACATTGCTCATATTTGTCACCTGGAGATCGAAGTTTTCTTTCCCTTTTCCTCTCTTGTGCGTCGCTCAGGTAGGTTTCTGCCTTTCCTTCTTTTCTAAATTAATTATTTATTAAACTGAACAAAACCACTAACTTATTTTATTTTTTTTTATACATGACCCTAATAGTATAAGATCTTAAATAACTGATCACTTTAGCCCACTCACTATCTATTAATTTTATTATCAACAACTACTCCTAAATAAATTAACTCAAGTTATACGAAATATTTTAATTTTCCAAAATAACCTCACGGGTCATTACATTTTAACTCAATTCCAACACATTATTCAACAACTAAATCACATTATAAATTTTAACTTATTTGAAGAATTTAACAATTTATAAGTCTAATTAGTTTTTAGTTTTAACTAAATTCCAACCCTATATTCACCAATTTAATTAGTAAACAACTTAAAAACTTTTCCCTAAAAAATCATTAAGTTTAGTTTTTAACTTAATTCCAACACTATATTAACCAATTTAAGTTATTAAATACTTTAACAACTTTCTAAGTCTAATTAGTTTAGTTTTAACTTAATTCCAACAATATATAAACCAATTTAATTCATTAAACAACTTAACAACTTTCTAAGTCTAATTAGTTAAATAGAACTTAATTCTGACACATTATCCACCAACTAAATCACATTACATATTTTGACTTATTTGAAGAATTTAATAACTTATAAGTCTAATTAGTTTAGTTTTAACTTAATTCCGACACTATATTCACCAATTTAACTTATTAAATAACTCAACAACTTTCTAAGTCTAATTAGTTTAGTTTTAACTTAATTCCAGCACTTTATTCACCAAATAAATCACATTACATATTTTAATATATTTGAAGAATTTAACAACTTACAAGTCTAATTCGTTTACTTTTTAATTAATTTCAACACTATATATTCACAAATTTAACTTATAAAAAAACTTAACAACTTCTAAAGTCTAATTAGTTTAGTTTTAACTTCATTCCAACACTTTATTCACCAACTAAATCACATTACATGTTTAACTTATCAAAACAACTTAATAACTTTCTAAGTCTAATTGATTTATCGTTAACTTAATTACAACACTTTATTCACCAACTAAATCACATTACATATTTTAACTTATTTGAAGAATTTACCAACTTATAAGTCTAATTGGTTTAGTTTAATTTAATTACAACACTATATTCACCTATTTAACTAATTAAACAACTTAACAACTTTCTAAGTAATTAGTTTAGTTTTAACTTAATTTCACCCCCCCAACCCGGCACCTTTACGCCACTGTTCCTCCCCTCCCCTTTACCCGAACGCTTTCTATCACCAACTAAATCACATTAAATATTCTAACTTATTTGAGAAATTTAACAACTTATAAGTCTAGTTAATTTAGTTTTAACTTATTTTCAACACTATATTCATCAATTTAACTTATTAAATAACTTAACAACGTTCTAAGTCTAATAAGCTTAGTTTTATTTTAATTCCAACACTTTATTCACCAACTAAATCACATTACATATTCTAACTTATTGGAAGAATTAAAAAACTTATAAGTCTAATTAATTTTGATTTCACTTATTTTCAACACTATATTCACCAATTTAATTTAATAAACAACTTAACCACTTTCTAAGTCTAATAAGTTAAGTTTTATCTTCATTCAAAAAAAATTATTAGCCAACTAAATCACATTACATATTTCAACTTATCTGAAGAATTTAACAATTTATAAATCTAATTAGTTTAAACTTAATTCCAACACTATATTCACCAATTTAACTTATTAAATACTTTCTAAGTAAAATTAGTTTAGTTTTAAATTCATTTCAACAATTTATTCACAAACTAAATCACATTACATATTTTAATTTTTAGAAGAATTTAAGAACTTATAAGTCTAATTAGTTTAGTGTTAACTTAATTTCAACAGTATATTCACCTATTTAACTTATTAAACAACTTTCTAAGTAATTAGTTTTAGTTTTAACTTAATTTCAACACTTTATTCACCAACTATATCACATTAAATATTCTAACTTATTTGAAGAATTTAACAACTTATAAGTCTAATTAATTTTGTTTTAACTTAATTCCAACACTATATTCACAAAATTTAACTTATTAAACAACTTAATAACTTTCTAAGTCTAATTAGTTTAGTTTTAACATAATTCCAACACTATATTCACCTATGTAAGTTATTAAACAACTTAACAACTTGCTAAGTAATTAGTTTAGTTTTAACTTAATTCCAACACTATATTCACCAACTAAATCATATTAAATATTCTAACTTATTTGAAAATTTTAACAACTTAAAATTCTGGTTACTTTAATTTCCACTTAATTCCCACACTATATTCACCAATTTAACTTATTACACAACTTAATCGACTTTCTAAGTCTAATAAGGTTTGTTTTAAACTAATTCCAACCCTTTATTCCCAACTCAAATCACATTAACATACTCTACGTTATTTGCAAGAATTTTACAAGCTTACAAGTCTAACTTAATTTTGTTTTAATTTAATTTCAACACTATATTCACCCATTACCTTATTAAACCAATTTAGACACTTTCTAAACCAACAATAGTTTTATCTTCCATATCAAAAAAATTATTAACCAACTAAATCATATTACATATTTAATTTATTTGAAGAATTTAAAAACTTACAAATCTAATTAGTTTAAACTTAATTCCAACACTATGTTCACCAATTTAACTTATTAAACATTTTCTAAGTAAAATTAGTTTAGTTTTAAATTTATTCCAACACTTTATTCACCTACTAAATCACATTACATATTTTAATTTATTTGAACAATTTAAGAACTTATAAGTCTAATTAGTTTAGTTTTTACTTCATTTAAACACTATACTTACCTATTTAACTTATTAAAAAACTTAACAACTTTCTAAATAATCAATTTAGTTTTAACTTAATTTCAACACTTTATTCACCAACTAAATCACATTAAATATTCTAACTTATTTGAATAATTTAACAACTTAGAAGTCTAATTATTTTTTTTAACTTAAATCCAACACTATATTCACAAATTTAACTTATTAAACAACTTAATATGTGTCTAAATCTAATTAATTTAGTTTTAACTTCATTCCAACACTTTATTCACCAACTAAATCACATTAAATATTTTAACTTATTTGAAAAATTTAACAATTCTAAGTCTAATTAGTTTAGTTTTAAATTAATTCCAACATTTTATTCACCTACTAAATCACATTATATATATTAACTTATTTGAAGAATTTAACAACTTTCAAAGTCTAATTAGTTTAATTTTAACTTACTTCCAACAATATATTTACCAAGTTAACTTACTAAACAACTTGACAACTTTGTAAGTCTAATTAGTTTAGTTTCAACTTCATTCCAACACCATATTCACCAAGTAAATCACAGTACATATTTAAACTTATTTGAAGAATTTAACAACTTATAAGTCTAATTAGTTTAGTGTTAACTTAATTTCAACACTTTATTTACCAATTTAACATATTAAACAACTTAACAACTTTCTAAGTCAATTAGATTAGCTTTAACTTCATTCCAATACTTTATTCACCAACTATAAATCACATTACATGTTCACTTATTTGAAGAATTTAACAACTTATCTGTTTTACTTAGGTTTAGTTTTGAACTAATCCAACATTTATTTCCCAATTTAATTTTTACACAACTAACAACGCTATAAGTGAATAGTTTAGTTTTTGGTCACGACCCAAATCAGGGACGCGACTGCACCCACATTTTACCCTCCTATGATGAGCGAACCAACCCATCTAAACCTAACCTTTCAGCTATACAACGAAATACTGCGAAGACTTTAAACTCATTAATAACAACAATTCCATACTATTATTATATTCCCAAAATCGGAAGTCATCATCACAAGACCCATCTCACATTACTTACTAGGAATGTCTAAGACTCTGCAGATAACTAAAAAACTAGTCCATGCCGGAAGTTCAAGGCATCAATACTTGAAGAAGAAGACCCAGTCTAGCATAGACGCATTAGCTCACCCTGAATTGCCGAGAATTGAAGACTGGCTAGACTGCTGTGAGTTGAAGTTGACGGACTTTGCTGCATTACACAAATAACAAAAGGGAACACATAAGTAGGGGGTCCGTACAACCACACGACTGAGTAGAATATCATCGGCCAACTCCAAATAGGGAACAATATATATCAATAATAATGTAATCAACTACAATCTCAACATGTAGCAATAACACATGATTTGCCTCAATAATAACAACCGAGTTCACACATGATGCCTCAGTCAATACCATACTGATTTTGGGAATACTTTCTTAGATTGAGTAATTCATTATCTTTCAAGATCCTTATCTTTCTTCCCTTGTGTCGGTACGTGACACTCCGTCCTCTATTCTATCTTGGTGCCGGAACTTGACTCCGATCTCATTCTATCCTGGTAGCCGAAACGTGGCACCCCGATCCATTTTCTATCCTGGTGTCAGAACTGACACTCCGATCTTCATATTCTATCCTGGTTTCGGAACGTAACCCTCCGATCCTCATATTCTATCCTGGTATCCGAAACGTGGCACCCGATCCTATTCTATCCTGGTGTCGGAACGTGACCCTCCGATCCTCTATTCATTCTATCTGGTACCGGACGTGGCACCCCTTCCCTCATATTCATCCCCTCTATCCTGTACCCCCTTCACTGGCACCCTATCCCCTCAATTCATCAGCCTTCTTTTTACACTAAGGCCATCATCTTCTCATTATATAATTATCAAGCCTTCTTTCCTACTCCAATCATCATCATTCTCATTATATAATATATCAAGCGAATTAGGGTTCTTTAAAGTTTGGGATTCAATAGCTTCATCATGGCTTTGTTAATTCATCACAATTTCCATAATCATGAACATGCACGCATACAATTACTCCATACCAGGGTTTTACAATCTTATCAACCCATATATTCACTATTAATAAGTTCACTACGAATATCGTAACATAACCNATGTGACGGAAACAAACCAATCTAAAACCCCAACGTTCAACCATAAAGAACATATATAATGCGGAAGACTTAAAAACTCATTGAAGAAATCCATATTTAAATAACTCTAAAATTCAAAATACTGATTCCCCAAAAGCTGGAAGTTTATCATCACAAGAACATCTTAGTCCTCAATTACTAACTCTAAGAGTATCTAAGAGCTAAAAAGTAAGTAAAAAAAAAGCTAGTCCATGCCGGAAATTCAAGGCATCAAGACATGAGAAGATGATCTAGTCCAGCTTAGAAGAATAGCTCAACTCGAGATCCGACGTGATGAAGACTGGCTAGAGTTGCGTGAGTTGAGATGATGGTTAGTTTGGCTGCACTCCACAAATAAAAAAGAAACAAAAAATTAAAGTAGGGTCAGTACAAAAAACGAGTACTGAGTAGGATCATCGGCCAATCAAAATAGAAACAGTATAACCAGGTTAATATCATAAATCAACTACAATACTAAAATGTAGCAAAACAGTACTGTTAACATTATAAAATACGCCAAGTGCAACAATGAGGAATCAAGCCTCCAATACCAACTCATTGGTAAAATAGTTATTAATGGAGACTATTATCATATTTAAAGATTCATTCTTTTCTATCGTCGGTTGGAACGTGACACTCTCGTCCTAATCATACTTCCTGGAATGTCGGAACGGGACACTCAGATCCGCATACTATCCTGATGTCGGAACGTGACACTCCGATCCTCATTTACTATCTGGTGTCAGAACGTGACACCGATCCAGATGCTATCCTGGTGTCAGGGAACGTGACACCGATCCATTCTCCTAGTGCCGGAAGTGACACCCTGATCCTTCTATTACTTCCCTGGGTCGGAAGTGACCCCCCAGATCCTCGAACCTCAATTCTTTAGTTCATCAAACCTTCTTTATACTAAGGGCATCATTATAAACAGAGGTTTTCAAGATTAGAATTCAATGGCTATCTCATGTTATTTATTCACAAATTATATATAAACACATCATGCATAAACACAACTTAAGCAATAGAAGGGTTTACAATACTACGAATACATATCATTCGCTATGGAAGAGTTACTATGAAAAGCATTAAACAATAAACCTACATCCACCGAAGAATCACGCTCAAGACACGCTATCTTCCCAAAGCTGCGTTCTTCCTCTCTCTCGATTGATCGTTTCTCCCTCTCTTTGTTCTTTCTATTTTTCTTATTCAAACCCTTTTTTTTACCCTAATGAGTATATAATTAAGTATAAAAGATGATAAAATACCCTACTACTTGTTTCAAGGTTATCTCTTTTAAACCCCCAAGTAATTGAATTATTAATATTAAACCCCTAACTTTATAAATTATAAGCAGGGGAAAGTCTAAAACGCCCCTTAAAATATGTAACAGGGGAAATCCGGATCCCAGTCAGGGTCACGGCAGCATGTGACGGCCCGTCTGTGCATGCCGACGTTACGTCCTGCTGATACCGTCACAAAGTTCAGAGACTCCAATTCATTAAAGAGCTGTGAGGCCCGTCATGCCATCCGACGGTCCGTCATGCCACCCAGTCGTGACGTTCAGAGGTCGTATCTCAGTACTCAAATTTCTAAAATTCTAAGTGTTTGAACGAGGACCCCTCGACGGCGTCGTGATCATGACGGTCGTCGTGGGACCTCGACTTAGACAGTTTTTCCGAGAAATAAAAGTGGCCTGATCAAAACGACAAACAAGTCGTTACAATAGATACAATTTCCATAGTTCGTCCTCGAAGATCATCAGAAGAAAAATACGGGCAAAAAGGGAGTACCTGTGACTCGTAAACAGGTGCGGGTATCTTCTGCATATCAGCCTCTTCTCCCAAGTGGGAACTCTTCAACTGGCGATTCTTCAATTGAAACTTTGATGATGCAATACTCCTTGATCTCAACTTGCCGAATTCGATATCTAGAATGGCAACAGGCTCCTCCTCATAAGTTAGATTTTCATCAAGAAGAACTGAATTCCAACGAAATGATGTAGTTCCATCCCCATGGTATATTTTCAGCATAGACACATGAAATACCGGATGCACACTCCTGAAAGCCCTGGAGGCAAGGCTAATTCATAAGCCAATCCCCTTCTCGCCTAAGTACTTCAAATGGGTCCAACATATACCTAGGCTTAGCTTACATCTTTTACCAAAACGCATGCACCCTTTCATGGGGAAACCTCAGCCAAGACTTGCTCACCCTCCATAACTCTAAGTCCCTAACCTTTCCATCTGCATTTACTGCTTTGAATACTTTGAGACGTAAAAGCTTTTCTTGAATATATTTCACCTTCTCCTAAGAATCATCAAAAGTCAGTAGTACTCCAAGGTCTAACATCGAATGCATAAACCAAACCATGGGAGACCTAATATCCTCCCCATCTAATGCTTCGAAAGGAGCCATATCAATACTTGATTTGTGATAGATAATATTGGTATGAAAACTCCGCTAAGGGCTAAGAAGTGATCCAATGACCACGAATTCTATCCACCACATGCACGCAAGTATATCTTCCAATAACTGAATCGTTCGCTCAGACTGTCCATCGGTCTGACGGTTGAAATGAAATGCAGTACTTAATGTTCCACCTAGTACCTAATTCCGCATGCAATATGTTCCAAAACTTAGAAGTAAACTACGTACCTCTATCCTGATAGATGGACAGTGTAACTCCATGCGAGTCGAAACAATCTTGAGATATAAAGTTTGGCTAACTTATCGCGGTTGTAAGTCACCTTGGGACCGGAATGAAGTGAGCAGGGACTAGTTAATATGTCAACAATTACCCAAATGGAATAAACCGTTGCCCAAGGCTGGAGACCAACACAAAGTCCATGACATTTCTATGCCACTTCCATTCAGGAATGGAATTCTATGAAGGTCCTCCGGGCCTCTGGTGTTCATATTTACTGTTGACCATTGGACATTTGGCAACAAAATCACACAATGTCGCGAGCTTCATTAGCCCAACCAAAAGCTTTGTTGATTAGGTCACGGTACATCTTGGTTGCTCCAGGAGGTATAGAATATCCGGGAAACTATGAGCCTCTATTATAGAATAGGTGGTCATATCATCAACGGGTCACACACACATACTCTCCCTTAAATTCTCATAAAACCTTCCTCATCCATTATCGCTTCTTGGCATCTCCTCGCAACCCATATTCCCAAATTCGCTTAGTTGATCATCATCAACTGTTTTCCCTTGATCTGTCGAGACAAGAAGATCTCGCCTCCATCACTTGAAAACAAATCCTCCCTTCTCATTTCTTCTAACCTCATAAAGTCATTAGCCAGAGTCTGAAACCTCTCTCGCCAATGGGCGTCTAGAAAACTTGTAAGTGTGCTAACTCCCATGCTCCCTGCTGTTCTACTAAGGAGTCTCTGCCCACAACATTAGCCCTTTACCTGGGTGATACAAGATGGAACATCATAATCCTTAAGTAGTTCATCCACCTCCTCTGTATAAAATTCAAATCTTTCTGAGTAAAGACATACTGTAGGCATTGAGATCCGTATAGACTGTCACACTTAAACCCATATAGATAGTGTCTCAATTGCGTTCATGCAACACGACACGCAGCAATTCAAAATCATGGTGGATATTTTACGTCATGCAACTTTAAATTGCCTCGAAGCTTAAGCAATTACATTCTTCTATTGCATAGCCCACTACACCCAAACCAGAATAGGATGATCACAATAAACAATGAAGGTTTTTACACTCTACTGGCAAGTTAAGGTGGAGCAGAGTAGTCAGCAGGTCTGAGTTTCTGAAATCGTCACACATCATCCGGACCATAACAAATGGAACTCTGCTTAGCAAGTTCGTCAGTTGGGAGGCAATAGAGGAGAATCCCTGGGACAAATCGACGTATCAGGAGCTGGCAACCCAACAAAGCCCTTATTTTCTGATCACCTAGGAGGTCTTACCCAATTTCTCACTGTTTCAAGCTTAGAGGATCCACAAATCACTCCATCCTTAGAAACCACGTGCCCAAGAAGGGAACAACTGAATATAGCAAAAACTCACACTTGGAGAATTTGGCATTAAAGCCTTTTCTCCCTTTAATACTTCAAAACGATTATCAAATTGTCCTCTATTTCCCTCTCCCTCTCCTCTTGGAGCTATAACCAGGTTTTAGATCAGCAACAAATACTATAACAAAGAGAACCATATATGGCTTAAAAATTCGCGTTCATAAAGCTCATGAAAGCAAGAAGCAAGGCATTTCGTAAGCCCAAAAGCCATTACTAAGAACTCATAATGCCCATAACTGGTCGAAAGCATCTTGGAAAATCGTTTGCCCGTAGTTCAATGATGATAACAAGATCACAAACTCAATTTTTGAGAAGGCAAGGCACAGGCACTTGTTAAACTGATTCGAACAAATCATCAATGGGGGAGAGATACTTGTTTCTTAACAGTTACTTTGTTCAATGGCCGGTAGTCTATGCACATCCGAAAATCCCATACTCTTTTCACAAATAACACCGTATGACCCCAAGGGGATGAACTGGGTCTAATGAAACCTTTACCTTAAAAATCTGAAGTTTGGCCTTTATCCCTTAACTCTGCTGGAGCCAATTACTATAAGGAGGATGGAAATGGGGCGAGTAAACCGGCTTAGATCAATGAAAAGTAACTATCTCTATCCAGTGGCCAACCAGAAGGTCTGCAGAAACACGTCCAGAAAAAACTCACGGACTACCGGAACCCGACTCGATTGAGTTACTTGGGTAGTATCATCCCGGAGGGGGTGCCAAGAAGCCTAAGACCCTTACTAAACCCATTCTATGCACGAAGAAAAGAGATACATAAACTGGAGTGGAAGTGTAAGTCAACCCTCACACACTAACAGAGTTGTCCCAGGCTTGGCAACGTTACAGTTTTAGCATTACAATCTAGATTGACAAAATTTGGAGAAAGTAAGTCATACACAGAATTACATCAAAATACAACCATCTCTAAGATAACCAACTCTAAATGGATTACTGCTCCCCACGAAAGTTAAAAGACAAGACCTATACACCTTGTCAACTATAACAGACTCAACCCCCCGGCGTAGAAACCGAACAGGCATTTCAAGTAATCACAATGTAAATTAAGACATCGGTAGCAATGAGGAAGATACATATGAAAATGTGGGAGCAAGGATAAAATAATACAGAAGGCCATGTCGCATTTTCACAAATCAAAAATTACCTGTGGATAACAACATCTGATGCTCTCCGATTCCGACCCGCCCAGGGAAAGGTAATAGTGGGCCCTCAGCACTTGTCTGCCCATTGCCCTACCATGTGTTGTTGTAGTAGAGCTCCAGTTTTCCCGTCACCCCGCCGCTGTGGTGACCCACCATTACCTCGGCCACCACGCCCCCCCATAATGACGACCTCTCATGCCACCTCTACCTCTGACTATTTGTGGTCTGAACTCTTTTTGGACCGACCTCTTGATTCAGTCCCCATCCATAACACTCTCTGGATTCACAGAATAGGTCTCTGTGAGAATGACGAAGTCTGGGATAACCTCCAAACTCAGAGAAGTGTGGACCGGTTACGGGTGGACCCCCAACTACAGTCTGCAGTGAAGACATGAATAAGTCGGGCGGATAACCTCTTTGAACCCTGCCCTCAGAGTAAGATCAATTAAATTACCTCCCTTATGAAACCTTTTAGACTGTCGATGCCATGGTGATTGCAAGTCATTGGCTCAACCCTCCACCTATATCACGAAGTCTAAACCTCTTGAAAGGTTTCACTGTAGCGCTACCTGCAAGGACGAAATCCGCAAAAATCTGACTCAACCACTTCACAAAGCGGCGAATCGCTCTTGTGGACTTGTGAACAAGATGGGTGGCATACCTAGATAATGCCACGGAAATAGCTCATACGCAGTCACCGACATCATTACCTTGCTCTAGGATCAAGAACTCATCTCTACTCCGATCCCTCAAGGTCTGGGGGTGTGTGGAGATAATTCCCATAAATAAGCTAGAGAATGAGTACAAGTCAATAGGCGGTTGCCTGTGGGGGTTGACACTCAACATGTGACCGTTCCCACCCTATTTTAGGCAATTTCCCTGATAAGTGAATAGGTTACACCAAAACTCAAACGCCAAACGTTACAACTATGCCCAATTTTATTGTGGTAACTCATGACAATCAAGCAGAGGAAAAATCGTACGCATCCTCACCCTGAAGCCGGGAGGTTCCAATTTCAAGAACTTACTGAAAAGGCATGCTGATCTCTTGTTCATTATGGGCCTTTAGTCAAACAGAGGAAAAGTGCCTATTTCCAAGAGGCATCCATGCGGGGAGCCTCCGCAGTGGCCTGTCGTTCTTCCGGAACCTGAGGTGCTGGTGAGAAAACAAGGAGGTGTATGGCCTTGATTCAGATTAAACCGCTAAGATAAGGAAGAACCTGATTAATAATCTCTGGGGTAGGTGGGGTGGTGGGGTAATCCCCATCTGCATTTGCCTCACTTTCCCCTTCTCACCCTCTCTTACAATTCCTCAGTCGGTGGCGGAGTCACCGAAACATAGCACCAGATGGGCATGTGCTTGTTCCTCTTCCTCTAGAGGACAGTCCTCCAACGCCCACCACGGCCCTTGCCCACTACTCCTCTTCGAGCTACAGCCCCAGTGGGCGGGCCTCAGACGTATCTTGTCCTTGCCGGCGGTGATGGTGTTGGCTTCAGTTGTGCCCTAGTGTCTAACCATCTGCAAAATAGAATGAAGATAGTAAGATACCCATTTGTATCACCTAGAAGATACCAAATTGGATCCAAAGTAATAGCACGAAAAGAAAGAACGAATTGAATTTTCCTAAAGTCCTATAGGCCTTCAAAGGACAAGTAACATCGTCCCCTCCCGTTCCTAAGACTCTAATAGACTCGGTCTTGTGTGATGCGGATCAACGAACCTAATGCTTTGATACGAAGTTGTCAACACCCAAAATGAGCGCGAGTGGCACCCACACTTATTCCTAATAGTGAGCGAATAACCACTCTAAACCCCAACAGTTCAACATAAATAAACATATATAATGCGAAAGACTTAAACTACATTGAGAAATCCTTAAAACAATAACTTCTAACATTCAATACTTATCATCACCAAATCTGGAAGTTCATACCACAAAAACAATCTATCCTAAACTTACTAATCTAAGAGTATAGTATAAAGAAGCTGAGAAGCGTAAAATAAGTAAAAAGCTAGTCAATGCCAGAACTTCACTGCATCAAGAAATGAAGAAGATTGATCCAGTCAAAGATAGAAGCATTAGCTCACCTTGAGATCCGAAGTGATGAAGCTGGCTAGAGTTGCGGTGAGGTGAAGACGATGTTCACGTGTGCTTGCACTCCACAAATAACAAAGAAAAACAATTCCAAGTAGGGTCATTACAAAACACGAGTATGAGTACGGTCATTCACGGGCCAACCCAAAATAGGAAAACAGGATTATACCAGTTAATATCATAAAATCAAATACCAATACTCAACATGTAGACAAACAACAAAGTAATGTAATAATTAATAAAATACGCCAAGTTGCACCCATGAGGACCAAGCCTCAATACCATACTCATTAGGGAAATAGGTTTATTGATTTGAGATATTTTATTTCAGATCATTCTCTTTCATCCTGAGTCTGGAAGTGACCTCTGATCCTCATCATTACTATACCTGGTGTGGGAACCTGTGCACTACGATCTCATACTATCCTTAGTTGTACGGACGTGAATACTCCGATCCTCATACTATCCTGGTGTCGAACTGACAACCGATCCAGATTTATCCCGGGTCGGAACGGACACCCGATCCATATTCATCCTGGTGCCAGAACTTGACACCCGATCCTGTATACTACCCGGTTGTCGGAACGTGACACCGAAATCTCTAACCTCAATCTTTTAGTAACTCAAGCCTTTTTATTACTAAGAGTGGCCATCGAATAATTAACAAGAGGGTTAAGATAGAATTAAATGGCTCAAAGTTTATTATCACAATTATATAAAAAAACATCAGCATGCACACAATTAAGCCTATAGAAGGGTAAATATACCAAATACATATCATCGCTATTAAAGAGTTTACTATGAAATAGAATAAACATAACCTACTCCAACCGAAGAATCGCGATCAACAAGCTATCTTCCCAAAGCTTGAGTTTCTTCTTCTCTCTCGAGCGATCGTTTTCTCCTCTCTGGCTTCTTTCTATTTTTCTTATTCAAACCCTTTTTCTTTTACCCTAATGAGCATATAATTAAGGTATAAAAGATGATAAATACCCTACTACTTGTGTCAAGGTTATCTCTTCTAAACCCCCTAAGGAATTGAATTATAACATTAAACCCCTACACTTCATAATTATCAGCAGGAATGTCCAAAACGCCCCCTTAAAATATTTACAGAAAGCCGACCCAGTCAGGGTCACGCAGCCTGTGACGGTCCAGTCGTGACTGCAAAGGCCGTCGTGCTGCTTCCGTCACAAAGTTCAGAGACTCCAATCATTAAGAGTTTGTGACGGCCGTCAGCCTGAGACGGTACGGTATGCCACCCGTCGTGATGTTCAGAGAGCGATTCTTAAATACCCAAATTCCTAACTCTAAGTGTTTGAACGAGACCCCATCGACGTCCGTCGGACCATGACGGTCGTCGTGGATCCGTGACTTAAGACAGTTTTTCCAGAAATAAAATCTGCCTGATCAAAAGGACTAAACAGGTCGTTACATTAAATAGGGGGTTTCCTGGTTTTGTTTTCATACTGGATTATATGATAATTAATGGTAAAAGAAAAGAAGCGTGCAGAAGAAAAATAAAAAGAACCGACAGGGGAAACAAACGAGCGAAGAGAGGAGACGAAGAGGACAGAAAGGCATGGAGTAGCTTGCTTGATTACGATTCTTCGGTGGGAGAGTTAGGTTATGGTTGATTCTATGTGTTTAGTACAACTCTAATAATAGCGATCAATATGTATTGGTGGTATTGTAAGTCTTCTATGTGCTTGATGGGTATGTTTGTATGTTGTGATTGTGTTGTAATTGTGGTGGGTTAGAATGATGAACTGTTGAATCTTAATTAATTTTATTTAAGATTGACGCACTTGACATTGACGTAACGAATACTTGATAAAATAAAATAATGAGAATTAAATGGATCAGAGTGTCACAGTTCCGGACACGGTAAATTGGATCGGAGTGTCACGTTCGACACGTCGATATGGTTATCGGAGTGTAAAGTTCCGACACGATAATAATAAAGAGAAGGACTCTTGAATTATGTGATAATACTCAAATTCGAAGAACCTATTTTCCCAAATGAGTCGATGGTGTGGAGGATTTGAGTACTCATAGGTGTTGCTTGAGTGTTGTTGCCAAATGGTTTGTACGTTGTTGATTTCACCTGTTAAGTATTATGTTGCTTTATTATTATTATGCAGTAGTAATATGTTTTCTATTTTGAGTTGGGCGATGATACCTAATCAGTACGTGTTCCTTGTTACTGACCCCTACGTGTTACTTTTTCTTCTTTGTTATTTGTGGATGTTGCAGCAAGTGTGCCATCGACTTCGGACTCGCCCTAACTCTAAGCAGTCTCCAGCCACATCAGACTTCAGGGTGAGCTATTATTCCTAGCTCGGCTGGATTTCTCTCTTTCACTCTTGATGTCTTTGAAGTTCGTACATTGACAATCTTTTTACTATTTTTAGCTCTAATTACTCTTAGGAGTGTAATTGAGGATAGATGTTTCTTGATGTGATGACGTCCAGGATTTTGGGGGATAATAATTACTAAACTTTAGCAGTTTATTAGGATTACGTTTATAAGTTTTGGATCTTCCGCATTATTTTACTATTCATAATTGATATACTGGTAAATGTTGAGGTTTATATTTGTTGGTTCGTTCACCTAGTAGGATAAATGTGGGTGCCACTCGCGGCTCGTTTTGGGTTGTGACAAAAGTTGACGGCGTTAGATTGATATATGTTACTCATAATAACGTTTTACTCCTAAAACGTTACTCAAAAAAATATTTTAGGAGTTAAAACCCTTTACCGTAACGTAATCAATTAAGTTGTTATTTTAAAAAAATTAACTATACATGAAACGTTTAGGTGAAATCGTTATATTAGTTTGTAAAATTTTGAAAATTAAAGCTATTATTGTTGGTAAATGTTTATATAAATGGCTTAGTTTGGTAAAAAACAATTCGAGGATCATTTTATATCCTTTAACAAAAATAGGTTAAGACATTTAAATTAAGTACGTAATTTTCATTAGCACTATCGTTCTTACCCGAGTAGTGTAAAAAATAACTAAACATTATTATCAATAACTAATTTCAATACTATCTTAAAGGATAAAAATGGAAGAATATTTTAAAAATCGTCTTGAAAATTGAAAACTTAAGTTAAATTGAAAAATGAAAAAGGGCTCAAACTCAAAGCTTAAGTTATTATAAAATGAAATGAGTATATTAGATCTATTATGTATACCGAATTACTGTTAGTATACTTAATCATCCTATAATTCTTGAAGCTGCCTAACGAATATTGAAGTTGATTTATAAAAATGCTTCAGACTAGTCAAGAGGTGTTTTTCAAAAAAACATGTATGAATTATGGTATAAAAAATTGCAAATAGAAAAATAGAATTTTTTTCATGATCATCATATCAAAATATATATTTATATGCTTTTAATTATTTAAACATTCACCACCTTCAAAATTATAGGACGACAATTATGTACACTGTGAATCTATACAATTTAAAATTTGTACTCCCTCCGTTCTAGCACTTCTAATTTTATACCGGATACGAAATATGTATATATTATAGGAAGACTTATCATTTTCCCTTTGTTTATTGATTAAAACTTCCCAAAAGACATTTTAAGGTAGCAGTGAAAATGGAAAAAAAATAATGAATTCTATCTTAATTTAATAAGTGTTCAAATAATGTTGGACACATTTTTAGTAAGATGCCCATCTTATATGGGACGAAGGGAGTATATCTTAAAAGAGTACAATAGTATAGTTCTAACATGTCAATTATTATATTAATATCCAGAAGTATACAACATCTCTTTTTAAAATAAAAGAAACTATCTAGTTACACGCTAATATTCCTATTATATTTACTAATTTTCCTATAGTTTGAAATAATTATATTTTATCTCATTGTATCATAATTTTATATTAGATTTAAAGTTATATACATGTGAATCACACTAGATACCTACTATATAAATGTATATAGTGTATTGAACAACATATACACGAGTGAGATATGAAAAATGGCAAGCGAGTTGCGAGGAAGATGTGAAAGATTTGTCTATGTATCCCACATACATGTGAATCATGCTAGATATACACTATATACATGTATATGATGTTATTCACATGCATATGAAACACAGTATACCTGAGTAAGATATGGGTCTGACGAGAGAGATGGGTGGGAGGTTTGAATGATTTGTTTATGTATCCCAAATACATGCAATTATATTAGATATACACTGGAATACAGGATCGTTGTAAGTATCATGTATCTAAGTATCATACCACGAGCAACACACTATGAGAGTGGCGACCGAGGTCTAGCAGTGTGCTACAATTTATTGGCTCCCCTTGCACGAGAAACTTAGCAAACGTTACACACCAAAAATAACATACATTAGTAACACAAACCTACATAACTTGACAAAATATTAATAAAGATTGCATTATTTTGAAAATCATTATATATCCTAATTTACTTCCTATTTTATCTCTCATTGAATACACGTTTACCAATTATTTTGATAAAACAAATTAATTCTTTCTTTATCTCCCATTGATACATGTAGTCTCATTTATTTTTCACTACACATGTTTTTCAATATAACTATTATGTTAAAAAAGATAAATTTTCTTTCTTATATTTACCTTTTTAGATTATCCTTTAACGTTCAAATTTTTAATATCTCTCTACCGTGATTTTCGGTGTTTTTTTTTACAGAATTTTAATTCACAATAATTACAAATTAACATATTCATCTTTATCCTATTTTTGGTTTATTTATGATTTTATTTTCATTTAATTCTTTCATAATTGTTGTTTGTAGTGCGAATCTCGATTGAACCTTTAAAACACTATGCAATGGCTGAATTTAGAAGACTTACTAGATGTATCAACTTAGAGACGATAAAAAGATTTACATGACTCAATCGGTATGCAAAACTTTCCTCAAATTCAGAGAGAAAATATAGAATCTTTGTCTAGTCGTGGGGATATTATTGTTAGTTTTGATAATGTACCAAATTTTTGGATCAGTCTTTTCTTGTTTTGTACTTTGGTAGGCATTCAAATAATTTTAAGGACTATATTTATAGTATCGTGTAAGATGATATTTCAGAGTTATTAATGAATATTATTGGATGATTTTGTATTCATTGTGATCGATGTTGTAATTGTGCGTTGTGTGCTTTTCCTCACCAATTCATGTATTCATTATGATTTGTGTATTATTTCATAGTTTTGTACAATGTAAGGGTGTTATTTGTATCCAATCAAGTAAAGATACATATTAGCTTTATATATTTATATTTTTTTAATAATTTGTATTCATTCCTTATTATTTGATTTTTTTGTATTCAGTATGTCGTATTTATTTTTGTTGTGTTGTGTGCTTTATTATATGTTGTTTTTTACACATCTTTGCATTTATTACGCTTTGTGTACCAAATAATAGTTATGAAGAGTGTGAGAGTCTTGTTTGTATTCAAGTAAAATAAAGATACATATAAACTTTATACATTTTTTAACAAACAGTAATACTATTTGAATTTTAAATGTTAAAGTAAAGATACATATTAATTGTAATCACTGTATTATTCATTCACTTTTGTTTCATTTCTTTGTATTCATTATGTCATATTTGGTATATTCATTAGATCATAATAATTATTGTATGTGTCATGTTTGATTTATAAGTTACATTACTGCGTTTTTTAGTATGATTTAGTTTCTAAGTGACATGGGAAAAGAGTCTGGTATACCCCTCAACTTTGTCATTTAGAGCTGATATACCCGATGTTATGAAAGTGGCTCATATACCCCCCTACTTGAAAACAAATGGCTCACATATACCCTTTTCCTCTAACCGAAATGAAAAAAGAATAATTTTAGTCCAAATTTTTAATATCTTTTTCTAAAAAATATAATCCTATATGACTAAATTTAATCCTCGTCAAACATATTTTTTTTTACTTTTTTTTGTTTCAATGGCTAATTTATATTTATTATTCTGATAATCAAATTTATTTATATTTCACTAATATTCTTGTAAAACTTATTGTAGATGACCAAATTTTTTCTTCGAATACGAAATTAAATTATAATACACGAAAAAAATAGTTTAATTTTTTTTTCTTTAAACTAAGGAATGAAAGAAAAAAATAAAATAAGAATAATAAACTCAAATAATTATAATAAAAGTAGTCAAAAAATAATTTATGTATGAACAAAATTAAAATATACCTTGAACTTTGATAAAAGAATCATATATACCCCTAAATAATTTTTAAAAAAAAATTAGAAGTAATAAATATAAATTTAAAACTAATTTTTTAACTTCCGTTAAATGAAGAGTATATGTGAGTCATTTCGTAACGGCAGGGGTATATATGAGCCGTTTGTATAACGGTAAGGGCATATATGAGCCGTTTTTATAATGGTAAGGGCATATATGAACCACTTTTATAACGAGGGGTATATCAGCTCCAAATGACAAAGTTGAGGGGTATATCCGACCCTTTTCCCAAGTTACATTATGACATAGTTTTTATATTTTATGTTTGCCAAATTAAATATGTTTTGTTACAAATATCATTTACTCAGGGAGTTGCTTTTGCCTGCAAATATCCACCCCAAGAAGCCACCCACATTAACTTCTATGTTAATCATGAATTAAAGCTCAGATGATCATCTTACTGAGCAACAATATAGTTTGTTTTGCGAGAAAACATGTTTCGGTCATTATATGAGAATCATAAAATGTGTTGTTCAAGGTCAAATTCACATGTGTTGTATGACACTATAACTAGAATTTAGTACTCGACAAGCTCATGGTATCTGAGTTAATGGAACTATCTTGAAGTTTACACTTATGATGTTTACACTTATTACTGGATTAAATTGTGTTGATGTCATAGATGATTTCTAATTTAACACTAAAGAACCTAATATGTTGATTGTTCAGTACTTTGGTGGTAAGGTATTTATCCGTAAATCATACTTAATTGATAGATTCACAAAAGAAAAAAATGGGTTGACGATGAAAACGATGCGCTTAAGCTCGTCATATTGTATTTCATTCATACATATGCATACTCATAAAACTAATACTCTTTGTTGTTTCTTTGTATTCAAACTAAAAGAAAACCACACAAGTCATCAATAAATACATAATTAGAGATGTAAACAATATTATGTATCCAAGTAAAAATTGTATGTACTTGCAATAGTATTTCCATCGTGTTTTGAACAAAATTGTATATTTCATATATCAATGAGTCTGTCAACCTATAGGTATTGATAGACAAAATTGAAATTGTATTCAAATAAAAACACTACAAAACACATTACATTGATCATATCCTTTTCTATAAGACATACAAGAGTAAATAAACAGGAAAATAAAAAAAAAACTAAATAAAATAAACGAAATTATGATTGTCGTAAAAAATTATACCGAATTCAATATGCATTCCGTTAGGATACAAGTTAGTTTGGAACATTAAAAAAGCAGTCAATCAAAAAATTCGGCTTCAACCAACTAATTAATATTGGGCATATTAAACAACTAAAAAATTCAACAATCAAACTAAACTGAATGTGTTTAACGTCATTCATTACAATGAAAGATATTAACGATAAAAAGATTACGATTTTACAATTATTACAAAATTTCAAATACAAAATTATAAGGGAATTAGAAAAAGATTAAAAGAGCAATTAAATAAAAATGATCAAAATTTGTATTCAAAACAATTGATCGACTCTTAGTAGAAAAATTCTCTCTAAAGATGTTAATCAATGTTTTTGATATTTTTTTGTTAAAATAGTTCTTACAGGACAGGATACTCAAAATAAAATTTCAATTGAATTGAAAATCTTGAAAATCGATAAGGATAGAATTCATCAACTATGGAATTGCGATTAGTTTTGATTGAAAGTATTGACATGAATTCTTTTAAATATAACAAAATATTGACATTTTAAAAATATCCTTTAATGCATGATGTGAAGATGTTAGGCCAAACACGAATTAATGGTAGCGGGCTAAAAAAACACACACCGAATTAGAAATTCCTTCTCCCTTATATTTCTTGGTAACACCCTCTCGCTTCAAAGCCACTAACTTGGCTCTTCTTCAATCAAAATTGTACGTTCTTTCTCTCTCTCTTGTCCCCTTTTTTAGTGTGTTTCTCACTCTATTATTATTGCTTTGTTTTGATCAAAACTCTCAACTTAAAATATCAAAATTATGTATTTTGCTTATCAACATGAGTGTAATGGAATATCAAGAATTCCTCTGACATAATCAGTGATGTCAGATGTTTAGGAGTGTCAACTTTAGAAATGGACTGATTTCGCTTTTAATTTGGTTTGATTGTGAGATACATGTTTTTTGAAAGAATGGCGAAGACAAAAATGTTCAATGGAGTAAGCTCATCAATCTTTGCATAACATTAGCAGCTGCATGACAAGATGTCTACCAAAGAAATCGTTTCATATAAAGATGGATACACTTTTTGGACATCTTATAAAGAATTCCAACAATGGATAATCTTTAGAGGCCACATAAAAGAATTGGAATGCTTTTAGTAAGAAGTTGCGTACCTTCAAAAAAATTATGTATGTTCTAAAATCATTACTTATATTTCTTCTTAAATTTTAAATTTATCTCTGTTTAGTTTGATATTTGAGTTTCATACTTGTATCATCTTCATATAAAGTAATTACAAGTAAATCTTTGTCATACACGGAAGTAAAAATGGTAATTGACTACTATATGTCCCAAGTTAAACTATATTGTCAGTTAAACCTACTACATTATTGTTAATTTTTTAAAATTGAAGAGAGATCTTCAATTTTTACATACAAGATACCTAGATAAACCTTTTTTTTATTCTAAAAACATAATAATTATGTAACTAGCCAAAAGATCTTTATTTGTTTCTTTTTATGGTATATATATTTAGTAAAAGTAACTTCTTTCCTTACATTTAGTACAACTTTGAATGTCAAAGATACCATCAACGATCAAGAGAAGGTAAGAACTTATTACTTTCCTTATTTAGTTTATGAGATTATTGAGGAAATATTAGAGAGCTTGCAAATAAAATTACCATGCACAATTCTTTTTTAAAAAAATTATCTATATTTACATATGTATAATCCTAGTCAATATATTATTTTAAAATATGTGATAACATAATTTTAATTAATAAATTTTGATCATCAGGTTCTTTATAGCGGTGAACTTTCTTGGAGCTGCTTACAACGTTCTAGTTATAGTCCTTCCAAATGGGAGTCGTCTATGGAAGTTGGTTGTTGTTTTGGATATGGTACTCTACTTGTTTCTCTTACTTACGATTGATTAATTTTTTAACGACTAACATGTCATCATAAAACAAATAGAAAAAGAATCAACTAATATTTTTGTCTCCGTTGAAATTGAACCTGGAATCTCATACCTTCCTCGTAATTAAGATTCACTATTCATTCTTAATCATCAATAAATCAGTAATAATTATATTTAACATACCACATTCATCCATCCATTTTTATACTGGTTTTTTTTTTATTAAACTAGGATTTAACCCGGAAATATTTGAAATATATTCGAATTTGATCGAAATTACTGTAACAATCCCAAACTTTAGATAAGACTGTATTTTAAAGGTTTTTAATCAAAGTTCGGATATATTTCAAACCTTTTTCCATTTATTTTTCCATAATTAAAGCTTATATTATTTCCTTTTTCTTAAAAAAATAAAATAAAAATGTGCAGGTTATTGCAATGGTACTTGTTGCAAGCTGTGCTGCAGCACTAGAGACGTACTCTCTACTGAAGAATGGAAATATTCAAGCAAGTTGGAAACCCATTTGCCGTTTTGTTCCAATTTTCTGTGCAAAAGCATTAGGAGCAATTGTCACATTCATTTGTGGATTACTCACAAATACTTTACTTCTTTTTTATTCTTTTCATATTATCTTTAATCCTCTCCAAATCAAAAGTGAAGATGACATTTAGAGGAAACATTTTTTTGCTTTTTTTTTTAACTTTATTTTATGAATTCATTATTAGTACTAGTGTGCTATATATTGTGGACTAGAACGAGAAGTGAAGTTCCTTTTCTTTTTGCCTGATAGACTTGACTTTAATATTCTTTATATTCTTTTATTTTTCGTTGGTTTATTTGTTTTATTTTTAGCATAAATAGACAATTCTCTATTATTTATGTTTGCTGCTATCTTCTTGTCATTAAATATACCGATGTGAAAATATTTTTTTTAGGAGCGGCCATAAAAAAATTATACATATCACAATAAGAATTTAATGTACAATTAATTTTATTGTTATTGGATCTAATGGCTATATAGCTTTGGCGACATTTAATAAAAAGAGGAATTATTTAATTAGTAACAATTAAGTTATTAGAATCATTAATTAATTGCTGGTAAAGACATTTTTATTTTAATGTATATATGAATTGAAGGATTGGTTGGTTGCTTTGTTGTAGATTGACCTCCAGAGAAATGTGAATTCAAATTACAATTTTTTAATGAGATTATTATTTTCATATAAAATAAAGCTATCATTCCCCTCCCCTTCCCTCATATTTGGTAGTACTTAGACAAACAAGATAATGTCTCCATGATCTAAACTAATCGTTGTGTTGAAGCTCATAGAGTATGTTTTAAGGCAAGCCTCAAATTATGAAATGTAATCTCACTACTTTCCTAATAATTGAATACTATAAGTCCATCCATATTTAAAACTCCGAATTGTGAAAAGGCAATAACTAAAGTGATGTTAAGCCCTCTTTGGATTTACTTAAAAAAATACATTTTAAGTTAGATTTAAATAACTCTTAAGTCAAAAAATAAAAAGTAGGAGAGATCTACTTTTGAATCATTCAAAATGGCATCTCAACAAGGAGTTTTTTAACGACCCTGGGGTACCCCTAGATTTAACAAGGCATTTAATACCCCGAGAAGCCTTATACAAGCCACTTAGAAAATCATAACATAAAGTAATAAAAAGATGCGCGGAAATTTAAAGTATTTTAAACAATCAAAGTCTTTAATAAAACGAGAGAAAGTCTAACAACATTGTCTGAAACAATCTAACGTAAGAGATAAATTCTTGAGACGCAGACCATACAATATTCCAACATGAAAAGGAAAACATAGAAGAGAAACGGGTGATCTAATCCTCGAATACAATTAGGATTCACAAAATCTTCACTTCCTTGATAAACTAAGAACCTATCCACAAGTGTGTGATCAAGAGCGTCAGACCTTGCATTTTGATATGAAACGTAGGCAAGAGTATGTATTACTACAAGAATGTATAAATATGATAGCTTGCATGAACAACATAAACATAAGCGTTAGTCAACATAATACATAACATATACGGAAAATCAAGACATAATGAACATCATATTGAAAGAGGATTACTTCCTCAAATAACCTCACTTAACCTTAGCAAATGATTAGGTCATATGCCTCAAGCTTACATCATGAAAGGCATGTCTAGCAATACTCCAAGCTAATCATCTTCATAAAATAATCAAATTGTTCATATTTAATTTTAAAAACATGGGGATTCACCTCTTTGCCTAGATTATAAAGGCTAACGGGTATCCGCCTCTTGTCTTACTTACTTTTAGACTATGGGTACTCACCTCCAGAAGTCACATCATATGACCGGGTACTCGCCTCCACATCATTTCATAAGGATCATGGATACTCTTTTCCATGTCCATTTATCATAATAAGAACGAGTAACACACTCTTGTTCATTAGAAGGATTAATGTTAATATATAATGGGAAATCATACCATATCCTTAACATTATGAGGTGAAGGGTAGTCGCCTTTAGCCTCATTATTCATTAAGTATTTTAGTCTAGATTAATTTTAGGTGAGAAATCCTTTCAAACTATAATAATATATGTTAGTAAACCTTTCATGTTTGTTGAATCATGCATATCAATTTATTATGAAGTATGCCTTCCCTACATCATCAACAATCAACAATTCCTAGACTAGACTTTACTATCAAAGTTCTAGTAATGGTAGTTCATCTTATACTCCTCAATCTCATGACAATCTATAATGTGCCACATCAATCCTATATAAATACACCTAAATCCTCAATTCCCCTAATTATAGTACAAACTCACTTACTTAAATATCATCTTTTTAGGCATGGGTTGGGCATGGGTACATGTAAATTCATCCTATAAATATGTAATTATATTTGTTTGATCACAAATAATCATAATCCACTCAATTGGATCGAAACCCAAAAATTAGAAGAAACCCTAACTAAAATTGGGAAAATTCTTCTCCTACATTGGGGAAATAATGGATGGCTGCTCCTGAAACAAATGGAATTCCAGGGATCCAGTCACTCATAACCTTAGTTAAAAATCCCACAAATGGGCTGAGATTGGGAGACTCACTTGATCTTGAGTAACTTTTACTCTCTTCTTATTCTCTACATTCTAGAGAGAGAATATTTGAGAGGAAGATCTTGGGTTTTTCTTTTTGGTTCCTGAGAGAATGATTTAATGTTCAGGGAAATTTGGGAACAAAATGCTTATATTTTTTTCTAGGTTAAGAGTAAAATGACGTCGTACTGCATTAAGAAAACTACTAAAAGACACGAAGAACCCTAACTTATAAACTAAGGGACCTTCACGCCGGAGCTTGCCAAAAAACATGGGGACTCGCTAGGTGGACCCTTTCGCTTGCCTATGTTTTAGTAGCTCATCCAAGGAAACAATCCACTTTGGCGATGTGGAAGGACTCTCGACGATGCGTCGACTCGAACGGTGAGCCCCGACTTGGATCGCCTAATTTTTTCTAGTGTGTTGGGCCATGGGACAGTTCACTAGGTGATTATGGGTGCACTTGGTTGAACTCCAAGTAACATTGGCGACCAACGCTGCCCGCCCCTCGCCAAGGGGGCGGGTAAAAGAAAATGTTTTCCTGCAAACAAGTCCCGAGGGAATAGAGTCGCAGGGCCTGCTTCGGGGGCTCAGGACCACACCCCCCTACACACTTAGGCCTTAAACCTACTAATTCGAGTTTCTTACAATATCTCTCTCCCCCTTCGATCTTAGTTCTCGAATGAGATCATTAGTACATCTCTAAACGAAAAGACTCGAGAAAACTATCCCTTCATGCATGCAACTCATAAAAATGAACATAAACAGCGAGGAAACATCAACTCCAAGATTTAAATACTCAATGAACCATATGGAAGTAGGAACTATATGAAACAATCAAATATGCATTAAATTTCAGATTTCTTTCATTTAACGAGGAACTACCATATCTAAACATAAGAACAATGCTCAACACAATCTAATGGAACAAAAATGCAATTTATATACAAAGAACATATTCAAGGAGGCAATATCCACTTTAAGCTAAGACATGTTCAACAACTCATCTCATAAAGTATATAAGCAACTCATACTCAATGCTCAACAACTTTCAGAAAATAAATCACAACAGCCATTTTCTTCCAAAACTTAAACTTTTTCATGAACACGCAAATTAAAGGAAATCATGAAAACACATAAAACACACATGACTTCAAACAAGATCAACCCAAGAGGAACTCATTACATCAAGCTAGAATGGGAGAAAAAATATGAGGATACCGGGACATCATATTATCCTGGGCCTCCAAAGTAACACCCTCAATAAGATGGTTTGTATATAACACCTTCACGGAAGAAACTCTTTGATCCTCAATCTCTTAACTTATGTTCATACGATGTACGCTAAATTCTCATACGCTAACGATTCTCTTTTCACTTCAACCATTCTAGGAAATTATGGATTCAGATCTCAATACACGTTTTCAATATGATACATGGAAAACCAGAGTCCAGACGCCAGTTGATTGACGAATCAAGATCTTATCAACTAGAACCAATACGCCTCAAATTTGATATGGGCTTATAAGCAGGACTAATTTCCTCCCATTGAGAGAGTGGAATCTCCCGCCCCTTTTTTTTTACACCAAACCTCGTCCACCTTCAAGGGTGAGATTCTCAGTAACTCAAATCAACCGTAATAAAATTCAAGGTCTCCTTTCTAACATCCAATACCTACTTTGTCGACTTTGGGTTATTCTCCAACCTCTCTCTATAATTCTAACCAACCTTCTTTATAGACTCATGAACTAATTCGGGTCCTAATAAAGCAACCGTCACCCACCTCAACAAACCATCAGCAACGTCCCCCACCTCAAAACCATCTATAGGAGATCTACACCTCCTACCCATAAAGAGCCTCAAAAAACCGGAGCCGAACAATACTAGAATGGTAGCTATTATTATAGGTAAATTCAATCAAGGGAAATTGTCTTCTCAATTTAACTTGAAATCTATCACGCAATCCCTCAACATGTCTTCTGTTGTTTGGATTAGTCGTTATGCTTGCCCATCAATTCAGGGGTGAAAAATTGTGCTAAGCTTAACTATCGTTCCAAGAACCTTTTGGAAAGACTTCCAATATTGTGAAGTAAACTGAGTACATCTATCGAAGATAATGGGTAAGGGCACTCCATGAAACCTTACCATATCTCTCAAATACAACTTAGCATAATCTCTCGCCGTATAGGAAAGGTTAGTAGGAATGAAATGGGCTAACTTCGTCATTCGATCTACTGTAACCCAAGTGCAATCATATTGTTGCCAAGTATGGGGCAATCCTACTATGAAGTCTACATTCAAATATTCCCACTTCCAATTCGGAATGCTAATATCTTTGGAACTCCCACTTTCGATGTTCAAACTTCACTTATTGACAATTAGGACACTTAGCGACAATTTCCGCAAATAGTTTCATCATCCCATTTCACCAATAAATATCCCGCAAATCACGGTAGATTTTGTTGTCTCTTGAGTGAATAAATTATTAAGAATTATGGGCTTCTGACAAGATTTATTCCCTCAATTCATGCACATTCGGAAAAAACAAATTACCTTGATACCTTAGGACACCATCTCTGTCTTAGGAGAAATCCTATACATAGTTCTTTAGAACCGCCTCTTTCAATTCAACTAAGGTCAGATCAAGACATTATACTGCTTCAACACTAGCCACGAAAGACAATTTGGAACCATTATGGACCATAACGCCACCCTTGGTGGAATCCACTGGTTTAACTCTCAATCGGGTCAAACTATTGTAATACCTCAAAAACTAGTAGACTAAACTAGAGCCTTAAATTAGGTTTCTAGAGTTTGATATGAGGGTTAGGATCGAAAAAAGGCTTCCCACACTTAGAATGAGGGGTTTAGGGTTTAAACATCAAGGGACATGTTACACCCCATAGTTTAGAAGACCATCTAAGGTTTATTGAGGGTTGCAAGTGCAAGTACAAAGGCATAGGGGGAAAGCCTAAGCCAAAGGACAAGACTTCTCCAAGCTTCGAGCACACTACCTCATGTTCACGACCACAACCATAACAAGTAGTGTGGACCACAACTCATGGTGTGGTTCATGAAGCCAAGGCAGTAGCTCCTTAAGCTTTGCCTCAAGTGTCTTACCTTCACGAACCACTTCACAACCAGTATTAACCACGTTTCGTGGGAGGGATTGTGAAGAGGCCTTATCATGAGGGAGGTCAAGATACTTTAGCAAAGAATTGCCCCGAAGTTCAAGGCCATCATCACGAGCAGTGGCCTTGACCATAGAGTGGGAGGCCTCATGAAGTTTTTTTTATCTTTGTGGAGGAAATTTCTTTAGGCCAGCTCACTGGACCATGAACCACGAGCTACTTCACAACTAGTGGTCTTGACCACTATTCGTGGGAATTCCCGTGGTCATGCCATGGATTTTTATAGGCCAAACCAAGTGGCCTAGATACTGGTCCAAAGACCACGAGCAAGACCACCGTCAATGGTGAGGACCACGACTCATGGTGCCTCTCGTGATGCTTGGACAGTAGGCTGCCAAGTTGAGGAGTTTTTAGGAAATTCCAAAAGTGGTACTTATTAGATGGGTCGTTTAACCTAGTCTTAAGTCACTTTTTCACAAGACCCAAATAAATTACAAAAATACTCTCCAATCAAAAATTTCTCTCTCTAGAAAATTCAAGACTTGAGGAAGAAGATAGAGCTTGGAGCCTAGGTCAAGAACAAAGACACCATGGTTGCAAGCTTAGTAAGGATTTATATCCCAGGCATGTTAGATTATTCATCTATGGTTTCTTCCACCCATAGAGACTCCCAACTGTGAAAAACCCAATTTAGTAAACCCAATTTAGTCAGGGTTTCTTCCTATGTTGTGGGTAGATTTGGGTATGATTCCAATTGAGTGGATAATACCGAAGTATTACTGATTTAGTATTGGATAATGATAGTATGATGAATTTATGTGAATTTCATTTCTAACCCTAGTCTAATTGTATGAATTGATACGCTCAAACTTACTGTTTTTTTTACTTCTACTCAAATAAGAGTAAGCGTCGTGTCAAGGTAAATAACCAATAGTGGAGGTTGAGATCGTTCCAACAAGGAAAATAGACCTAGAACATAACTTCAAACCTGTTATTAACTTTGTTTTGTCAATGACTTGTCCTGAATTGAAAACATAAAAGGGGGGGTTTCTAATTCCTAAAATGAATGAAAATAACTAATGCAATTGAAAGAGACACTTAACACTAAACAAGCTTTTGAAGTTGGGATTTTAAATCAATTATCAAGAAACTAGGGTTACTGTTCCCCACAGGTTCATAACGTGATAATTCACTAACTATACATTTTTTCTAGTATTTGCATGTAAAGTGATAAGTTATGTATTCCTAAATCCTGGTCCGGCATCTAGAAACTCAACCCCGCACCTTGTCCGCTACGTTTGTTACTTTCCTACCCTTACTTTACCTCATATTAGCATCGTAGTCGATGATTTTACTAGTTATTAACCGGACTCGTCCAATAAATATAGCCTATTTAGATAGTATACCTTATCTATGTAATCATCTTTTGCCTATTATCTACCTCCTTGGTCCGGCAAGTAGCATTAGGCGATTTCGAAAAAATTGGCCATCCTTACAAAGACTTCTAAGAGATAGAATTATTATACATGCAAGACCTCTTCTAATCTTTATTTGTTAGGTTTTATCTCATTTATTTGCCTATGGTTCCCACAACCCTATTTTAAATGGAGTTTAGTTTACTCATAGTCATAATCACAATACAAATATCATTAAATAGAATTCAATGTCCTTACTTCCATGAGAAAGTAACACCTGAAAGTTTCCTTGATTAATCAACCACCCAAAAATCACTTGCAAGAACTCAAAAATTAATATCTCACCAAAAGTCTATGATAATCCAAAGGTGTCTTACAATACGGAGTCTAATAATGATCGAAGAGCTAACTATCATTGTCTAACAATCTGAGTCAACTCAAAACGAGGTTTTTTTCGAATATTTTATAAAGAAATAAAACCTATTAAAAAAGACTCGTATTTGGCTGGAAATCTGCCAAAAACGCGCTGGGTCGACGGACTCGCGACGGATCGTCATGGTCACGAAGGACCGTCATGGGGACTCGTCGTCCCTACTTATGCAATTGCTTTCTGCTCCTCTCTTCATTACCCTCGACGCAAGTATGACGGACCGTCCATAGGCACCCCAGTCCGTCGCTTTGTCTTCGTTCAAAACACTTCTACTCTTTGAATATGGGTACTGGATACTTCTCAATACTTCATGACGAACCTGCAGGACGGACCGTCATAGCCACGACGGACCGTCACACGCTTCCTAACCCCACACTTGGGTCAGACTTCCCATCTCCTTCACTCACATCTTCCTGCACTACGCTGCCACCTACGGACCGTCACAAGCACGACGGACCGTCATACGCTCCTAGTGGTCTCTTCTAATTTTCTCTTTCTTCGCTCAAAATCAGTGCATTCAGCTTTGACGATTTTCCTTTCCTGCAAATAAAAGGAAACTTATATAAAAATTAGCAAAAAGGCTTTTTGACAAAACTAAAACTTAAGGAAAAAGTATAATAAGACAGTGAAACCACGTATATAACACCCCAATAAATTCATTGTTGTCTCGCATAGACGCACTAGGACTCATACAAAATCTTTTTGTAACAATATTATCCATGTTTTATCCTTTGCAATCATTTTGCTATCAATATTCCCGATTAATCTCATCAAATCTATGCATACTATCAGATTAGGAATAAATTATGTGGGATCAAACATGAACAAAGACCACCATGCCTAAGACCTATCCTCTTCAATTTAATCACGAGGTGCTACAATTCCCGGTATTGCAACTGGTGTCCTACTTTAAACCGAATCCCTCATTTTTTTTCCACACATATTTTCGTATGAGTATAAGGATTACTTTTCAGACTCTCTCTCAAGAACAAAGTCACAATCATTCATAACATATTCCCATAACTGTGCCCTTATTTTCACCACTTGGCCTTAATTCGCTATACAACCCTTAGGATTCACATGGACTTTTTTAGCTAGTAACAAAGGCTCACGGTCAGGTAGGGTAAATATTTAGGTTTACTCTTTAGTGACTTTTTCCCCTCCTTGACATATCGGCTAAACTTCCACTTTTCTATCATTTTAATCCTCGCCCCAGTTTTCTCATATTCTTTCAACCTTGCTATTTTATCTTCTGTCTTCATTTTATCATTGAACTCTCTTCTATTCTTGCTTGTATTTCTTGTATATTTTCTTTCCTTACTTTTTCTTCAACTCATTCTTGAGTCCTTTACTTTTGTTCTTTCTATTCTCTCTCTTTCCGTTCTTTCTTCAACCCACTTTTCCAGAGGATTCCTCATAATAACCAACCCCCCTCAAACTCAGGCTTTGCCATGATTCAAGGTACCCCAATACGCCAACGTTGGGTCAGTAGCCATAACGAAGGTGTTTGCTGCATTAGCCCCCCCCTACTTATCTTTGTCATAAGCTGAGTGCACATGTCCAAGGAGGGATACCATGGCCCACACATGTTTCCCACTAAAAAGATCAGTTTGGGGGTGAAAAATAATATCTTATTAAGCTCAGACTTTGGATAAAAGAAGGATACATTTCATTTGGTTTATTTTAATTTAGTCTAGGAATGGTCATATTGAATAAGGGCCTATGGATCCTTTCGAATTGTCATTACCGCTCACTTTTAGGAGACTAACCAGGCAAGTTTCTCTCGCATCATACCAATAGTGGACTATTCAAATTTTCCTCACACTCACTTGACATCTAATCCTATAGAACCAGATTATGAGAAACCTGTTCAATTTAGTTAGACTTAGGGTAAGCAATGGGGTACCTCTCTGTCATGCTTAGGGCCACACAATCATCAGTTACTATGCCTAGTCATGCATATTTCCCGTTTATCAGGATATATCATTTTAGCCACAACTCCCGAATTAAACTATGTCCCAAGAATAGACAATTCCTTCAACAGAAAAAGTAATCAGTCTATTTGGGAAAAATACCACAAAAAAAAAACAGGGGCAAGGAAACCCCAAAAGAGTTAGTGGAATTGGGCTACTCAGACTTCACCACCTAACACTCACTTTCCATTTACCGCCCACCCCCACAAAACAGCATGCAATTGTCCCCATGCATAAAATTTAAATCTAAGTGTAGGGTGAAGCAAACCTGGCGCAAAGTTCCGTCGATCACAAGCTGGTTGGTCCCGGTACCCCCTAACCCACGTTCTCTTCAATCTGGACACCCTCAGTGGTTGTCCCCTCAGTACAACCGTAACCATCAGTACTGCCCCCTGCTATCGGTCCACATTGCGGATCTAGACGCCCTAGCCGCTTACTATGATGCTCTAATCTGGTGCGCCTCCTTCCTCAGCAATGAGGGCCTCCTCGCACCTCATCTCCTCAGCGCTCCTTCTTTCTGTCCGTGATCGCGCCTCGTCCTCTACGCTCGACCCTACGCCTCTTGGCATTTCTCGATGGGGGGTGGTGGAATCTCAGACGCATGCACCTAAGCCTCTAGATTGTTGTCCAATATCTGCGCGAAGGCTATTGACCGCAGCTTTAAGAGTTGACAACGTCCACTGAGAGTGGCTGGCCTGGCTATCACCCTCCACTCACGGCTTCCAAGCCTGGTGAACCGTCAACGATCTTGTGTTCGCTCTGTATACTGACCATTTTCCGTTCTATAGGCGGCTCTTCTGACTCGGTAATCGCTCTGCATCCACGGCTGGATGATGGAAGTGTAGCCATTTGGCCTTCAATTTTTGGCACTAGCAATCGGGACCATACCGATAGCGGGGCTTTGCGAGAGGAGCTCGGGCAATTCTACTACCCCTCTACCCGGGATACACCTGACCGGGTAGTGTCGTGTCCCGAGCGTTGTGTAGTCTGGGGGTGTTGGTCTGTGGGCTAACCGTATCAGCTGAGATCACATGCAAGTGGAGCAAACTCATTGGCCTCATGCTCTGGATGAGGCCGACATCACATTGCAGCGGGAAAGGGTAAGTAGTGTAGTGACCTTGGGAAAGCCCTCTGTGCAGTGCATGTACGCTTTAGAAGCCTAGGGAGGGGGGGGTGAGGGTTAGAGGGGAAAAGAGAGTATCTTCGGCCTCCTTCCCACTTGTCCGTTGCCTTTTTCTCCATCTGTCCAACTTAATTATCGCCCTGTCGCGTATGCGCGCCCTCGCTAAGGCTCCCTCCAACAGGTTGTCTTTGTTGCTCCGGCCAACGTTGGTTCAATCAGTACGAGGAGTACTGGTGTGCGTTCTCCCAGGAAGTTGTTTCGGTTAAGTGATGTTCTGGTGGGTGATATAGGTGCTTTGTAGGTCGGTGTGAGAAGGGTGGCCTTTAGGGTAGACAAACTAGGCGTTGTTGGTGTGGTGTTGTGAAGAGGGAGGAGCCTGACGACGTCCGGGCGCAGTGCGATCTCTAGTTGCTGTAGTTAGGTTGTAGGGGGGGCGCTAGAAGGAGCCCTCTGCTGGTTTTCGGAGAGGGGGGGCAGGTGGTTGGCTAGAGTGGTGCATGAGGGTAGTGAAGGTGTTTCGTTCAGCCGATGGGGTCATGTTCAAGGTTCGAAGTTGAGTAAGACACGAGGAATTGTGGTCATTTGGGGTACGATGGTGGACTTGCGTGGGGACGTGACAACGAGTGTGATATGGGTGTGGGGTGATAGGGGAAGTATGATCTAGGGAAGCCGTTATGGGGAAAGGGATTGTGTTGGGGGGGTTGGGAATGGGGGATAGGGGGGTGGGACAAGGTAAAAGAGGGTTGAGGGGGGGGTTATTGGAGGTGGGAGGGGAGTTTAGTAGAAGATGACAGAGCGGGAGGGGATGGGACATGTATAGAAAAGCCACTGTAATTCCACCTTCTAACACAGAAATCATCTCCGCCATACACTGCGCTATCATGGAACTATATTATATCAGCAGCTTTAGTTGAAATCAGTGGCTGGACATCATCCACAGAACTTCCCGTGAAGTTTGGTTTGGGGCCTTCTTGATGGCCCCCACTTGGATCCGTCACCCAGTCGGCACCCTCTCCAATCAACTGCGGTGGTAGGCTCATCCACCTCTTGGTGTTCTCTCTCAGTGATGCTCGCGCATGAACTGGCACTCTTTAACATCTGCCATCAATAGTCGAAACTACTCGGCATTGAGAGGGGTCCACGTAACATCAACACCTCCTCTCCGTATAGAAACAGGCGGATGGGGGCAGGGAATGACAACCTGCAGCCCCATTACTCAGACCTCTAAGTGGGGTCAGTTTGGCGGGGGCAGCCCGCCTATCAATCCTGTATATCGGAGAGTGTCACTACGTAGGATTCGTAGAACTCTCAGACCGATTTCTTCAACTGTAATGGCCCACGCTACGTGCTGTCCACTCCAGCGATCCTGTGAGAGATTTGTGGATCTCAGGCATCGTCGGTAGACCTCCCTGTAGGACCCGTCGTCTAAAGGTGATTTCGAGTCATCACTCACTTCCTTTATCAGTCCGGAACTTGGCGTCGGAGTTATTGAATTGCGCTCGACCAGCCACCCCACCGGTTGGGCTGGTCGGTTGCGGGGTGGGGGTCTAACTGGTGAGCCTGAGTGATTCCAAACTGTCAGCCTCACAAAACGATACCGAACGCTGCAGCAGTGGCGGGTGCTGGAACCTCAGTAGATCCTGCGCTTCCTTTGACGCACGATAACTCGTAAGGAGCAGACGCGCCTTCTTCATTTGTGGCTTGACGCCAAGGGTGTTCCGCATGTGTGCTCCTCATCAGACTGGAGGCATACTATGCCGGAACGCCACCGTTTTCTGGTGTGGTCTTCTGGGAGCACGTTCATCCTCACAGAAGTGTGGAAGTCCTTGGGGCACATACTCGGGGTCCCCGCTCATCATCAGATCCCGATGACTCCTGCGAAACGGGGTCCTCTGACACCAGGATGGGTTGTCAGGACGGACCTTGTAAGACGACGGTCCGTCACATGTGTTATTGAATAGGTAATGATAGTGCTTTTGGAATGGACCCTACGCCGGTCCGTCGTGGCCGATGGGTCCGTACTCGGGGTCTCGTTCTGTATTCATGACAACAGGGGTACCCCATGCATCCCCGATGAGCCCACATCACTTGTAGTGTTTTGGACCTCATTTGTCCTAACCCAACTACTTAGAAACTAGCAACGCAAAGCACCTATGTCTATAGGGTTGTAAACATGGCAATTTTGAACATTTTTTAACCTAAGTTTGATGAATCGTAATAAAGACACACATATTCTAAGAACTAAGCTACTACTAACTAATAAACAAAATGCAAGATAAATGAGGAGAAATTAGAGACAACATACCGTAGAAATTTGATCCAAACAATGGACAAGTACTCGGTGGTCAGGCAGACACCCACAGTAGTGCTCCGATAGTAGATTAACACTTTCAGGTCTTTGGAGAATTATGATGGGAGAAATTATCGAGGGAGAGAATGTGGAAGTGAAAAGAAGGGAAAATGGAGGATAATGAAGGATGGGGTGAAATGAGGGGTTGGGGAGTTAAATGGTCCAATTTTTTATAATAAACTCCACCGGGTCGGGTCGGGTACGCCTCAAACACGCACGGTTCCCCCGACGGATCCGTCAACAAGCTGTGACGACCCTCGTTGGTTTCCGTCGTGTGTGCCCTAGTTTTTAAAATACAGAAAGACGTACCTAGTACGACGGAGGCATCCGACGGTCCGTCGTCAGGGTCACGCTCCGTAGATGTGGTCCTCAGTGACTGCTGTCAGGTAATTTTCTTCCAGAATTTCCTGGTGATGTTCCTGCAAATTTAAAAACCACAATTACTAAAAAGACTATAAGTATAGGTGGCTCCAAGAAGCGCTATTTAATTGTCGCGGCTCACGAACTGAGCGACACTTGATTTACTAAGATCATAAAGATGGTATGCCTCAATCACTTCTTCGCCGATTAAGCGTGCCTGAAATAGATTTTTATGCGTTGTCTTTTCACCTTGAACCGCACACCCTCTTAGTTTCCTACTCAACTCTCAATGAGGGAATAGTGGTGGTGAACCAATTAGGGACCAGTCCATTTTGGACTTGAGCTTGCCCGGGAAAACAAGCGCAACCTGGAATGAAGAAAAAGCACCAAATCCTCCGACATAAAACTCCTCATTTTTCAAATTTTGTGTTCATGGTACTTCTTCATCTTTTCTTTGTATAGGGTTGAGCTTTCAGAGGGCTTTCAGGCGAAAATTCATCAATTTCATTCAACCCATTGAACCGTTGTTTTGCAGCTTCTCTCCAATCCATTTTCAAACTTCTTCATAGCCACATGGCTTTATTCTCTAAACGCAACCGGAAGGATGCAAAAGCTTTCCATATAAAAAGTTGGTCTGTGAAGGACCTACCTATTGGGAGTCTTATATTGATGTTCCGGTAGGCCCAAAAGAGAATCATCAAGCCTCCTGGGCCAATCCGTTCATAGCGTTCACTGTTTTGACATCTCTGTTGAATCTCCGATTTGACTCTTCAAATTGCCCAATAGTGTGAGGGGGGTAAGGAGTGGGCCACATTATGGAGAAACCCATATTTCTCCATAAACCCTTGAAAATATGTTGCAGAACTGGGAGCCCCCATAACTAAATAATGGCCCTTGGGGTGCCAAAAAGAGAGAATATATTATTTTTCAAGAAGCAGTGGACACTCTTCCCCTTCATGGTTTTGCGAGGGTTGAGGGGATTCGACCAATTTAGATTACATATCACAACTCTATAGGATGTACTTCATTCCATTGAGAACTCACAAAAGGGCCATAAATTTCAATAACCCCAAACATCAAATAACTCAATCACAAGAATGGGGTTGAGAGGGAGCTCTGCTTTTCTGAAATGCCGCCATCGTTGGCATCTGTCACAAGGCTTAGCAAACTGATGAGCGTCCTGAGAAGAGTTGGCCAATAGTAACCACATTGTAATATCTTATGACTGGTTCGGATAAAAATTGATGTCAACCAACGGGTGAGGTGGCATGCCTCCAACCACACTCAACATCCAACATTCAAGGAACACAACGCCGAATAAGCCGTCGGTTACAAAACTACTAACAGAGTGGTTCATCCCAAAAGACTTATTCAATCGTCATGAACTTTTTCATGATGAAAGGACAAGTTATGATGGACAATATCACAGCAGTAGTCGCACCAATCGCGAAACCATGGGATCAAGTCGTGTGAAGCAGCCAATACATGCTCATCGATGAACGTGTCATCAATGTCAGTCTTATCCCTAACTCTCTCATAGCTTCATCCTCTAGGACGGACAAGTGATCAGCAACTGATTTTCAGTTTTCCTTTCTATCCATCACTTCGAAGTTCAAATTCTTGTAGCGTAATACCAACGACTCAGCGAGGTTTTGATCCTTCTTCGACATCAAAATCTCAATGCTTGAGTGGTCAGTATGCACATTAACTCTAGTACTAGCAAATAGGAGTGAAATTTTCAAAACAAAGACTACTGCAGGATTTCGTGCTCGCGTTACTGTGTAGGTTCTTTGAGGCTCATTTAGGGCTTTACTAGCATAGATAATGAGGGTGAATGAATGGTGTTCTTTCTTTGTCACATACTACCCAAAGAGCCACCTAATAGAAATCGGCCAGCAGTACCTCAAATGACTGTTCCAATCCGGAGAAATAACTGGATAGGCACAGACACCCATTTGTCTTTTCGGTTTCACTGAATGCTTTAAGACAGGATTCATCAAAACAAATTTACAATCTTTCTCCAACAGTTTGCACAGTGGATGTGCAAGTCTTTGAAAAGTCTTGATGAATCTCCGATAAAAACCTGCATTTGCCCAGGGAAAGCTTCTCACACCTTTCACAGAGATCGGTGGGTTTGAAGTATCTCTATTACGCGACTTTAGCTCATAAACCTCTATGCCCTTTTCTGAAAGCGATGCCCCCAACCAATACCCTCTTTCACCACTTTTCCCAGTATAGTACTAAATTGCAGGTCTGCACATCTTTTACGGACCTCAGTAAAATTGGTCAGACACCGCTCGAAATAATCACCAACCACAGAAAAATAATCCATAAAAATGCTATAGTATCTCCACATGTCAGAAAATATCGACATCATACACTCTGAAATGTGATGGGTGCATTGCACAAACCAAACGGCATTCTTCTGAAGGGCAAAGGTAACATATGGACCAAGTAAAAGTGGTTTTCTATTGATCTTTTAGTGCAATAGAAATCTGATTATACCCCGAATATCCAGCAAAAAATAGTACCACCCTTTTCCGGCAAGTCTATCCAACATCTGATCCATGCAAGGGCATAGGAAAGTTGGTCTTTTCAGTCAAGGGAATTTAGTTGCCGGTTAATCCATACACACCCTCCATCCAGAACTGGTATCATTGGAACAAGTTCATTTTTTTCATTGGGGACCACAGGTCATTCCCCTTTAGTAGACACAATGGACCGGCATTACCCAACTACTATCGGTGATTGGATAGATTACTCCGGCATCCAACCACTTAATTTCTCTCATGATCTTTACATAGGAGGATTAAGCGTCTACTGGTGCTCAATCTGGCTATGAATCAGGCATGAGTTTGATTTATGAGAGAAAAACAGGGGGATCCAAAGTTGCAATAGTCCACCCAATAGCTCGTTCAACCTTTTTAGCACCTTCACCAAAATCTGAATTTGGGGTTCCTCAGGTCTGATGCATGGGTGGGTTTTGGATTACTGGGACAAAGTGTCATTATTTACTAAGAATTCATACGAGATGAGGTTGGAGAGCTTTTAGTTCGAACTTTTGCGCCTTCATACGATGGGTTCGCGGGTGGGGACTCAGATTCTTCATCATCCTAGATCAATTTCTCGGTTTAACCGAACATCACCCGGTCCAAGATCCACGAGTAATGATTCATACTCTTCAAATGCAATCGCTATCAAAATTCATTATCACTACCGCTATGATTCTACACCTAGACGTTCTTTATTGGTCTCAGATGTCTCACCCATGTTGTAGGATATAGCAGATACCGATTTGGAGGCTCACCACTTTGCATCATGGAATACAAATTTAATGGTCACTTCCTCATTGTGAACCAAAATTTCATCCTGCCCCTGTTCCATTGTCTACTAAGGCTCTTCCATAGCAATGAATGGCTCCCAAGACATAATGGGCACTCAAATCGGACTTCACAATCAAGATAACAAAAATCTGCCAGAAATATTAAGATCCACTTTTTACAAGACATCGTGGAGTATCCCTAGAGCCTTTTTTACGGTTCGATCGGCCATTCAGTAGCCGAACGTAGTGGGCTTTGGATTAACCCAAAACCAAACTTCTGTAAAATCGAGAGGGGCAGAGTTTATGTTGGCCCCCAGATTTCACATATGCTTTCGCAAAATGTATTAGACCGATGTACAAGGAATATTGACGCACCTTGGATCATTTCTTCTTTTGGACCAGAGATCCTTGTAGCAATAGCACTACAATGCTGCATTCTATCATAAATCCTCAAAAGCGACCGGGATGTTTCTTTGGACCAGATCTTTCATAAACTTGGCGTAAACCGGGTATTTGTTCTAACGCTTCTCCAAAGGGACGTTGATAGAAAGTTGCTTCAACATTGTGATAAAACGCCGATATTTACCATCGGTCTTTTTCAAAATCTTGAGGAAATGGGGGTGGGGGCCAGGCATGGGAGTTACCTTTTTAGGCACGTCAACATATTTGGCGTGTTTGATCCTCTAAAGTCAACATCAAACATCACCACTTTATCAGTATCTATCAACCTTTTTCGCATAGACGGCATAGGTGGGTCAATGGATTGCTTTCCACCGCGAGTAGTAATTACCATAAATGTCCATCATTTTCAGATTTGGGACAATTTGCTTGGAAAACGTGCCAGTTGCGTGTGTTCACAGTTGCAGATAATTGGGCAAAATTGAACTCAAGTTGCTTAATCGATATGCATGTGTATCGACTTTTTTCCCTACCAGCTAAATCATTTCCTCAACTCTTTATTGGCTCATCACTAGCCATCGACATCCTCATCATTTATCCAACATATCCTCAACTGCGACATACTAACCTACCATACATAGGGGTAACTTCACGATTGTGAGTGGACTGCACTGCGGAAGTTGTTTCCTACCAGTATCGGACTTCCTAGTGCTCCAAGGATTATTATTCCGGGAGTTCCTCTAATTTTTCAGAGATATCAGATAAGGACACTCCCCATAAGACCACCTGCTATAGGTTCCAACACTGCTTATTGTTATCATCATATTCCCCGATAGAAGTATTCCTTCATGACTTATTCATCTATACGGTGATTTGGAAACACTTACTCAAGAATGAGGTGAATTCATCCACCAGAACTATTAACAGGACTCTCCTGGTAGGCCACAAGTTATTACACTCTGTCTTTGGTTTAGTTTATTGGAGGACCGGATAGTAGCGGGCTAAGAAGAATCCCTTAGTTGGTTCCAAGTGAAGATTGAGTCGTGATGGAGCTCAGTGAACCACATAGCAGACTCTCCCGTCAGTGAGAGAGGAAACACTCTGAGAACACTATTACATCTAAATCCAAATCAGGCCTCCCTTACATTAAACTTTTACACACTGCCCTTACCTTAGCTCTATGGGATGTAGATCCTCAAAAGGCTAGCCCTAAAAACAACCTCTGGTAGTGAGATTTGCATCAGGCTACTAGTTACCACAAAAGTAGGCCTGTGGGTAGAGGGGCAAAACCAAGTGGCCAGGGAGTCTGCTATGTAATCATAGCCTCTGTTAAATGCTTGGGGCCATGGAGAGGGATTTTGTCCCCTCGGTTGGTGTTCACCCGGGATCAGGAAACATCTGACCATGAACATCAACCGGGCGGGATGATCTGGTTCGGAAATCATCACTTTCATTCCAAAGTTTCGATTCATATTGCAAGTGTACGCTCTAATTCGTGATCGTGGGAAACAAGGGTTCTCTTCCCTATCTGTGTATTTGTCATACAAGGAGGATAGTTTAAAAAAAATCAAAAACAATAAAACAAAGTAAAAATCAAGAAAATATCAACTAAACTTAATAATAAGTTCAAGTGAAATCTAAAAATCTATATACCCCGCAGCGGCGCCACAATTTGATACGCCCAATTAATTCTCCAAATAAGAAGAAAAGGGTGTGTCAAGTAAATAAACCAACTAGTGAGGTTGGGATCGTTCCCACGAGGAAAAAATCTAGACTTAACTTCAAACTGTTATTTACGATGTTTGGTCAATGACTTCCTTAGAAAGTGAAAACAATAAAAAGGGGGTTTCTAATCTAATTGAATGATTAATAACCGTAATGAATTGAACGAGACACTTAAAAGCTTTGAAGTTGGATTTTAATCATTAATCAAAGTAAATAGGGTTACGTGTTCCCCACAGGTTCATAACTTGATAATTCTAACTAAACAATCTTTCCTAGTATTTGCATGTAAAGTGATAAGTTATGTATTCTCAAAGCTTGGTTCGGCATCAGTAGAAAAATCTCACTCTGCAACCTTGGTGGCTACGTGTGTGCTTTCAAAACCTTATCTTTACCTCATATTAAGCATCGTATTCGATAGTTGACTAAGTTATTACCTTAACAATAAATACTAGGCGGGATATTTGATGGCATACACTAATCTATGTTAATAATTCTTTTCCTATTATCTACCTTCTTGTCTCGGCAAGTAGCATTAGGCGAGTTCAACGTTGGTCATCCGTTAAAAAGGGGACTTCTAAGCGACAGAATTATTAATAAAGCAAGACACTATTATGAATCGTTAATTTAGTTGAAAGTTTGATCTCATTATTTTCCTATGGTTCCCACAACCTAGTTATGGAGTTTAGTTACTCATAGTCATAATCAAAAATATTCAAATATATTAAATAAGAATTCATGTCACTTATCAATGAGAAAGAAGTTAAACATCCGAAAGTTTATTTGATGATCACCAAAAATCACTTGGCAAGAACCCTCAAAGTAATCAATACTCACAAAAAGTCTAATGATAAACAAAAGGTGTTCTTACAATACGGAGGCTAATCATGATCCAGAGTCTAACTATATGTGTAACAATATAAGAGTCTAATCTCAAAAAAACGAGGTTTTTTCGAACTATTTTTATAAAAAAAATAAAAACCTAGTTAAACAGGTTTCTATTTGCTAGAAACTGCCAAAACGCGCTGGGTCGACGGACTCGCGGACGGATCATTCATGGTCACGACGGACCCGTCATGGACTCCGTCGTCCCATACTATGCAATTCTTTACTGCCTCTTTTCTTTTTTTTCATTAACCTCGGACGGACAAGTAGGAAGGACCGTACATAGGCACCACGGTACGTCGAGAGTTTCGTTCCAAAAACTTTCAAATCTGGGGAATATGGGTACGGGATTACTTCTCTGAACTTCATGAAGAACCTGCAGGACGGGGACCGGCATAGAAACAACGGACCGTCCACATGGCTTTCTAACCCCAAACTTGTCAGAATTCCCCATCCTTCCTTCAGCAACTGCACTACGCTGCCACCTATTGGGACCCGGCACAAGCACGACGGACTGTCATAAGCTCCGAGATGGTTCTCTGCATTTCTTCGCTCAAATCTCGCATTCAGCCTTTGGAACAGATCTCAGCCAAAATAAAAATAAACTTATATAAAAATTAGCACAAAAAGGTTTTTGGACACACTAAACTTAAGGAAAAAGTATTAATAATACCGTGAAACCATGGTATATCAATTATGTTGGCTTACGCCATGTGAGGTGGAATTGAGGATTCATAGGTAATCTTCTAAAGTTAATGCCATGTGTAGTAGTTGTTCAAGTATGACATATAAACATGAATTGAAATAGACTACAGAATCTATGATGGATCATGATTAGTGAAGTTGAAATTGAACCTTTATGATGAATTATGACTAGAATTGCTTAATGATGTAATTTGTAACTAGATTATGTTGTGATGTAGATATGTATGCGGATTTTTTAAGAAAGAATCTTTGACAAAGTCTTGTGGTCATGAATGATAATCACTAGGGCTTGAGAGTAAAGTTAATTTGATGAACTATGAATGATAAGGCATTGAGAGTATGAGAATAGAAGGGTAATGAATAGAATTGTGATGAAAGATCTTTACCTACCTATGCTACCGCTTAAGTGGTTCAATGCATAGAATGATAGACTTACATGAGTAGGATGATATCCATCTTTGATGCATGAACCCTAGGTGTGAACAAGAAAGAAAACTTCAAACCTCAAGGAGGTGTAGTATTAGACTATGTCTCTGTAGTAAATAAACTACTTGAACTATGAATACAACCATGTATAATGTAGTAATTCTCTATATTTTGATGTGATATGATTAGGAATATATACATGTCTAATGTAGTCATTCTAGATGTGATGATTTAATATGAGCATTGACCCTAGTGAAGGGGCAATATATGATAATATGCATGTTGTTTGAAGTTTAGTACATGCTTTACAAACACTTTGAAAGTAAAGTGAATATGCTCATGACCTAGTTGTAGTGTTGTTGAAAGGTCAATTCCATAGGCACACTTCGCATGAATATGATAGGAGGTGAAAGGTTTGTCACCAATAGTGATTCTAAGGTTTGTAGACTAGTCTCACCTATTAAATTTACAAGATTAGTATGAGTTATATTGAATTGAGCATCAATAAATTCTTCCATAATTATGAACTTAAGACAAGAATCAATGTAAACTCAATGGTACTTAATGCCTAGCACCGAGCGGATATGAATATGAAATGGAAGCTTCTACACTAGTTGAATATGGCTTTCTCTTCAAATCTTTTACACTAGTTGACTTCTAATTTTCCAACTATGTTTTTTTGCACTACATGAGTCTGGGTTCCTAAAATTAGGTATATCATTAGATGGAAACCTTCTAACTTAGTAGAAATATCCTTATCCCATAACTATGTGACCACATATGTTACTTAGCTATTGGATCCACCTAACCAATGTAACACCCCATAGACAAAACAGATCAAAAATTAGTTTTTAAGAAAAACCTGCAAGTGCAACTGACGTTACCATCGACAGACCGTAGCCTGACCCACGGTCCATCCTGCACAACTGTTGATGGGATCAAAAACTCCCAAAAATCTCAGCCCAGGAAAATTGGTTAAGTGTTGGTCAACGGAAAGACTTACGGTTCGTAGGTCAGACTACGGTCCGTAATCCATGGCCTTTGATCGATAACCCCTCCTCCAACTCCCTAACAAGAGACACGGATTACCAGCAGGGTCCGTAGGTGGACTCACGGTCCTTCGGTCTGACCGTAGGTTGGAATTAGCAGGCAGTTAAGGGGGAAATGCAGTTGGGTCAACTTCAAATTGTAATAACTCTTAGCACAAAATAAATTAGATGTCCCATGACCTACCCACAGATAGATAATTGAATTAGTTTTCCATACCCACCAACCTTTATAAAATCAGACTTCCGAGTACAAAATTATGCCCATTTTAGTAAAGGTATGTCGAATAGGCCCAACCGACGGACCAAAAAAAACGATGGGCGTGGATCATGACAGGACCGTCATCCTGGCGTAGATTGGTCCCAACAACAACTTTTCCAGGGGTCTTTGGGACATTTACCACTCCGTTTAAACCCTAATGTACGTCGCATTTTGACCCAATCATCATACTTTTAGTAAGTTTACAGCCTCGAAAACATTAATTAAAACAAGCGAAGTCAAATAATTAAATCAAAACTTGAATTTGAAGCAAGAGAGGAGAAAAAAGCTCAATAACCTAGTCAGAATGCCCACAAGCTTCAGCAGTTCCTGCCCAAAAGTGAAAGATTTTTTCCGTGGATTCATAAACTAGGTATGTGGGAATCACTAGTGGGGGTCATTTCACCCATGCGGTCCCTAGTTTTAGTCAGTTCTTGATTATCTTATATGATTGAAAATACCTAGGGTTTCTAGAACTTTGATAGAACTTCGTGATTTAGTTAAATATATGTTCTAAATCAGATTATCATGTTACTACTCAGATTATCGCATGAATTTCAGAACCCTAACTTTGTATTTCTTTAGTTCTTGAATTACACATGCTAGGTCAGATATTTCAGACATTTCAGATATACATGCCTCAATTATAAATGCATAATTATTAGATTAAATGTTGCATTCTCAGTTTGCATGTTCATTTTCTAGCTATCCAGTATTTATAGAAACTCAAACATAATTAGTAAATTTACAACATTCATTAGGAGTAGCATAATACTGAGTTGGACTAGGGTTCAGCGTACCCAATTAGTCCTAGAACTTCTATCCAAATAGGTTGTAAGTCGCCTCTGTGAGAAATCAATTTAGTGATAATGCCAGCATGCCTTTATACCTTTGTCAGGGTATATTGGGTCCTCTCCATGAGGCGTATACATCGGACTCCACATTTAGCTCATGTGATTTTATTATCTGCTATTAGTAGCTTCCAAAGATCAGTCAGACTCTCTGCATTTAACACTTATCAGTATATTCAGTATTCAGTTTCAGCATGTTATAAATTGGTCATTGTATCCTGTTAGCTCAGAATTCAATTAATCATGTAAGACTATTATACTTTCTTTTATGCTTGTTCAGTTATGTTTTATTTCAACGTTACTCTATTCTATATTCTTAGTATCTTTCAAGTACTGACACATACGTGCGCTGCATCTTCTTGTGACACAGTTTCAGGTTCTCAGCATCCAGATCACGCATAGATCAATTTCCGATCTTCAGTTCAGCAGATTCAGTGGTGAGTCCTCATTCTCCGAGGACAACATTTATGAGTTTCACTTTAGTCTTTAGTCATTTAGATTAAGTTTTTGCTAGATTTAGCTGGGGCTTGTCCTAGTATTTCTAGTCCAGTTTAGAGGATTANTTCTTGTAACGACGGACCGACATCGCACGACGGCCCGTCGAGGAGGGTGTAGTCCCATGACACTAGAATTTTGAAATTGGGTACGGACAAATCGACTCGTGGTTGAAATTGTGTGCGGACCTGCAAGACGTGACTGTAACATCCACGACGAACCGTCGTGGAGTTGTTCGTTTGCAAAAACATCTTCAACTTTTGAGAATTTGGTCAAGAAACGAGTTTTAGGACCGTATGACGGACAGGAACGACGGATCAACGTGAGGCCCCGTCACAGCGAGTGATTCGGATGGGAGCTGCGACGACTGAGCTGTGACGGACCGTCGAGACCAGAGGCCCGTCACAGTTTGAGTCAAATCAGTCTCCAACAGGTCAGGACAAAATAGGACTCCTCTTACACGTTTCAGGGGTCGTTTTGGACTATTCTTCCTTAATTATCAAAGATGGAGGGTTAGGTAAGTATTAATCCAGGTCTAATGATTGGGGGTTAAAAGAGGTAACCTACAGTTAATTAGAGGGGTTTGTATGTCCTCCTTTACACTTAATATACTTTTAATTAGGTAAAGAAGGATAGGAGGTTGGATGAGGATGACTCAGACGACATAGAACTTCAATAGAATAAGAACAAAAAAAAAAAATTATCAAAAAGTAAAGGGAGGAGAGAACAGACGAGGAGAGAAGAGAGAGAGAGAAACGAAGGAGGATCAGCAATGGATTTGGTTTTGAGAAGATAGATTGTTGATCAATTTTCGCGTGGGGAGGAGGTTATGGTTATGTTACGATACTACATGTGTAGTGAACTCTTAATAGTGCGAATATTATGGTTGAAGTATTGTTAAACCCACTGTGCTATTATTAAGTTGTATGCTTGCATGCATTATGATTATGAAATGCCCGACATTAAAAAGATGATGAAGTATTGAATCCACAAATCTTGAAAGAAACCCTAATCGGCTTGATATATAATTATGATCTTACGTGAGAAGGATATGGCTAAGACAGTATGATGATCAGGGGCTACCATCTATATGAGTCCGGTTGACCAAGTTAATCCCGGTACGCGTACCTTAGGACTACGAATGAATATGAGGATCAGGTGTCAGTTCCGACAAGGAAGCCATATGGTAGCGGGCTGCGCACGTTCTCTAGGCTACCAGGATAGAGATGAATGAGGTCGGAGTCGACGTCCGACACCAGATAGATAGAATATGGATCGGGTGCAATCTTTCCAGGTACCATAGGAAGTTAGATAGAACCTATGAGGATCGGTAGTCACTTCCTAACCAGCGATTAGAAATGGGATTTCGGGGTGGTGACAATTCCTTGTTCCGGTACCAGGATTAGATTTATGGAGGATCGTGAGTGCCACGTTCCGACACCAGGATAGAAATAGAGGATCGGAGGTCAAGTACGACACAAAGAGAAGAAAGAAATGAATGAAGATATGAAATTACTCCAATTCATGAACTTATTCCACAAATGAGTTATGGGTATTAAGTTTTAGTTGTGGAGTACTAACTGTGTGCAATCAAGTTGTAGTTTATGATGAATTCACTGTTGTTATTGTTCTACATGTTGAGTACTTGTCGTTGATTACATTATATATTGATATATAATGTTCCCTATTGAGTTGGTCCGTGATATCTACTCAGTAGTGTAGGTCCCCCGTAATGACCCCCTACTTTCATCGTTTTCCGCTTGAGTTGTTGTAATGCAAGCAAAACGTTCGTCACTTCAATACGAACAGTGAGATCTAGCAGTATTCACTTCATCGGGCAAATCAGGGTGAGATAATGCGTCTTAGCTGGAGCGGGTAGTCTTCTTCAAGTCTGCTGCCTTGAACTGCCGGCGATGGTGGATAGCTTTTTAGTTATTTTGTCTTAGGACTCTCTAGTTAAGTAATTTGAGATAGAGTGTTCTTGTGGATGATGACTTCCAGATTGTTGGGGAATATAATAGTATTGAATGTTTTTTTATTAAGGTTTAAGTCTTCCGCCTTATTATTTTCTTGTTGATATTCTGAATGTTAAGGTTTCGATGGGTGGTTCGCTCAAATAGGAGGGTAAAGGTGGCGGGCCCGTCGCGTCCCGGAGTTGTGTCGTGACATGGACACGTAATGAACCCTCTAGGACATTGCACAAGTCCCTCATTCGGCCGTTCTCAGCCCGGTGTTCTCCCTCCTGTCACTAGTATGGTTCTGCTGCCTGCCATTGTAGTCTTTGTTTCCTTGTTCTGCACTGGGCCTGATCGGCCGTATTTCTGCCTGCGGTTGCTCGTGGACTATCTATGCACGGCTCTGGTCGCGATCAGTTCCGTCGTCCCAAGCCAGGTTTTTCCCAGAATAAAATCGGTTGCTCAAACGACTAGAGACCAGTCTTTACAGATAGATAACCATTACCCATCTTCGCCTGACGATCAAAAGAAAAAAACAATGCGAAAAGGGGTCCCTGAATCTGCTGGACAGATGTGTTTCTTTTTCTTGTATAAATCCTCCTTCCTTCTCCGCGAAGTAAGCCTCTTCAACCGTGCTATTCTTCCATTGAACTTTGATGGATGAAATCTCCTCCTCGTAGCTCAACTTTTGCCGAACATTCTCTATCTAATATAGCACTGGTCCCTCTTGCATAAGTCAGTTCTCAATCCAACAACACCACTGATCCCCAACGGATAATGTAGTTTCACATCTCCATGTTTCTTTTCAACATGGCCCATAAATACGGATGCACCTTCCGACAGCCCCGGGCCGGCTAATTTCTACCCACCTCCCCTATTCGCTTTAGTACCTCAAATGGTCCCAATATCTCCTTGGAGCTTAGCGTTACCAGACCTCTTTTGCCAAACCTCATCACCCCCTTTCATGGGTGCAAACCTTCAACAAGACTTGTTCACCTTCCAATGTACCTCCAGTCTCTATCTAACCTTCCGGTCGGCATACTCCTTTTGTCTACTTTTGCCGCCGCTATAATCTTGTTCTTGCTCTTGAATGCCCTTCCCTTTTCTAACGGAGATCCCTCAAGATAAAATGATCGTACCGCCAAGGTCCTAATAACCTCGAATGCATCCAACCAACCAATGGGAGATCTACACCTCCTCCCATACAATGCTTCAATGGAGCCCATATCAATACTTGGAGTGATATCTATTATATTGTACGAAAACTCTGCAAATGTTAAGAACTATCCCAATGGCCCACCACACTCTATCATGCATCGCGAACCTACCTCCAACACTTTAACATTGATCGTTCGCCAAAAATAGGGGGGCGGGGACAGCAAACACAGGGGGGTCAACTGACCATCTTTCTGTGTGGGCAAAAAAATGTATAGCAGCTGTAACGTAATTTCCAACCTTAGTACCGCCTAGCAATTCTGCATTCAAAATATTTCCAAAACTTAGAAGAAACTGCTTACCTCTATCTGATATAATGGATATGGTAAACCCCATGCAATCTAAACTATTTCTGAGAGGTAGATTTTTGCTAACTTCTCTTCAGTGTGATTCATACCTTTACCGGAATGAAATGAGGCGACTTAGTCATCTGTCCACAATTACCCAATTGAAATCAAAACTTCCCCATGTCTTTGGAAGACCAACCACACACAAAGCCTTGCAATACTCTCCCCACTTCGTTCCATTCAAGAATGGGCATCCTGTTGAAGTGTTTTCCTCCGGGCCTTTTGGTGTTCATGATTTCACTTGTTGACAGTTTGTGACACTTGGCAATAAAGTCAACACTATTGCGCGTCTTCTACTCCCCACAAGTTGTTGTTTTTAAGGTCGCTACTCATCTTGTTGTTGACCCCTGATGTATAGATACCTTGAACTATGATCTCTTCTGCCAGAACGATTTGTTGAGCAAATCCATCAATGCGGGGTACACACTACCCTTCCCGTTAATCCTCAACACCCCTTCCCCTCGTCGATTGTTTCCTTCTTTATCCCTCTTCTCCCCCGCAACACGTTATCTCGGATTCTCCTTAAGTTTCTATCATCAAACTGTTTCCTAATCTTGTCAAGAAAAGAAGATCTTGACTCACACTCAGCCACCAACCTCCCTCTCATTTATTCCAACCTCATCAAGAATCCAAGCGTTAGCCATAGTCCTTAACCTCTCTACCAATGGTGCGTCTAGAGGCTTGCAATGAGCTAGACTTCACATGCTTCCGCCTTCCTACTCAAGGCAATCTGCCACAACTTCGCCTCCCAATTCCGCCTTCCCCGGAGTGATAAAAAATAGTGAGGTCGTATTCCTCATAGTTTCCATTCCCACTCTCCTTTGCCCAAGTTCAAACTTTCTTTCATGAGTAAAGACAACTGAGGCTACGATAATCCTTGTATACCTCACACAACTTAACCCCATATTTAAATAGTGTCTCCATTGCTTCAATGCAAACACTACCCATATACCTCGGCCATTTCCCCCAAGTCATGAGTTGTATAGTTTACGTTCCATTCACTTTTAATTGTCTTTAGGCCTAAGCATCACGTTCCTTCTCTTTGCATTAGCACTGGCAAAAAAAAAAACCCAAACCCGAATAGGATGCATCACATAAACAATGAGTTCCTTACCCGTAGTACCGGCAAGGTGAGGATAGGTGGGTAAGTCACAAAATTCTAGCTTTCGAAGTAGCTTGCCTCACATTCAATCTGACCATACAAATGGACATTCGCTTAGTCAAGTTCGTCATTGGGAGCATAGAAGATAATCCTTATGAAAAGCGGCGGTACTAGCTAAAAACCCAACAAAACTCCGTATTTCTGACACATTAGTGGCTTACCCATTCTTCCTGTCTCATCTTATAAGGATATAAACCATCACCCCATTTCCTTTTCGAAAAAACCACATTCCCCAAGAATGACACTGCATCTGCCCAACTCACACTTAGAGAACTGGCGTAAAGGCTTTTTCTCCCTCACTCACATTGCCAACACAACCCTCAAATGCTCCTCAGTTTCCTTCTTCTTTTAGAATATACCATATATCATCATAAATAACAATCACAAAGAGGTCCAATACCGGCTTAAATATCCCTTCCTCAAGCTGCAGCATGAACGCATCATGTTTGTCGTCAAGACCAAAAGACATCACCCGTACAAATTCGAATGTCCATACCTCGTTCCGAAAAGCATCTTTGGCACATTCCGTTGCCCGTATTTTGTTCAATTGATGATAACCGATCTCAGTCAATCTTAGAGAAGACACAGTCACCCTTGTAAATTGATCGAATAAGTCTCAATGGCGAGAAGTAGGATACTTGTCTAAAGTTACCCCTTGTTCCTGTCGGTAGTCTATGCCCCATCCGAAAACTCCATCCTTCTTCTTCACAAACAAAAACCGGAGTGGGTGAGCACACCCCCCCAAGGCGAAATGCACTTGGTCTAATTAAGCCCTGCTCACAACTCTTGAGTTGAGCCTTTAAACACTCTTAACTCCTGCGGGAGCCATTCATAAACGGGGGTATAGAAATGGGGTGTGTGCCCCGGTTCAGAGCGATACAAAGTCAATATCCCTATCTGGTGGCTCCAGGAAGATCTGCAGGAACACCTCCAAAAATCTCTGACTGACAACAGGTGACCGACTCCATCGACGGTACTTGGTTATGTCAATCCTTTAGCTGGGCCAAGAATTAAACAACCTTTACTAACCATGTTTCTTCTTTAGCAACGAATAAAAGGGGGGGGGGGGTGAGATGATACGCACCGGATTGGAAGTGGTACTCACCCTCCCACACTAACGGATTTGTCCCAGGCTTGGCCAATGTCCAGTTTTATGCATTTACAATCCAAGATCGCAAAAGTTTGGTGTAAAGCCAAGCATACCCAAATTCATCAAATCAAGTCACCCATTTCCTAAAATAACCAATCTACATAATTGTTGCTCCCAACAAAGTTCACCAAACAAGACCTATGTCTTTTCAAACTACCACATACTCACCCAACGCCCCGGTGTTAGAAACCGAATAGGCATGTCAGTAATTCACAATGCAATTTTTTAGACCCATGTAGCAAATGATGAAGAGACATATGAAAACGGGGAGCCAGGGTCAAATAATACATATGCCATGCACTCATCACAAACCAAAGAATACCTGTGGATAGACAGCAATCAGACGCCTCTCCGCTTCAAGCTCCCAGGGAAAGCGTCACAATGGGCCCCTATCGTTTGTCTGTCCATTGCCGCCTACCATGGTTGCGTAGTAGTGGCTCCAGTTTGTGCCCCATCACCTCTGCCGTTGTGATGACCACCATACCCACCTCGACCACACGTCCTCCAGAAAAGCGACCGCTACCATGACCACCTCTACCTCTAGCCTAGTGGGGTTCTTAACTCTGGTTTGGACAATACTACCCCCTCTTGATTGTCCCTCCCTTCCCCACATCCTATAACACCTCTCCGGTTTTATGCATGGTCTCCTCATCGTAGTAGTGTCGACCGTTTCTTAGGTGGACCCCCCCCCCCTACAGTCTTAGTGAATAACTGAATTGGTCGAACTTGAGTAACCTCACGGAGCTCTGCCCTCTAGAGTTCGAACCATTAAACTCGCTCCCCTTCGAAACCTCGATGTGTCGAATGTCGTGGGGGTGAGTCGTCTGGCTGTCACTCCTCCAACTCTATCAGCAAGTCTACCACTCTTTGGGAAGGATGTGCCGTAGCCGCTACCCTGTAAGGCTGAAATCCTCACTCTGGACCTCAACCCCTTCCAAAAACGGCGAATCCGTTCTTGTTGACTGAAACACGTTGGTGGCCTATCTGGATAGGCGCGAAATTTAGCCTCATACGCGTTACTTCATCCTCCCCTTGCTCTAGACTCAAGAACTCGGTCCCTTTTTCCTATCTCTCAAAGTCCTTTGGGATATACTTCTCCATAACAGGGTAAAGAAAGGATTCCCAAGTCATAGTGGTGCCTCGTGTTGCATACGCAACATTTGGACCGCCACAACGTTTTTGTTGGCGTTTCCCTTGAAACTGATACCTCACGAACTCAACGCCAAGACCGTTCTACTGATACCCATCTTGTGTAGTGCTCATGACAATCAAACAAAACCAGAAACTCGTAGGCATCCGCTGATTCTGCGCCTAAGACGAGGTTTTCAATTTCAAGAACTTCTGAAAAGTTCATGCTGATCATGTTGTCAATAGGCCCAGTAGTCAAGACCGTGGAAATGTGCCTGATTCCAATGAATGCTCCATGCGGGGAGCCAAATATTAGCGCATTTCGTAACCTCGGAAACCGTAGGTTTTTTGTGGTGCAGAAACCACTGGAGGTGCCTGACCCTGATCGGATAAAACCCCACTAAGATAAGCAGTCCAGCTGTGATCATCTCTGGGGTCGGTTGGGGTGGCAAGTCCTCATTCTCTTCCCGTGGTTCCTTCTCTATCCCTCCCGCTCCTCCCCCTCTCTATCACCTCACCTCTCCTTCGGTCTGTGGAGGAGGGTTCACCGCCCCAGTATCATGGTCTAGGTGCTTGTCCTCTCCTCTAGAGGACGTCCTCCAACGACCTCCTCTCCCCACGGCCCTCTTGTCGTTGCCTCTTCTCGAGCTAACAGCCCGCAGTGCCTGGCTCAGTTCGTTTCTTTGTCTTTCCGTTGTTTGCTGCGGGTGCTGGCGTGCCTAGTTCTAACCATCTGCGAAATATAGTTAGATGGGTAGATTACCAATTTCCGTATCGCGCAGATAGCCAATTGGGACTCATTATGTAGCACTAAAGAAGAATTAAAGAGTTGAAATTTTTTCCTAAAGTCTTATAGCCTCCAATGAAAAGTAAAGGTGTCCCCTAACCGTTCCTTAAGACTCTCCTAGACCTGTTCTTGTGTGATTAGACCAATGAACCTATGCCTCTGATACCAAGTTTGCACAACCCAAATCAGGACAGGACCGACTGGCACCCACATTTACCTCACTAGTGAGGAACCAACCCATCTAAACCTTAACATTTCAAGATAGACAACAGAAAATAATGCGGAAGACTTAAACTCATTAATAAAAAAAACAATTCATACTATTATTATTATCCCGATCCCCAAAACTGGAATCATCATCACAATAACATCTATCTCAAAATTACCTTTTTTAACTAGGAATGTCTAAGAACAAAATAACTAAAAAGCTAGTCCGTTCCAGGAAGTTCCAAGTCCTCACGACTTGAAGAAGAAGCACCCAGTCCAAGCTAGACGCATTAGCTCACCGGCCCTGAATTGCCGATGAATGGACTGGCAAGATCTACTGTGTGAGTTGAATTGACTGAACGTTTTGGCTGCCTTACACACATAACAAAGAGGGAAACATGAAGTAGGGGGGTCAGTACACCAACACGTACGTAGTAGATATCATCGGCCAACTCCAATCAGGAACAGTATATGCAATAATATTGTAAATCAACTACCAAATACTCAACATGTATCAATAACAACATGACTTCACAATAACTACAACTGAGTTTCACCGTGAGGGACTCAAGCCTGAATACCATACTCATTTGGGAATTTAGTTCTAGATTGAGTATATTCATTATCTTTCTTCCTCTTGTGTCGGTACGGTGACACTTCCGATCTCTATTTCTATCCTGGTGTGTGCCCGGAACGTGGCACTCTGATCCTCATTTCTATTGCCTGGTAACCTCGGAATGGCATCCCGATCCATTTTCTAGTTTCTATCCTTTTGTCGGAAAGTAACCCCGATCCTCCTCATCTGTCTATCCTAGTCTATCCTGGTACCGGTAAGTTGCACCCCTATCCCTCTCTCCTCCTTGTGTCGGAACGTGACACTGACCGATCCTCATATTCCTTCTATAATCCCTGGTACCGGAACGTGGCACCCGATCCATACTCCGATTCCTGGTTCTTACGTTGACACTCTTATCCTCATATTCATTCTAATCCTTGTACCGTTTAACTTGTCCCCCGTATCCTCATATTCATTAAGCCTTCTTACCCTAAGGCATCATCATCTCATTATATAATATATCAAGCGAATTATGGTTCTTCTTTTCAAATTTGGGATTCATACGCTCATCAAGGCTTTTTTAATTCATCGCATTCGATAATCATACCATGCAAGTAATCCAACTTAAGCACATATAGTGTTTACAATACTATCAACCATAATATTCACTATTAAGAGTTCACGTACGAATATCTAACAATACACCGGGCTCACCCAGAGAGGATGGCGAAGAAGATGGCAGCGGCTGCGCTTGTAGCGGTGTAGTCCAGGGGGTGGGAATGATGAAGGGGGTATGCTGTTCGGGGGGGGGGTCGGAGCCAGGCGTTGTCGTAGTCGCATTGGTTATATGAGAATTGAATCAACAAGCTCTTTCTCAAAATCCCTTTGCTTATCCTATTCGTTTCTCTCTCTCTACTTCGTTCGTTTCTTCTTTCTCCTCTCTTCTTTCTATTTCTTTTTGTTTTGTTTTATTTCAAACCCTCCTTCGTTTTAAACCACTAATTAAAAGTATAATTAAGTGTAAGGAGGACATACAACCCACTCTTAACTTAAGGTACCTCTTTTATAAACCCCCAAGTAATTAGAACCTATTAATATAACCCTCAATCTTTATAATTACGGAACGAGATAGTCGCAAAACTGCCCCCTAAAACGTGTAAGGAATCCTATTTTGCCTGGGACTTCTTTTTTTACTCTGCTTTTTTGCTTGAGGTGTGTTATTCTCCTACCTTTTCCTGTTCCTTGCTTCCTTCTTACCTTTCCTCCGCCGGGGCACCCATTATCTTCTCGCTCTCCCTCCTAACTCACGTAGCCTGTACGGCCCTCACAGGCTGTGAGGGTCCGTCCTGTTCCTCCGTCAGTGACGGTCAGAACCTCTTTCTTGTACCCAATTCTCAAAATTTTGAAGTGTTTTTGCAACGAAACTCACGTACGGTGTTTCGTCGTGGATGTTACGGCACGTCCTGCAGGTCCTTCACAAATTTACAAGCGAGCGCAATTTCAGTACCCAATTTCAAAATTCTAAGTGTCATGGGACGAACACCCTCTCTGACGGGGCCGTCGTGCCTATGTCGGTCCGTCGTTACCAACATCCGTCTCCCAAAGCCAGTTTTTCCAATACATAAAATCTGTTTGCTAAAACGACTAAATCAACAGGTCTTCAATTCCACCTATTCCTAAGTAACCTTCCTTAAGTAAATCTATTTATGGTCCTGTCATTTAACTTCCTTGTCCAGTTTTACTTAGTGAAACAATAACCTTACCCGACATAAATCATGTGGGGATGCTAACATGGATCCATGTGTTATGACCCCAACAACCGAAAGGAGGTGGTCTACCAACTCGGCCGAAGTAGAACTAAATGTGACAATATTTCTAGGTGGATCCACTACTATATTCTATGGGGGCAGGACATAGTTATTGAACTTGGGGTATATTGTGAAAAAACCCTCTTTATGTTTATTCCAAGATATGCATTGTAGTTATTACTTATGAAACCCTAGTATGTTATGCCCATTGAGGCTTGTGGTTAGCCCCCTCTGTATTTATGTGACCTACCTTCCTCCATGGGAAATGGACACACACTCATATTCAAGTTCACTCGGTGCTAATCAAGTTCCATTATTGAAAACCTTATTATATGTTTTTATTTTATAAATCATAGGTTTAGGAGAGTCAATCCCATCATATGCTTAACTCATAGTCATAGATGGAAGTTTCATCAAGCTAAATTCATGTAAAGAATACATTCACATAACAAGCATGTGAAGATCATCGAGTTTAGGGTACCCATGAATACACAAGCCCCATTCAAGGCCCCTCTCTTGACAATATTTCATACATGTGTGTGTATACATATGTGAGCAAGGCCTTCACATACACATTTAATCAACACAAATTCATATATCAATGCAGAGTCTATAGGCATAATATATGAGCAAATCCTATCATATGGAAATCCACTAAGACACTACACATTCATACTTCATTCAATTACCTTTCATACACATCATATTCTAACATGTTCATATATTCATCTTTCTAAACATTGGGAACCGAACATAGAACTATCCTATCAAGAAATACACATGTGCAATGTATACACAAGATCTCATACCCTTGACCATACTAGTACACCATATAAAGTCATCCTAAATCTAATGATAATAACGCTTAACATACATATACTTTAGACATAGTAGTAACATTATTGCATATAGAACAAACTTTCATTTAGACACCATGACCTATACTACTTGTACCATCATTAAGTGAGTGGTGTATCATGTGACAACATGAATACACATAATGGCTATCAATAACTTCTTGAGTCATCCACCCTCTTAGACCATATTATACTTCCAATAACATACCACACAGCACATAATAACATAGGAGGCAAGACAATATAAACATTATAACCAAGGCTCCTAACTTTAGCTATTTACACTTTCATATAATGGGTACATGGGTAGGGTCTTATAACCATTTTCACACATCCATGCCAGTACCTATACAATACCCTAACATGAATATACGTATTCTCATACAATAGCCACACAACCTAGATCACAACTAGATAGGAAAGATAGGCACATTACAATCTAGGTGATCATCTAAATCTCTAAAACTATCTTCATCATTTTTCCTTCAGGCCATGGTCAACATCATATATAATAACAATAAAATAAGAAACCTCCACAATAAGTTGCCATACCACGACAATGCATCAAGCTTCATCACATTTTCTATTAAGAAGTATGAGAAGTAGAAGATTAGAGGAAGAAGGCATACTTACCAACCCTCAACCTTTGATCCTATTGATCACTACACCTTGTCTCACAAATAATTCCTATTATTGCAATTATCTAAATGTACTTTTATCATAATAAGAACCATGTACAAGTCGCTACAGTGATGTCTATAAACACAGTCCAACATATCAAAACACTAGGAAAGTAGAATAACATAGATCATTCACTAACTTCACTTGCATTGATTTTAAATAATATTTTGAATATAATATAAATCTAAGTCAATAGCTAAACCTACATTTAACCATATTAAAATCATGATTACATACCCTCAAGATAAAGTTTACAACATAGGAATTTAGGCTTGTCGATTTGCTAGAGTATAGGAGAATTTACCAATACTATGAACTCTCTAAGTCTTTGATCATCGTTCATATTTTATCAATAATATACTCATTAGAGAGTAGCTAATTCGGTAAGAAATCAAGAAGAAACCATGCTTGATATAATGACAACTCAAGATCCATCACACGCTTAGCTTTTTGACTTCATAGCCTAAAGGAATCTAGATCAATTATATCACCCTAATACATTAGCTACAACATTTCATACATAATCATAACTTTACACAAACGATTCCATAATCGACTTAAAGATAACACATAGAAACATGGGCTATTCACGTTCAAATCTTCGATATTCTCATCAGGGGAATGTGTGTTTTTCTGCATCAATTCAACCATTAATTTCGTAAATAAAAATAAACACAATCACTTCAACATACAGATAATCATCATCCCATTCATCAAGAAACACCATAATCACAAGCCGCAGCAGAGCTAAATCAATTTTGGAAGACATGGGTTCATCATGAAATTGGAGTGAAATCACGTTAGAAGTCACTATATTAACTTCAATTCATTCATGATTTAATCATTAAAACGTTATGATAAGAATCCATGGCTAGATTGGGATGTTTGGAAACATATGATCATGAGTAACTTTCAAAAACATGGAGAAGAACCTCAAGTGAAGGAGACTTGAATATTAAGATTTACATACCTTATTTAGTTGAAACCTCTTAACTTTATGATTCATCCTGGAAAACCAAGCTTGAATCTGTTCTTGAACTTCACAACAATGTGGTTTTCTGAGAGAAGAGATTTGGGAGGGAACGGCTTAAAACATGTGGGGTTAATTTTAGAATGGTTTGATATTACAGTTTTTGGATGATTTATATACACCCATATAACTTAAATAAACCCTTAATAATCAGGTTATACGGGGTTTAATTTCCCATTAACCCCTTTAATTGGCAGCAGACCTGCGCAGGAGAACAGTCGCGCGAAGCAGATGGGTGGCCTTCACACCGTGCACGGGGCGTCACACAAGCCACGACGGGTCCGTCATAGGCCCTCCGTCGTGTACACAGTGGCTGGACCAAGTTCCTACATTCACATTGTCTAAGTTCCTCAATACGTGACCCTTTTACACAGCGTTCACATTTAATTCTGCCTTGACTGATCCGTCGGCCAAATCTTCCTGGGATAGCCTGCACACTGGTTTTGGGTCCTTCTTTTGGGGCCTCTTGTGGGGCCCTTTAGAAGTCGTACCCGGAAGATTCCAACGTGATTACAAACCTTAACAAGTTATATACATTACACATAAATTTCATCCAAAACAAACACATATAAGACGTCCAAAAAGCCTTGGCCCCAACATGACATACGATGAACGTCTTAGGGGCTATCTTTCGAACGCCTTGGACATTCTTGGGCGTTTGACCTCCAAACTTCACGAAACTTAATATAACAACATTAAACATAATTTTAAACCATTTTAATACTTATTAGGCTCATTTCATACAGATTTAGGCATGCATGCATATATGAGGCGTATAAGCGACTAGTCGTCGAACGTCTTGGACGTCCCTTGACGTTCGACTTCCGAATCACTTAAAAATTTGTACACTGCCTCTAAACCATATAATAATACATTTAAGTACCTTATAAATTTATGAGGAACACTTTAGTCTCTATACGCCTTATCCCATTTTCGGGGTCTTACAACACTTCCCATCATGATTATTCCCACGTTTAGCATAAGTACGCATTGACAGCTTATGACCATATCCTTGATGTTTTGAGTTATAAACCCTATAATTATTAGGCCTTGAAGGGGAAACAGAAGATCCTTACCCAGAAAAATTTTGTTGACATCGTGAACAACCCCGTCCACCGGACCTAGAATGTGAACAATTTCCATCATCCATTCTTGCTCTCTTTGCCCCTTTAGATCTTTCCATGAGATTTTCTTCCTCAATTTTTTGGGCATGAACCCTACGATGAGAAATGTATATTTCATGTAAAAGCATAGAGGTGCGACATTCTTTGAAGTCCATGACGAATACACTTGACACAAACTTACTCTTATTGGCCCTATGATACGCCACAATAGAAGGGACATATTTGGATAATTGAGGGAACCTCAAGCCATACTCACTTGTACTAATATTTCGTTGTCCAACAAGTATCTTGGCCTTTATAATCTCTAGAGGGAATAATCTATCAAGACCATTCTATGGGATTGGCTTCCATCGACCTTGCCTTTTTCCACTGATTGAACCAAATTTTAGCAACCCCCTGGAGTTGGTAAGCGACCAATTCCGCCCTCTTTATCAGAGTCACTCCGATAATAGCAAGTAACATAGACCTCTTCAGTAAAATCTTGAAGGTCTTTATCAATTTTTGAGCCATCAAATTCCAAAGGGTTCATCCTTGTAAAATCATTCACTATTGAGTCCTCCATACCCACATTTGGGTTCACTGGAACTACCTCCTCTCTATGGGTTTTGCTATAACTTCTTGAGTAAATACTTCAAACAAGACCTCAACTCTGCATTTGTTACATTCTCATTCAACGGGTCAACTAGAGCTTGGGAGGAACGTAAGGAGGAACCTCTTGATCAACATTGTCTCCCTCCATCCTTCTAGAAGGTCGTCTAGTATTCATATCCTAAAAATCATCATGCACATATTTTGAGCGATACTTATAGAGTCAAACTCCACGACACGACTTACAGAAGTGAATAAGTGAATTCCCTAAACATGTAATAGCCTCTCATTCATAAATGTGACGCATTTCACATTTATGAATAAAACTCTACTTAACCTGGTTTGAGAAATCCAAGAACCATTCTAAACCTTGTGCTCTGATTAACAAGTTTGCCACGACCCAAGGTTATCCCTTAGATGTAACAAGGCTCATAAGACCACTAGATGCCTCATACAAACCACTTAGCTTCGATGAATATAATTATATAAAAAGGTGGCGGTAATTTTAAAATATATCAATCAATCAAAGTCTTATATGAAACGGCAGAAACTCTATCAATAATTGTCTCAAAAATCTAAAAATTAAGTGGATAAAATTCTTGGGTATGCCTCCATACAATAGTCGCACATGAAAAATAAACAAACATAAGAGAATCTAGCCACAAATGAGCAGCGGACCCTACATTTTGATAAGAAATGTAGGAAAGAGTATGTTTTAGTACAAGAATGTATTAAATATGATAACTTGCATAAAAACAAAAAAATAAGCATTATTCACCACAAGACATAAGACATAGGCATAATCAAGACATAACGAACATCATAATGAAGAGATGTACTTTCTTTATATAACCTCACTTAACCCTTAGCCAGACTTAGGTGAATCCACGCTCTAGTAAAGCTACATCATGAAGGCATGTCCAGCAACACTCAGATTTAATATCATATATTCAAATAATAACATTTCTATACTTAATTTTATATGCATGGGGATTATCCGTCTTTTCCTATCTTCCTTCTATAGGCTAATGGGTATTCCGTCTCTTACTTCCTTACATTAAGATGAGAGTACTTCACCCTCCAACCAAACATCATATGACATGACTACTCCTCGGCCTCCCATAATTTCATAGAACTGGGTACTCTCCTCCATGTCCCTTTCGTCATAATAAGAACTTGTGGAATCACCCTCATAATCCTTACTTATGGATGGTCAAGGGTAGTCACCTCTGAGGCCTCATCTTCATGAAAAGCAACTTTAGTAATAGATTTTTTTGAGTGAGCAAATATTTCAACCTAGAAATCATTTATGAGAGTAAATTTTCATATTAATTCAATCATGCCTATCAAACCATTATGTGAAAGTATCCCTTCCACACTACCCTCATCAACAATCAACATCATTGTCTATATTTCTCTCAAGCCCCTAATATTAGTAATTCCATCTTATATGCCTCAATCTCAAGATAATATATATGTACCAACATCAATACTATACGAATACACTTAAATCCTCAATTACCTTTTTAATAGAATAAACCCACATACTTCAATTCATCTTTCTTGAAATGGGTTAGGTATGTGTACATGTAAAGTAAGCCTATAAACTTTTAATGTTATTAATCAAATGATAAACAATCATAATCCACTCAATTGGATCGAAACCCATAACATTAGAAGAAACTTTAACTAAGACTAGTGAAATTCTTCTTCTAAATTGGGAATATTATGGGAGCTCCATGGATGAAAAGCCATCATACATTAGTCGCAAAGAGCACAAAAGCTTTAAGATTGTGAGACTTGATTTTGACATAGATTCAATCTTTTCCTTCTTCTTCTACCTTTTAGAGAGAGAATATTTGAGAGGGAGATCTTAGGTTTTTGTTTTTTGTTCTTGAGAGTGATTTAATGTTGGGGGAAAATTAAGAATAAAAAACTTATCGACTTTTCTAGTTTGGAGTAAAACAACTTGCTATTGCATTAAGAAAATATGAATAGACACAACGTATCCTAACTTAAAAACTAAGGGACCTTCACACTAAATCTCACCAAACTCTTGTGGTCGGTGAAAATATAAACATGGACACCATACAAATAATGCCTCCAAATCATTAAGGCAAATACAACCGCCACTAATTCAAGATCGTGGAAGGATAGTTCTTCTCATGAAACTTTTGTCGCCTTGAAGCATATGAAATCATCTTACCATTTTCATAAGCAAGAATACATCACAATCTAACTCGAGAAGAATCACAATAACGAGCAAAACCATCCGTCCTTTCAGATAAGGTCAACAATGGAGCAGAAGTTAGTCTATCTTTAAAATCATGGAAACTTTTCTCACAATTTTTGAACCATATGAACTTTTCCTTCTTTAGATTCAAAGTCATCAAAGGAGAATCAACGGAGGAACACTCCTCGACAATCCTTCTATAGTAACTGGACAAACCCAAGAAGCTTCTAATGTGTGACGGTGATAGAAGTCTAGTACAACTCTTGACCCCATCCGTCTTAATAGGATCTATCTCAATACCCTCACTTGAAATAATGTGTCCAAGAAAAGCTATGGACCTTAGCCAAAACTCACATTTTCAAAACTTAGCAAAAAGTTGTCTTTGCCTTAAGGATTTACAAACCTCAAATGATTAGTGTGATCATCCTCCCTCCTCTAGCAAATCAATTTACCATAAATGAACACAATCATGAATATATAAAGGTATTGTCTACACACCCTATTCATGTATAGAATTCAAAAAAATAATAGAACCTACTTTTTAATTATTTTTAATCTTTAATAAGCAAACATCAAGAAAATTTTTGCCGTAAATTCCACAAAATCATAGATCACGTAATAAAGGTAAAACATGTATATAGTGTGTGTTCAGGAGAGGAGGAGGAATTTAGGAGACATGGGCTCAAAAGGTCACTCAACTATTGATTATTATCAAACAAAGTCATATTTAATGTAACAAATTAAATAGGTCACTCATGTTTATTTATATATCTTTTAAAGTCACTCTATAAATATTTTATCAATAAAATATGACATGTCATTTTATTTTGTTTACACAAACTTTATTTTTTCAATCCACGTTTTAATAAACTATGATTCTACCTTAACCATAGCCCGAATAAATGAAATTGCAATAACTTGTAAATTTTATAAGAGTAGTATTTATTTTTATGAACAAAAATAAATAGTAACTCATGATTAAAGAAAAAATATTCATTCACATAAATGCTTCAATAAAATAGATTATTCGAATATACCGTGTTAAATGAAATTTGAATTCAACATTGAAAAAAGATAAGTAGTTAAGAAGCAATAAATATGCTAAAATTTTTCCAAATATTTAAATATGTACTGGCAAATATCTGCACTAATACTTACATTAAGCAAAAATAAGTATGTAAAAGCATTTGTCGAGAGCAAAAATTACAATTTCCCTCATAATTTTTTCAGCAAATAAGTTTAATTTAAGTTATGAGTTAGGGTTAAGTTGAATAATTGATTACGTAGTTAGAGTTAAAACAAAAAATTGTATAAACTAAATTTGCCTCGTTCAATAATTTATAGTGACTTTTGAAAAGGTAAAAATAAATTTGAGTGACCTTCTAATTAACAAAAAATAAGAAAAAAATATGACTTTATGAAATAATTATCAATAGTTAAGTGATTGTAATATCATTGAATACAAATAACCCTCTAAGTAAGACAATACACTAAATTTCATCACTTCTCTGGTTGCCAAATTCACTTTTCAAGTCCTTCCACCCCACCCCACCCCACTATATATTGCCCTCCCATTTTAAAACCCTCGCACCTGTAAAAAGCCTCAGCAGTCACTCTAAAAAAAACACATCCTTTCAAAATCTCTAAATTCCCAAAATTAGTCGTTTCATTTCTCTCTATTTTTTGTTGTTTTGGTTATATTCCCCCCCCCAATTGGAAAAATATTCAGAGAAATCTGCCTATACCTAATCCAATCAACCCTTCAAATTCGATGAGATTGAGGGAAAAAACATCAATTTTTCATCGATGAAAACTGAAGTTGAAGAAGAGGAAAAAAATGGAAAGTATTTGGGTTTGTTTGAGGGGTCACCCGATCGGATAGAATCTGCTCAAACAATTATCACTAGTGCTGATTCAAATTCAATTGGCTATATTGTTTCTTCAGATATAAGTGGGTACTCATATTCCGATGGAGATAAATGATATCCTTTAAAAGGTGAGCCTAGTTCTTTAATTGGGGCCATTTGTTCAAGTGAGTTGGAGAATTTTGAAAAGATAGTTGCGGAAGAAAGTAAGCTTATTGAGTATAAACCTTTTAAAATAACAGTATGATTCAAAATTTTAACTTCTTTTATGTTATAGAATTTTACAGTTTTAGCCTATTGTTATTACATTAAATTATTACACCATCAATTGTATAGTTAAATGGAGTGCGCTTGCAACTTTAAAGATCTTCCAAGTTATACAACCTATACTTTTAGCCTCTTTTATATTATATTGAGAAATAAATTACATAGAAAAATAGCACAAGATAACAACCTTTTAAGCTTTTCTCAAACGATACATTTTACCGTGAAATAGCATGGGCGGACCACTTTAAAATTCTTTTAAGTGATATAATTTATGATTTTAGCTTATTTTAATGACATCTTAATCATGTATTAATATAGTATGAGAAAACCATTTTAAACCTCTTTCAAGTAATATATCTTACAATTTAACCTATTTTTATGACATCCTAATCAATCAACTAGGTAGTAAAATAAATACTGTAGGGCTAGTTACTCTTTTAGCTCGTTAATTGAAAAAATGTCTTTCTTATGATAAAAATTTCAAGTTTAAAAATATACACTCTTTAGCATGCAGCTAACTAATATAGGTATACTTTGCAATGTCTTACATTACTAAATAAAATCTCTAATTCCATAAGGTTAGCCGTACAGACTACCTTGTGGATTTGATTGTGTTCTTTGTTGTTGTTATTGTAAAAAAATCATACATACATACATGCACACACACACATACACATATATAAACCTCCTAGTTCTACTATATTTTGTTGTGTGTATTCTACATTTTAACTCGTTATTTTTAGGGCATTGGCATGCGTAACTTAGGCAACACATGCTTTTTAAATGTGATGGTCCAATCTTTTATGCACACCGTTGTGTTGCTTCAGCTTCTCAGATCGATCGATCATGTATCTCCATGTCTAAGTAAGAATCAACTTAAGATTTTTTCTTTTATTTTTTATCCATTTTTATTTTCTCGTATCTTAGCTTAGCATCATTTCTTCTTGCATCTTATGATTACGAATTTTTTGTGGTGTGCATCATCAGAGAGCTTATTGACATTTCTATATTTTATGGGAGAGACGAAAATTGTTAGCCAATTGAGAAATATATCAAAACCCAGACATTTATTTTTTTTCCTTCTATATCTTACATTAATTTGCTTTATAGAGAACATTTAATTATCACTATTTACCTTATATATCTTTGTGTTTGTTGACATTGTGAAAATATCAGATTTTCGTCACACTTCAATGTGAACAAACAAGAAGATGCACACGAATTCCTACAGTGTTTTCTCAATAAACATGAAATTTTTTGTAACTACTAGACAACAAAAGAAACATTGCTAAAAGGAGAGTCCTTGGTGTAGCCTGTTGAGAAAGGAAGCATTGGATTTTTTCTCTCTATTTTATCTAGTGTCTTTTCTCCTGTTGTTTTAGTTTGTTGAAATATTTTTAAAGGCTTTTACTTGAGCCAGGGGTCTATTTGTAACATCCTCTCTACCTTCTAATGTATGGGTAAGGTTTGTGTATACTCAATCCTCTGCAGACGCCACTTGTAAATAATTTATTTACATTGTTAGTGTATATTTTTTAATGTTCAGCTCCGTTGTCGCAATTGTGGTTATTCATCTATCACACGCGAGCCTCTAATCGATTTAAGCTTGGAGATTGAGGACGTTGATAGTGTATCAGCCGCATAGGAATCTTTCACTAAAATCGAGAAAATTGAGTTCTCTTGTGAAAGGTGCAAGACACAATGGCCATTTGAGAAGAAGCTCCTCGTTGATCACTCCCCTAATGTTGTTCTCCTACATTTGAAGCGATTCAAATATAATGGTTTAGTTGTTCAAAAGGTGGAAAAGCATGTTTCATTTTCTCTAGAATTGAACATGCTTATTTATAGAAACGACATCAATAATGTAAGTATCTTCATTGGACTTTTATAAATATTTTATATTTTGTTAGCATTTACATAATTTTGGTTCAAAATTTTCCTTTTCTCAACGGGAAGAAATTAAATACAATCTCTACGCAGTTATAGTGCATTCTGGACCTTCAATCTCTTCAAGACACTATTACAACTTTATTCGTTGTGCTCCAAATGAATGGTACAAATTTGATGACGAGAAGGTACAGAAAATAGTTGAATTTACTTATTTTGTTAGAAAGTTTGTGTGTTCATGATAACTAACTTGATATTTTATTTGATTGTCATAGGTTGATTATGTTCAAGAAGATCTTGTTTTGGCAGAGCAAGCATACATTTTATTTTATACAAAGAGGGGTACTCCATGGTTTTCAGACTATATCCAAAGCCACAGACCCTTTGTATGTCTTGTTAACCCCACAACTTCCAATGATGCTTATGAGCCAACTCTAATGCCTGAAGTGAACAATGTAGAGGATAATGATTCCCATGGTAAACTCATCTTCTACAGTTACTTGTTCCACAATACATGTTATTACTTACTTAATATAAAAAACTATCACTCCCTTTTTTGGCAATACACAATATTCTACTATTTAAAAATTCATAAGTTTGGTATATTGTTATTGTTGTTGAGTTCCCATTTGCATATAACAATCTCCCAGAAATAATCTCTCTATTTGTACGAGGTAGAGGTAAGATATGTATACACTCTACAGTGAGTTTGTTGTTGCTGTTGTTGTTGTTAACTTGCACGAATTCAAAGTAAGATCTATGTTGAAACAAAATTATCATAAACGTGATCATCTTCCACTCTGAATAAATATCTTCTTTCGACTTCAATAAAATTGTGTTCACATACCAACTTACTGTGCTTTTATAGTATTAACAGATCAGGTTTATTGCGAAGATCAATTACAAGACGTCAAAATAAAGCAGGATGAAAAATTGAAGGATGCATTGAATTGTGGCTCGCATGGAACCTCTGTGAACGAAAAGAAGAGGAAGCTGAAAGATTGGAGATTTTTTGTGTTGGCAGGTTTACCTCCTCTTATGGCGCGAGTTGGAGAGGAAACAAAATGAGTAATTTGATCTCATAAAATAGTCTTTTTGATAAAATACTTAATGTTTTGATATATGAATTAAAAATTTCGAGTTTATTGATTCAAAGATAGAAATAATTTTTTGTTAGATATTTGATGAATTATTCATGCAACCAAAATATTTTATTGGACATCTTTTTCTTGAACACATAATATAAAATAGAAGTTAATATTTCTATATACAGTTTTGGCTAGCAACTTTGTTCTATCGAACATGTAATCAATGTCGGGTCAATGATGCAATTAATAACAAGTATATCTTAGTCCCCCAAATCACAAATTTTTAGGGGCCTCAATTTTTACTATGAACAAAATTATGGTAAAATATTAATTATTTGTTTAAAAAGTGTTGAACATAGTGAATTGCAAATTACTTTCTGCTAGCTTCTTTAAAGTTTCAAACACTACAACAAGCATAATAAAGTAAGGGGATCAAGTTATCAATTATCTTCGGACTATAGAATTGATGGTCTAACTTTATTTTTATCAAATTACCACATTATACTTATAAAATTTTGTTAACAATTCATAAAATGATTGTATTAATGAAAGGATATTTTTAACCTTGAATTGATAAAATTTTACCTAACATTAATAATTAAAAAGGAACATCAAAGAGTCATTTATATTTTAAAACATTAAGTTGCAATTTTCTTCTAAATGTTTAAGAAAAGTTTATGTTTTAATAAATACATCTAATGTTTGTTTAGATTTTATTTTAGGCCTCAACTTATGTTGAGTTGTCTCTATCAGTAATTAGAATGCGACTCAGCTTCAGCCTAGTTTGAAGGTTGTTCATTGTGAAATGGATAAAAAAGGAAAATATTATATGTATGTTAAAATTAATAAAATAATAATTTAGAGACAAATGATTTTCTATCATAAAGATTTGTTATCACTTTATCATACCTTTAATTGATTAGTGTCTAAGCATGCATAAAATAGATAAACTTAAAATTTAATGTTCTTCCTTTAATTATATAGAGGTTGGTTAGAAAGAAAATGCATTATCATGCTATTGAGAAATATAAACCTATAAATTAAACAAGTTATTTAATTGTACAAGAATAATCTACAAACAAAGGTGGACCCACACTTGCATATTGGGTGTAGTTGCACCTAATGAATTCTCAACAATGTTCTTCAAAAACTCACTATCTTAACATTCAAATAAATTAGATTCTCTAAATGTAAACAATATTGGTGTGTGGGTGAACCAACCCAACACTATGTGATCTCACACACCTTGTAGGGATCACTTCCAATGAATTCACTCGCAAAGCTTTTTAACAATCCTTTGTGATTTCTTTATTTTCTTTCATATTTCTATTCTGTTCTCTATCTCCACGGCCCCTAGTGAATACTCCTTTTTCTCTAAAAGACAAAAAGTCTTATTTACCCCACAAAAAATCTGAAAGGACTAATAGGAAATTTAGTTAAGGAAAAAGACTAGTTTTCCCTTCAAAAATCCAGATGTAGACTTTCCATAATCCAATAGCCAACTTTCGGAAGGCATCACTCACTCATACTAACTCACAATTGCGTAAACTTGTTGGACGTTTTAGAAGGATAATTCTAAGAGATTCAAAACATTGCCTGGAACCTACACCTAACTCATCCTGGGATAGGAATTATGTTTGTTTCAAAGTTGGCCAAAACGCACTTTTTAACATACTCAAAGATTTTTCAGATTTCCTTTATACTTCCCAAAAGTAACTATTTTAGATTTTAAACTCTTTTCTATTCTCCTAGTTGCAGATGTGACAATATCTCCCCATTGGGAATATTCGTCTGAATGATAGATTACTCTACGAGGATACGACGTACTTCACAACATAGAATTTAAAAACCACCACACCAACAAGCAGAATACAATTTCGGATACATGCCAACTTAATATCCATGCCAAGAAAGATAGTACCTTTAATGTTGAGCTTATACGGATCCGAGAGGTAAGGGTATACTTCTAAAATCCTCTTTAGCTTCTTAAGTAGCTTCTCTACAAACTGATTTCTCCACAGAACTTTGACTGGATGCTTGTTCCTCTATTCTCAACTTGCAAACATGGCGATCTAGGTTTTGAACCGCAACCTCCTCATAAGACAAGATATACTTGATACCAATATACTTAATTAATATGATAAGTGAAGTATCTCCCATGCACTACTTCAAAATCGAGATGTGAGACACTAGATGGAATTGTGCTAACTCTAATGGTAGCTTGAACTCACCAGCTACATTGTAAATCCTTTTGGATATTCTTTAAGGACCAATATACTATGGTTACTTAAGGAGATTTACTTAGTATAGGTGAGAGTATGTATCTTATTTATGAATTTAAAAAATATTCTTTGAAGGTATCTATGATATTTCCCTTTTCGGTTTTCTAATGAATATATGATATGGCTTATGCTTATGATGCATCTTTGATGAATTGTTTCCCTAGTTCCCTTCCATGATATGATTGACTAAAGGTGATAATTCCTTTATCTATTTGAAGTAAGTTAATAATAAGGTAAGTATGGTTATGATTACTTCAAGGTTATGCTAAGTTTGAATGGTATTATAAGATGCCTTTCATGTACTGTACAAGTGTACTTCGAGGTTACTTAGGAGTATACTGCCCTTATGGTAGAAAAACCTAAGACTTGACCATATCTATAGACTATATTTAAGTACCCTTATGATTTTAGGTTACATGAGATTTGTCTTAGTATGGTATAAATGACTAAGATTTGAATAACTCTCATATGATGCTAATGTTGGAGAATTTACTTATGATTTATGAATTTTCCTTGATTGATGCTTATAAATGTTGTTTCATGAAGTATTACATATGATTATGGATATGATACGTTGACTAAAACCTCTTGTCTATGTTGTTACGTATTTTTCTTCTGCTAAACACATTAGTACAACGTTGTACAAGGCGTACTTGGCCTACATTCAATCAAATGTAGGTGAGACTTGAGTTTGATTATTGGAGATATTTGGAGAATAGGTTTTAGGAGCAAAGAGTTGATGATTTGGGAATTCTCATATCTCGAAGGACTCTAAAACAATTTCTTTTATATCTTTTATTTCCTGTTTTGAGACTATTGTATTGGTTGTTTCGCAACGATTTTAATTCAAGTTGAGTTTAGATGCTGTGAGATGAAGTGCAGAAAGGCTTTTGCTTGCTTTTATAAAGATTTTGACTGTATGGATAAAGTTTTAAATTTTTCGTACTTCTCTATTATCTTATGTTCATAATATGCCAAGGGCTTGTATGATACACCTTCTGGATCAAGTACACCATGTTACAACTAGGATGTAATCCTGAATCATGATAAAGTTTCTAATCTGCACATAAGGTTTAGAATGGTTCTAGGATAGTCTCAAACCACGTTTAGTATAGTCTTTTTCATAATGTGAAGGGCCACCATGATGAAAAGTAGTATGGATGACTTAAGAAATCTCACTTCTTCATTCTCAAAGTCGTGCCATAGAGTTTTTTAACTCATAAAGTCTCCGGGCTATTCTTTATTGATGGTTTTATGATAAGACCCGCTCAAGGGCTTATGCCTACAGTAGGCAATGGAAGTTTGGTTGTTTGATCCATTTGGCAAGATAGACATAGATGTTGTCTTCAGTATGAATGGGTTGTTAATGGTTATGTGCATTTGATGGTAGAACACGAATTAGTCATGATGGGTTTTGAAGTATGTTGATAGATTTGATGAATAGGGTTTTTAAGTAATGCCTAGAATAGTTGCCTTAATAGACTCATCTTAGAAGGGTAGAAGTGTAATTTAACCTTTATTTAGAATAATTTTGTATCATAAATATGAAATTTTAGTGATAACTTGCTCCGACTTTAGAATTAAAAGAAGAGATGCTTAAATAAGTTTGTATAGGCTTGCTCCCAAGTTGGAGATAATATGCTTAGAGAGCAAGGTCGTTGAGTGTCCTTGATGATATTCACGAGTCAGGTTTGCTTGAAATTTTCACCTAGAGAGGTATAGTGAATATGACAAGTTAAGTCCCACTTTGGTAGGCTCATATATGAGATGCTGAGTGTTGTTTGTGAGATTGCTTGTGAGATAGAGTTACTTAAATAGAACCTATTTAAGTTATAAGTACCAGTGGGGATCTTAGACAGGCAAGTTAAGAAATAGAAGAACAAGAAAAGTGTTCCATGAAGTAGAATGGAATGTCTTTTAGTGAAGTTTTTAGTATGGAGTGTCTCATCGTTTTTCCTTGTATTCCTTCCTTAACATTTAATATCTTGAGATGATAAGTTTCTCTTGATTTACTTTTATGTGTGATCTGTATGTTTCTATGATTTTCTTACGTGGTGCATGTTCATGAAAGCTTTTGATTTAAAAGAAAGTGAGTTTGCATTGTTTTAATCATGTTGTAGTGCTTTTGAGTAAAATTGATATGGACTTCATGAGAGGAATTAATGAGCATGCCTTAGTTTGGAGTTAAGAGACTCCCCCTTTAATAAATGCTTTTTCATAGTAAATCACATTTAGTCTCCACGAGAGTGTTGAGAATGCTATGGTTAGGAGATGGTTGTTCCTCCTTGAACATGACTAGTTATGAGAATTTCATTTATTTTGGGTTGTTAGATGTAGTTCCTACTCCTTTGTGTTGCATTGAATATGTTTAGTTTGGAGTTGAAGTTTTCATCCTTCATTTTGATGCATTATTATGATGTTGCATCCATGACGGGCTGCTAGTCTAGAGTCGTTTTCTTTAAGAAATTTTTATAATGGTCATTCGAGTAAAAATGATCCCAAGGAGGATATATTGTAATACTACGAAAAATAGTAGACTAAACTAAAGCCTTAAGTTGGGGTTCTAGAGTTTTTTATGAGGGTTAGGGTCGTAGACAAGAGTTCCTGCACTTAGAATGAGGGGATTAGGGGTTAAAAATCAAGGGAACTATTACACCCTCTAGTTTAGAAGATCATCTACACTTTAATTGAGGGTTGCAAGGGAAATTTCCAAGGTAAGGGGGCAAACCCTAAGACAAAGGCCAAGGATGCCCCAAGCTTGCAGAACACAACCTCAAGTCCATGACAACCACCAAGTCCAGTGGTGTAGACCACAACTCGTGTTGTAATTCGTGAAGTCAAGGCAGTAGTTCAATAAGGGATGTCTTAAAGTGGCTTATCTTCACAATCCACTTAACGGTCAGTGGTATTGACAGTGGTTTGTGGAAAAAATTATGGAGATGACTTAGAATGAGGGAGGCCAAGAAACTTTAACCAAGCACTGCCCCAAAGTTCAAGGCCATAAAAACGACCAGTGTTTTTTACCAAGGTTCGTGGGAGGCCTCGTGAAGGTCCCTTAGATTTGTGGAGGCAAGTTCTTGAGTACAAGTCATTTGACCATGAACCACAAACTTATGTGAATTCCATGGTTAATCCTAGTCTAATTGAAAGAATTTATATTATATCGGTTTATGCCATAAGAGGTAGAATTGAGGATTCATAGGTGATCTTCTAAAATTAAAGTCAAGTGTGGTAGTTGTTCAAGATTAGGAAAATATAGAATTGAATTGAACTAGACTTAATTATATATGATGTATCATGACTATGAAAGTTGAAATTGAACCTTTACTGTGAATTATGACTAGAGTTGCTTAATGATGAAGCTTGTAACTAGATTGTCTTGTAATGTAGATATGAACGATAATTGTAAAAAAAATAAAGATATTAGAGTAAGGTTTGTGTTCATGAATGAAAATCACTAGGGCTTCATATTAAAGCTAATATTATGAACTATGAACGATAAAGCTTTGAGAGTAAAAATCTATATGAGAATAGAAGGCTAATGAATAAAATTGCAATGAAAAATATTTACTCCCTAATCTACCTCTTAAGTGGTTGAATGGATAAAGTTATAGAATTACATGATTTAGGATGATATCCATGTTTGGTGTATGAACCCTAGGTATGAAGATGAAAAGTAGGCTTTGAACCTCAAGGAAGTGAAGTATGAGATTATGTTAGTAGTAATTAAACTTCTTGAACTATGAATACATCCGTGTCTAATGTAGTCATTATAGATATGTTGATGTGATATGATATGAATATATCAATGTATAATGTAGTCATTCTAGATATGATAATTAAATAAGAGCTTTCACCCTAGATAAAGGGAAAAGTATGATAGTATTCATGTTGTATGACGTTAAGTATATGCTTTAGAAACAATTTTAGAATAAATTGAAGATTCTCATGACCTAGTTATAGTGTTTCTGAAAGGATAATTCTATTGACACACTAAGGCATGAATATGATAGGAGGTGAAAGTTTTGTCACCTATAGTGATTCTAAGGTTTGAAGACTACTCTCACCTAGTGAATCTAGGAGCTTTAGTATTAGTTATGTTGGATTGAGTGTCACACATTCTCTAACAAATATGAACTTAAGTCAACAATTAATGTGAACTCAGAGTGGGTTCTTTTTACATTAGTTGCAACTGGGTTCCCAGAGTAGGTTTCTCACGAGATAGAAACCTTCTACCGTACTTGAGTCCGGGTTTCTAGTAGAAATCTCCTTATAACATAACTATCTGCCCGCATAGGCTACTTAGATATTGAATCCATCTATGCTAAGAATATAGTTCTACCTTCGGATAGTAAAATAACCCATTTTGGCTATGGGTAGACAGCGGATTCCATGTTATTTCACATTATCTATGTCAGTTAAGGATTATGTACCTAATATGGTAGTCATATGAATAAGAATTTGAGATATGACCAATGGTTACTTAAGGAGCTTTACTTAGTATATTTAAGAGTAAGGGATCTTTTTCATGAATTGAAAAAATATTCTTTGAAGGTATCTATGATATTTTCCTCTTAGGTTTTATATTTTTTGTAATAATTATGTTATGTGGCCTATCTTTATGATGTATGTTTGATGGATTGTTGCCATAGTTGTCTTCAATGATATGATAGACTAAAGGTAATAGTTACCTTGTCTATAGGAAGTAAGCAAATAACGAGACAGAAGGAGGATAAGTATGACTATGCTGACTACGAGGTTATGCTTGGTGTGAATGGTAGTATCGGATCCCTTCATCGATTGCACAAGTGTTCTTTGAGGTTATTTAGGAGTATAGTGCCCTTATTATAGAAAACCTAAGACTTCACCATTTATATAGACTATGTTTAAGTACCCTCATGATTTTAGGTTACATGAGCGTAGTCTTATTATTGTATAAATGATTAAGAGTTGAATAATGCTTGCATATATTGGAGACTTCACTTATGATTATGATATTGTCTCTTATACTTATAGGTGAGGTTTCATGAACTATTTCATATGATAATAGATTATGTCTTATATTGACTATCCCTAGTTTCATGCTCTTATAATTATGTTAGCTAACATATTTAGTACATTTTCTACTAATGCATACAGTGCATACACTCTAATTGTTGTCAAAATAATAATAATAATAATTTATCTCAAAATAGATATGCATTAAGTATGCCTTACCGTTGCATAACGTATAATTGACTGTTATTACCGTTTCTTCTACAATTAATATCCACTTAAATTAGCCATCAATTTCTTTGTTATTACCTTGTATCTATTGCAGCTCCTCTCTATTATATACATATATTATATATATATATATATAATATATATATATATATATATATATATATATCTATATATATATTATATATATATATATATATTGATTCATATAGTGGATGGAAAAAATATAAGTGAATAAAAGATTTCTTCTATCTCCTCTTCTTTCTTTTGCTGGGTTTTGTTATTTTAGATACTTTGTTGTTCCAGCTCCTAGATTATACTAGAAAAGCTTGTTGAATCCTGGGGCATACCCCTTGCGGGTAACAATAGCCTTACAGGGACGGTGACTACACGCCCTCAGCTTTTGAGAATATCCTAGTGTTTCTGCTATTATACAACAAGATTTACAATTATCTTAAGGATATTTACATTGTTGTCATGAATAATGGAAAGAGTGCAACATACAAGAGTGTTGACGTAGTTGGAGGGACATACAGTAATTGTGTTGACTACTCTTGGTTATTCGGTATATTTTCTGGTAATGGCTATTCTATATTTATTATTGTTTTAACAATAATTTTTTTCGCCAAATTATTCAACCTTTGGAACCATGCTTATAAGGTATGTAATTCTACGATTATATCTACTCTTTTTGATGAAAAAAAACTTGGTTACAAGTCCAAAGGTTTTATAACGCCATTCTTGAACGAATTGAGAAAGTGGCACAATTTTGATTTAAAGCGAAATTTAATTGGAAAAAACCTGAGGCATTTGTTGCAGTTCGTTTCAAGTATATAGTGGCCGATGTAGTGACTGGGTGAACATTATGGTTCTACTAGAATATTTGTGCTAGTAAATTAATTTGTGTCTACACTCAAGTCAAAAAGGAGAAGAACTTGTATATCTAGGTGCTCAAGAAAACATCAAGTCTTGGAAAAAGGTAAAAGTTCCTCTTAAAATCCTACAGAAAAAGCTTTAGCCGTCTAACTGAGATGGCATGTTCCTAATATTCGAGCCAATTTAATTTTCGTGAGTTTATTAGGAAAGGCTGGGGTAAATGTTGTATTTGAGACTAGTAATGTCGTTTTAACAAAAAATAATGTTTTTGTGGGCAAAGAATATTGTAACCATGGTTTATTTGTACTAGATGTTACAAACGACAATGCTAGTACTTCTGATTATTTGATTGATTCTTTTGATTTATGGCATGCTAGACATAGACATGGTAGTTTATCTTATATTATGAAACTGCATTCTTACGGACTTATTGATAATGTTAATTTTTCAAGTATTGATAAGTCTGTAATTTGTGCTGAGGCTAAACAATTTAAAGTCTCATGCTTCTACTTTTAGAGAAACTAATTTATTGAATATAGTGCATACTGATTTGGGAGACTTAAAACAAACTATGACTAGAGGCGGTTTAAAAAGGGTAATAAAAATATTCTGTCACATTATCGAGATTTCTAGATAAAGAAGATATTGTTAAGACATAAAAGATGAGGATTCGAAACATTTTATTATATAAATAAGAAGTAGAAAATGAATGAATAGGAGTTACACGAGTAACGATCTGGATAGAGGTGGGTGACTATATTTGTAAATTATTTTTTTGAAAAACAAGGGAATTATTATGTTGAAGTTACTTTTTCAATCCGCACCCCACTCAAATGGAGTATCTGAAGGAAAAAATAGACCCTTTAGGAATGATGAATGTATGATTGTTTATTCTTGGCATCTGATAAATCTTGGGGGTAGCATTCTATCGGCTTTATTTACAAAAATAGAATTCCTTACAACCCCTAATGATTTTATGGAAGTCTATCCTGCTAATCTGAAATTGTTGAAAGTGTGGGTGCCTTGACAAAGTTATGATGTCTACCCTAAGAAAAGAAAAAGTTTGGGTCCAACACTTTGAATTGTATTATGTTCATGGTAATGCTATATAATTCTGCTTATCATTTTCCTTGGTGTAGCAATCCTATCTGATTGAACACAATACTATAGGTAAAAAACTGCTGAATTCTTCGAACATATATTTCCTTTAAAACGTGATATATATCTCATTGACTCTCTTCTAAAGTAAAATAATTGTTAGTGTTCCAAAAATTCCAAGATTTTTGTTGAAATGGGGATTGAGGAGAAGTAAAAGTCAAGGATAGAAAAATTTTGGTAATGATTTTTATTACTTTATGGGTTGATAATGACCTTTAACCTTTTCTGAAACCATTTTTTCTCCTTATGCACCTCGTTGGAAAGAAGCTATTAAATCATAAATAAATTTCATTTTACAAAATAATACTAGTTGATTTACCACCGGGAACTAAACCCATTGGTTGTAAATGAATTCTTAGAAGAAAATATTTTCCTAATGGTTCTATTGATAAGTTTAAAGCTAGAATTTTTGCTAAAGGATTTAATCAAAAAAATGTTAATTATTTTGTGTAATGAATCAAAAGGTCATTTTTTGAAATTTTTTATATTCGTTTAACTAGGATTAATTAATTAATGGGTAATTATAGATAACTGACTTAATCGATAGTTAATAGTCTAAAGTGATGATTTTAATTTAACTAATCCTACACTTTTTGACCCTATTATATAAGTGTATTAGGGATCTCACTTTTAGTACCTAATTTATTTAAAAATAAAATAAAAAAGAGGCAGAGAACTTACCCTCATGTGGCGGGCGTCAATACTTGTAGCATTAATTCTTCAGGTAAGAACCTACAAAAGCTCTAATATGAGGAATATTCTTAGCATAAAATACTCTCGTCTTGTAAGTGTTTTTTGATATGTAAGACTCAGGGGGATAGAGATAATAGGTTATATATGACCATGATGTTTATTTAATTATTAAATATATAAGCGTAAAGTGGTGATATGCAGAATTCTTACAAGTAATGTGTTTTAGATAGATGTTAACTAATTGTTAATTAATAAATCGGTTAGGTACTGCCTATTTTCAATTCTTATCCGTAGCTAATATCAATCTATATATTTTTGAACTTGAAGCTATGCTGGGATTTTCTATGTGATGTGAATTATGATTTTAAGCTATAATATTTTCATAGATGTATTAAACAATTAGGACTTAATTGCTATGAGAAATTAAGACTTAACTCTAGATTTGAAATTCAAAAAATATGAGAATTTACATGTTAATCGGCATAAAAATTAGGAACTTCATTATAGATTAGGGTTAGTTTTTGGGTCAGCTTGACATATTGTAATATGGGTATTGTTAGTTCGAAAACATTATTAAGATTATAAATGTGAATACATTGCTTTGAGTTGGAAGTTCAACAAAAGGGAAAGATTCAAGTCCTGGAGTGAATTCTTGATTGATTGAGGCAAGTAGATTTCTAAACCTTTGCTAACTATATGGAATGCGTGTATTTCCTTGTGGTATATGTTTGGGAGTAATGGAACTTGGTGATGGGTTTGACTTGTCCACATTGTAAATTCTAATGATGAAAACAAAGGTTTTATAAAAGGCAAGATAGAATCTTGCTTGTGTTTGAGGTTGATAATGGAGAATGATTTTTAAAGGCTTTTTGAATCCTTATTGATGTTGTTGTGAATTATGCATGTTATGGAACATGGTCATATCTTCTTTATTTTATGTGGACATGTCAATTTGCATTATTTAAGACATGGTTGTACAAGTGTATGTGCATTTAAAAAAGGAAATGAGACTTAAAGAGGATGTACCATTTTGAGGGACGTATCGCGCGCCGCGATGGATACTATATTTCGAGGAACGAATAGCGCACCGCGATGGTTACTATTATCGAGGATCGTTTCGTACACCGCGACAGATGCATGGACATATATGTCCCCCATGGGTCCCGGACTGAAAGACAGTGGGTGCGTATCAATAGGTCAGACATGCATCACTATACTTGACATTGCATTCCATTGCATTGGACATACTTATCATTAGTGAACTTGATATTGTGTTTCGCTTATCCTGTGAATTCCTTTCTATGGAACTTGTGATTGATGAATACTGAGTTTAT